>JAWZYT010001119.1:0-57500 GCA_034508575.1 Petrolisthes manimaculis
TTAAATCGCAGAGTTTAAATGGCAGAGTTTAAATCGCAGAGTTTAAATGGCAGAGTTTAAATAAAGAGATTAAATAAAGAGTTTAAATGGCAGAGTTTAAATGGCCGAGTTTAAATGGCAGAGTTTAAATGGCAGAGTTTAAATCGCAGAATTTAATTCGTAGAGTTTAAATGGCAGAGTTTAAATGGCAGAGTTTAAATGGCAGAGTTTAAATGGCAGAGTTTAAATGGCAGAGTTTAAATGGCAGAGTTTAAATCGCAGAATTTAAATCGCAGAATTTAAATCGCAGAGATTAAATGGCAGAGTTTAAATGGCAGAGTTTAAATGGCAGAGTTTAATTGGCAGAGTTTAATTCGCAGAGTTTAAATGGCAGAGTTTAAATGGCAGAGTTTAAATGGCAGAGTTTAAATGGCAGAGTTTGAATGGCAGAGTTTGAATGGCAGAGTTTGAATGGCAGAGTTTGAATGGCAGAGTTTGAATGGCAGAGTTTGAATGGCAGAGTTTGAATGGCAGAGTTTGAATGGCAGATTTTAAATGACAGATTTTAAATGACAGAGTTTAAATGACAGAGTTTAAATGGCAGAGTTTAAATGGCAGAGTTTAAATGGCAGAGTTTAAATGGCAGAGTTTAAATGGCAGAGTTTAAATGGCAGAGTTTAAATGGCAGAGTTTAAATGGCAGAGTTTAAATGGCAGAGTTTAAATCGCATAGTTTAAATGGCAGAGTTTAAATGGCAGAGTTTAATTCGTAGAGTTTAAATGGCAGAGTTTAAATGGCAGAGTTTTAATGGCAGAGTTTAAATCGCAGAGTTTAAATCGCAGAGTTTAAATGGCAGAGTTTAAATGGCAGAGTTTAAATGGCAGAGTTTAAATCGCAGAGTTTAAATCGCAGAGTTTAAATCGCAGAGTTTAAATCGAAGAGTTTAAATCGAAGAGTTTAAATCGCAGAGTTTAAATCGCAGAGTTTAAATCGCAGAGTTTAAATGGCAGAGTTTAAATGGCAGAGTTTAAATCGCAGAGTTTAAATCGCAGAGTTTAAATGGCAGAGTTTAAATGGCAGAGTTTAAATGGCAGAGTTTAAATGGCAGAGTTTAAATGGCAGAGTTTAAATCGCAGAGTTTAAATCGCAGAGTTTAAATCGCAGAGTTTAAATCGCAGAGTTTAAATCGCAGAGTTTAAATCGCAGAGTTCAAATGGCAGAGTTCAAATGGCAGAGTTCAAATGGCAGAGTTCAAATGGCAGAGTTCAAATGGCAGAGTTCAAATCGCAGAGTTCAAATCGCAGAGTTCAAATGGCAGAGTTTAATTCGCAGAGTTTAATTCGCAGAGTTTAAATCGCAGAGTTTAAATCGCAGAGTTTAAATCGCAGAGTTTAAATCGCAGAGTTTAAATCGCAGAGTTTAAATCGCAGAGTTTAAATGGCAGAGTTTAAATGGCAGAATTTAAATGGCTGAGTTTAAATGGCAGAGTTTAAATGGCAGAGTTTAAATGGCAGAGTTTAAATGGCAGAGTTTAAATCGCAGAGTTTAAATGGCAGTGTTTAAATGGCAGTGTTTAAATGGCAGAGTTTAAATGGCAGAGTTTAAATGGCAGAGTTTAAATGGCAGAGTTTAAATGGCAGAGTTTAAATGGCAGAGTTTAAATGGCAGAGTTTAAATGGCAGAGTTTAAATGGCAGAGTTTAAATGGCAGAGTTTAAATGGCAGAGTTTAGATGGCAGAGTTTAGATGGCAGAGTTTATATGGCAGAGTTTATATGGCAGAGTTTAAATGGCAGAGTTTAAATGGCAGAGTTTAAATGGCAGAGTTTAAATGGCAGAGTTTAAATGGCAGAGTTTAAATGGCTGAGTTTAAATGGCAGAGTTTAAATGGCAGAGTTTAAATGGCAGAGTTTAAATGGCAGAGTTTAAATGGCAGAGTTTAAATGGCAGAGTTTAAATGGCAGAGTTTAAATGGCAGAGTTTAAATGGCAGAGTTTAAATGGCAGAGTTAAAATCGCAGAATTTAAATGGCAGAGTTTAAATGGCAGAGTTTAAATGGCAGAGTTTAAATCGCTGAGTTTAAATCGCAGAGTTTAAATTGCAGATTATAAATGGCAGAGTTTAAATGGCAGAGTTTAAATGGCAGAGTTTAAATGGCAGAGTTTAAATGGCAGAGTTTAAATGGCAGAGTTTAAATGGCAGAGTTTAATTCGTAGAGTTTAATTCGTAGAGTTTAAATGGCAGAGTTTAAATGGCAGAGTTTAAATGGCAGAGTTTAAATGGCAGAGTTTAAATCGCAGAATTTAAATCGCAGAATTTAAATCGCAGAGATTAAATGGCAGAGTTTAAATGGCAGAGTTTAAATGGCAGAGTTTAATTGGCAGAGTTTAAATGGCAGAGTTTAATTCGCAGAGTTTAAATGGCAGAGTTTAAATGGCAGAGTTTAAATGGCAGAGTTTAAATGGCAGAGTTTAAATGGCAGAGTTTGAATGGCAGAGTTTGAATGGCAGAGTTTGAATGGCAGAGTTTGAATGGCAGAGTTTGAATGGCAGAGTTTAAATGACAGAGTTTAAATGGCAGAGTTTAAATGGCAGAGTTTAAATGGCAGAGTTTAAATGGCAGAGTTTAAATGGCAGAGTTTAAATGGCAGAGTTTAAATGGCAGAGTTTAAATGGCAGAGTTTAAATGGCAGAGTTTAAATGGCAGAGTTTAAATGGCAGAGTTTAAATCGCATAGTTTAAATCGCATAGTTTAAATGGCAGAGTTTAAATGGCAGAGTTTAATTCGTAGAGTTTAAATGGCAGAGTTTTAATGGCAGAGTTTAAATCGCAGAGTTTAAATCGCAGAGTTTAAATGGCAGAGTTTAAATGGCAGAGTTTAAATCGCAGAGTTTAAATCGCAGAGTTTAAATCGCAGAGTTTAAATCGCAGAGTTTAAATCGAAGAGTTTAAATCGCAGAGTTTAAATCGCAGAGTTTAAATCGCAGAGTTTAAATGGCAGAGTTTAAATGGCAGAGTTTAAATGGCAGAGTTTAAATGGCAGAGTTTAAATCGCAGAGTTTAAATCGCAGAGTTTAAATCGCAGAGTTTAAATGGCAGAGTTTAAATGGCAGAGTTTAAATGGCAGAGTTTAAATGGCAGAGTTTAAATGGCAGAGTTTAAATCGCAGAGTTTAAATCGCAGAGTTTAAATCGCAGAGTTTAAATCGCAGAGTTTAAATCGCAGAGTTTAAATGGCAGAGTTTAAATGGCAGAGTTCAAATGGCAGAGTTCAAATGGCAGAGTTCAAATGGCAGAGTTCAAATCGCAGAGTTCAAATCGCAGAGTTCAAATCGCAGAGTTCAAATCGCAGAGTTCAAATCGCAGAGTTCAAATGGCAGAGTTTAATTCGCAGAGTTTAAATCGCAGAGTTTAAATCGCAGAGTTTAAATCGCAGAGTTTAAATCGCAGAGTTTAAATGGCAGAGTTTAAATGGCAGAATTTAAATGGCAGAGTTTAAATGGCAGAGTTTAAATGGCAGAGTTTAAATGGCAGAGTTTAAATCGCAGAGTTTAAATTTAAATCGCAGAGTTTAAATGGCAGAGTTTAAATGGCAGAGTTTAAATGGCAGAGTTTAAATGGCAAACTTTAAATGGCAAAGTTTAAATGGCAGAGTTTAAATGGCAGAGTTTAAATGACAGAGTTTAAATGGCAGAGTTTAAATAGCAGAGTTTAAATGGCAGAGTTTAGATGGCAGAGTTTTATTGGCAGAGTTTAAATGGCAAAGTTTAAATGGCAGAGTTTAAATGGCAGAGTTTAAATGGCAGAGTTTAAATGGCCGAGTTTAAATGGCCGAGTTTAAATGGCAGAGTTTAAATGGCAGAGTTTAAATGGCAGAGTTTAAATGGCAGAGTTTAAATGGCAGAGTTTAAATGGCAGAGTTTAAATGGCAGAGTTTAAATGGCAGAGTTTAAATGGCAGAGTTTAAATGGCAGAGTTTAAATGGCAGAGTTTAAATGGCAGAGTTTAAAAGGCAGAGTTTAAATGGCAGAGTTTAAATGGCAGAGTTTAAATCGCAGAGTTTAAATTTAAATCACAGAGTTTAAATCTCAGAGTTTAAAATCTCAGAGTTTAAATCGCAGAGTTTAAATAAAGAGATTAAATAAAGAGTTTAAATCGCAGAGTTTAAATGGCAGAGTTTAAATGGCAGAGTTTAAATGGCAGAGTTTAAATCGCTGAGTTTAAATGGCAGAGTTTAAATGGCAGAGTTTAAATGGCAGAGTTTAAATGGCAGAGTTTAAATGGCAGAGTTTAAATGGCAGAGTTTAAATGGCAGAGTTTAAATGGCAGAGTTTAAATGGCAGAGTTTAGATGGCAGAGTTTAGATGGCAGAGTTTAAATGGCAGAGTTTAAATGGCAGAATTTAAATGGCAGAGTTTAAATGGCAGAGTTTAAATGGCAGAGTTTAAATTGCAGAGTTTAAATGGCTGAGTTTAAATGGCTGAGTTTAAATGGCAGAGTTTAAATGGCAGAGTTTAAATGGCAGAGTTTAAATGGCAGAGTTTAAATGGCAGAGTTTAAATGGCAGAGTTTAAATGGCAGAGTTTAAATGGCAGAGTTTAAATGGCAGAGTTTAAATGGCAGAGTTTAAATGGCAGAGTTTAAATGGCAGAGTTTAAATGGCAGAGTTTAAATGGCAGAGTTTAAATGGCAGAGTTTAAATGGCAGAGTTTAAATGGCAGAGTTTAAATGGCAGAGTTTAAATGGCAGAGTTTAAATGGCAGAGTTTAAATCGCAGAGTTTAAATGGCAGAATTTAAATGGCAGAGTTTAAATCGCAGAGTTTAAATCGCAGAGTTTAAATCGCAGAGTTTAAATCGCAGAGTTTAAATCGCAGAGTTTAAATCGCAGAGTTTAAATGGCAGAGTTTAAATGGCAGAGTTTAAATGGCAGTGTTTAAATGGCAGAGTTTAAATGGCAGAGTTTAAATCGCAGAGTTTAAATCGCAGAGATTATATGGCAGAGTTTAAATGGCAGAGTTTAAATGACAGAGTTTAAATGGCAGAGTTTAAATCGCAGAGTTTAATTTGCAGAGTTTAAATCGCATAGTTTAAATGGCAGAGTTTGAATGGCAGAGTTTGAATGGCAGAGTTTGAATGGCAGAGTTTGAATGGCAGAGTTTGAATGGCAGAGTTTGAATGGCAGAGTTTGAATGGCAGAGTTTGAATGGCAGAGTTTAAATGGCAGAGTTTAAATGGCAGAGTTTAAATGGCAGAGTTTAAATGGCAGAGTTTAAATGGCAGAGTTTAAATGGCAGAGTTTAAATGGCAGAGTTTAAATGGCAGAGTTTAAATGGCAGAGTTTAAATGGCAGAATTTAAATGGCAGAATTTAAATGGCAGAGTTTAAATCGCAGAGTTTAAATCGCAGAGTTTAAATCGCAGAGTTTAAATCGCAGAGTTTAAATCGCAGAGTTTAAATCGCAGAGTTTAAATCGCAGAGTTTAAATCGCAGAGTTCAAATCGCAGAGTTCAAATCGCAGAGTTCAAATCGCAGAGTTCAAATCGCAGAGTTTAATTCGCAGAGTTTAATTCGCAGAGTTTAAATCGCAGAGTTTAAATCGCAGAGTTTAAATCGCAGAGTTTAAATCGCAGAGTTTAAATGGCAGAGTTTAAATGGCAGAGTTTAAATGGCAGAGTTTAAATGGCTGAGTTTAAATGGCTGAGTTTAAATAGCAGAGTTTAAATGGCAGAGTTTAAATGGCAGAGTTTAAATGGCAGAGTTTAAATGGCAGAGTTTAAATGGCAGAGTTTAAATGGCAGAGTTTAAATGGCAGAGTTTAAATGGCAGAGTTTAAATGGCAGAGTTTAAATGGCAGAGTTTAATTCGCAGAGTTTAAATGGCAGAGTTTAAATGGCAGAGTTTAAATGGCAGAGTTTAAATGGCAGAGTTTAAATGGCAGAGTTTGAATGGCAGAGTTTGAATGGCAGAGTTTGAATGGCAGAGTTTGAATGGCAGAGTTTGAATGGCAGAGTTTGAATGGCAGAGTTTGAATGGCAGAGTTTAAATGACAGAGTTTAAATGGCAGAGTTTAAATGGCAGAGTTTAAATGGCAGAGTTTAAATGGCAGAGTTTAAATGGCAGAGTTTAAATCGCATAGTTTAAATCGCATAGTTTAAATGGCAGCGTTTAATTCGTAGAGTTTAAATGGCAGAGTTTAAATGGCAGAGTTTAAATGGCAGAGTTTAAATGGCAGAGTTTAAATGGCAGAGTTTAAATCGCAGAGTTTAAATCGGAGAGTTTAAATGGCAGAGTTTAAATGGCAGATTTTAAATGGCAGAGTTTAAATCGCAGAGTTTAAATCGCAGAGTTTAAATCGCAGAGTTTAAATCGCAGAGTTTAAATGGCAGAATTTAAATGGCAGAGTTTAAATCGCAGAGTTTAAATCGCAGAGTTTAAATCGCAGAGTTTAAATGGCAGAGTTTAAATGGCAGAGTTTAAATGGCAGAGTTTAAATGGCAGAGTTTAATTCGTAGAGTTTAAATGGCAGTGTTTAAATGGCAGAGTTTAAATGGCAGAGTTTAAATCGCAGAGATTATATGGCAGAGATTATATGGCAGAGTTTAAATGGCAGAGTTTAAATGGCAGAGTTTAAATGGCAGAGTTTAAATGGCAGAGTTTAAATCGCAGAGTTTAATTCGCAGAGTTTAAATGGCAGAGTTTAAATGGCAGAGTTTGAATGGCAGAGTTTGAATGGCAGAGTTTGAATGGCAGAGTTTGAATGGCAGAGTTTGAATGGCAGAGTTTAAATGGCAGAGTTTAAATGGCAGAGTTTAAATGGCAGAGTTTAAATGGCAGAGTTTAAATGGCAGAGTTTAAATCGCAGAGTTTAAATCGCAGAGTTTAAATGGTAGAGTTTAAATGGCAGAATTTAAATGGCAGAGTTTAAATCGCAGAGTTTAAATCGCAGAGTTTAAATCGCAGAGTTTAAATCGCAGAGTTTAAATCGCAGAGTTTAAATCGCAGAGTTTAAATCGCAGAGTTTAAATCGCAGAGTTTAAATCGCAGACTTCAAATCGCAGAGTTCAAATCGCAGAGTTCAAATCGCAGAGTTCAAATCGCAGAGTTTAATTCGCAGAGTTTAATTCGCAGAGTTTAAATCGCAGAGTTTAAATCGCAGAGTTTAAATCGCAGAGTTTAAATGGCAGAGTTTAAATCGCTGAGTTTAAATCGCAGAGTTTAAATGGCAGATTATAAATGGCAGAGTTTAAATGGCAGAGTTTAAATGGCAGAGTTTAAATGGCAGAGTTTAAATGGCAGAGTTTAAATGGCAGAGTTTAATTCGTAGAGTTTAAATGGCAGAGTTTAAATGGCAGAGTTTAAATGGCAGAGTTTAAATGGCAGAGTTTAAATCGCAGAATTTAAATCGCAGAATTTAAATCGCAGAGATTAAATGGCAGAGTTTAAATGGCAGAGTTTAAATGGCAGAGTTTAAATGGCAGAGTTTAAATGGCAGAGTTTAAATGGCAGAGTTTAAATCGCAGAGTTTAAATGGCAGAGTTTAAATGGCAGAGTTTAAATGGCAGAGTTTAAATGGCAGAGTTTAAATGGCAGAGTTTAAATGGCAGAGTTTGAATGGCAGAGTTTGAATGGCAGAGTTTGAATGGCAGAGTTTGAATGGCAGAGTTTGAATGGCAGAGTTTGAATGGCAGCGTTTAAATGTCAGCGTTTAAATGGCAGAGTTTAAATGGCAGAGTTTAAATGGCAGAGTTTAAATGGCAGAGTTTAAATGGCAGAGTTTAAATGGCAGAGTTTAAATGGCAGAGTTTAAATGGCAGAGTTTATATGGCAGAGTTTAAATCTCAGAGTTTAAATCTCAGAGTTTAAATCTCAGAGTTTAAATAAAGAGTTTAAATCGCAGCGTTTAAATGGCAGCGTTTAAATGGCAGCGTTTAAATGGCAGCGTTTAAATGTCAGCGTTTAAATGGCAGAGTTTAAATGGCAGAGTTTAAATGGCAGAGTTTAAATATGCAGAGTTTAAATGGCAGAGTTTAAATGGCAGAGTTTAAATGGCAGAGTTTAAATGGCAGAGTTTAAATGGCAGAGTTTAAATGGCAGAGTTTAAATGGCAGAGTTTAAATGGCAGAGTTTAAATGGCAGAGTTTAAATGGCAGAGTTTAAATGGCAGAGTTTAAATGGCAGAGTTTAAATGGCAGAGTTTAAATGGCAGAGTTTAAATTGCAGAGTTTAAATGGCAGAGTTTTATTGGCAGAGTTTAAATGGCAGAGTTTAAATAATACAAATAATACATAACATATTACAACTTAATTATAACATTACATTACAGATGATATAAATATTATAAATAATACAAATAATACATAACATATTACAACTTAATTATAACATTACATTACAGATGATATAAATATTATAAATAATACAAATAATACATAACATATTACAACTTAATTATAACATTACATTACAGATGATATAAATATTATAAATAATACAAATAATACATAACATATTACAACTTAATTATAACATTACATTACAGATGATATAAATATTATAAATAATACAAATAATACATAACATATTACAACTTAATTATAACATTACATTACAGATGATATAAATATTATAAATAATACAAATAATACATAACATATTACAACTTAATTATAACATTACATTACAGATGATATAAATATTATAAATAATACAAATAATACATAACATATTACAACTTAATTATAACATTACATTACAGATGATATAAATATTATAAATAATACAAATAATACATAACATATTACAACTTAATTATAACATTACATTACAGATGATATAAATATTATAAATAATACAAATAATACATAACATATTACAACTTAATTATAACATTACATTACAGATGATATAAATATTATAAATAATACAAATAATACATAACATATTACAACTTAATTATAACATTACATTACAGATGATATAAATATTATAAATAATACAAATAATACATAACATATTACAACTTAATTATAACATTACATTACAGATGATATAAATATTATAAATAATACAAATAATACATAACATATTACAACTTAATTATAACATTACATTACAGATGATATAAATATTATAAATAATACAAATAATACATAACATATTACAACTTAATTATAACATTACATTACAGATGATATAAATATTATAAATAATACAAATAATACATAACATATTACAACTTAATTATAACATTACATTACAGATGATATAAATATTATAAATAATACAAATAATACATAACATATTACAACTTAATTATAACATTACATTACAGATGATATAAATATTATAAATAATACAAATAATACATAACATATTACAACTTAATTATAACATTACATTACAGATGATATAAATATTATAAATAATACAAATAATACATAACATATTACAACTTAATTATAACATTACATTACAGATGATATAAATATTATAAATAATACAAATAATACATAACATATTACAACTTAATTATAACATTACATTACAGATGATATAAATATTATAAATAATACAAATAATACATAACATATTACAACTTAATTATAACATTACATTACAGATGATATAAATATTATAAATAATACAAATAATACATAACATATTACAACTTAATTATAACATTACATTACAGATGATATAAATATTATAAATAATACAAATAATACATAACATATTACAACTTAATTATAACATTACATTACAGATGATATAAATATTATAAATAATACAAATAATACATAACATATTACAACTTAATTATAACATTACATTACAGATGATATAAATATTATAAATAATACAAATAATACATAACATATTACAACTTAATTATAACATTACATTACAGATGATATAAATATTATAAATAATACAAATAATACATAACATATTACAACTTAATTATAACATTACATTACAGATGATATAAATATTATAAATAATACAAATAATACATAACATATTACAACTTAATTATAACATTACATTACAGATGATATAAATATTATAAATAATACAAATAATACATAACATATTACAACTTAATTATAACATTACATTACAGATGATATAAATATTATAAATAATACAAATAATACATAACATATTACAACTTAATTATAACATTACATTACAGATGATATAAATATTATAAATAATACAAATAATACATAACATATTACAACTTAATTATAACATTACATTACAGATGATATAAATATTATAAATAATACAAATAATACATAACATATTACAACTTAATTATAACATTACATTACAGATGATATAAATATTATAAATAATACAAATAATACATAACATATTACAACTTAATTATAACATTACATTACAGATGATATAAATATTATAAATAATACAAATAATACATAACATATTACAACTTAATTATAACATTACATTACAGATGATATAAATATTATAAATAATACAAATAATACATAACATATTACAACTTAATTATAACATTACATTACAGATGATATAAATATTATAAATAATACAAATAATACATAACATATTACAACTTAATTATAACATTACATTACAGATGATATAAATATTATAAATAATACAAATAATACATAACATATTACAACTTAATTATAACATTACATTACAGATGATATAAATATTATAAATAATACAAATAATACATAACATATTACAACTTAATTATAACATTACATTACAGATGATATAAATATTATAAATAATACAAATAATACATAACATATTACAACTTAATTATAACATTACATTACAGATGATATAAATATTATAAATAATACAAATAATACATAACATATTACAACTTAATTATAACATTACATTACAGATGATATAAATATTATAAATAATACAAATAATACATAACATATTACAACTTAATTATAACATTACATTACAGATGATATAAATATTATAAATAATACAAATAATACATAACATATTACAACTTAATTATAACATTACATTACAGATGATATAAATATTATAAATAATACAAATAATACATAACATATTACAACTTAATTATAACATTACATTACAGATGATATAAATATTATAAATAATACAAATAATACATAACATATTACAACTTAATTATAACATTACATTACAGATGATATAAATATTATAAATAATACAAATAATACATAACATATTACAACTTAATTATAACATTACATTACAGATGATATAAATATTATAAATAATACAAATAATACATAACATATTACAACTTAATTATAACATTACATTACAGATGATATAAATATTATAAATAATACAAATAATACATAACATATTACAACTTAATTATAACATTACATTACAGATGATATAAATATTATAAATAATACAAATAATACATAACATATTACAACTTAATTATAACATTACATTACAGATGATATAAATATTATAAATAATACAAATAATACATAACATATTACAACTTAATTATAACATTACATTACAGATGATATAAATATTATAAATAATACAAATAATACATAACATATTACAACTTAATTATAACATTACATTACAGATGATATAAATATTATAAATAATACAAATAATACATAACATATTACAACTTAATTATAACATTACATTACAGATGATATAAATATTATAAATAATACAAATAATACATAACATATTACAACTTAATTATAACATTACATTACAGATGATATAAATATTATAAATAATACAAATAATACATAACATATTACAACTTAATTATAACATTACATTACAGATGATATAAATATTATAAATAATACAAATAATACATAACATATTACAACTTAATTATAACATTACATTACAGATGATATAAATATTATAAATAATACAAATAATACATAACATATTACAACTTAATTATAACATTACATTACAGATGATATAAATATTATAAATAATACAAATAATACATAACATATTACAACTTAATTATAACATTACATTACAGATGATATAAATATTATAAATAATACAAATAATACATAACATATTACAACTTAATTATAACATTACATTACAGATGATATAAATATTATAAATAATACAAATAATACATAACATATTACAACTTAATTATAACATTACATTACAGATGATATAAATATTATAAATAATACAAATAATACATAACATATTACAACTTAATTATAACATTACATTACAGATGATATAAATATTATAAATAATACAAATAATACATAACATATTACAACTTAATTATAACATTACATTACAGATGATATAAATATTATAAATAATACAAATAATACATAACATATTACAACTTAATTATAACATTACATTACAGATGATATAAATATTATAAATAATACAAATAATACATAACATATTACAACTTAATTATAACATTACATTACAGATGATATAAATATTATAAATAATACAAATAATACATAACATATTACAACTTAATTATAACATTACATTACAGATGATATAAATATTATAAATAATACAAATAATACATAACATATTACAACTTAATTATAACATTACATTACAGATGATATAAATATTATAAATAATACAAATAATACATAACATATTACAACTTAATTATAACATTACATTACAGATGATATAAATATTATAAATAATACAAATAATACATAACATATTACAACTTAATTATAACATTACATTACAGATGATATAAATATTATAAATAATACAAATAATACATAACATATTACAACTTAATTATAACATTACATTACAGATGATATAAATATTATAAATAATACAAATAATACATAACATATTACAACTTAATTATAACATTACATTACAGATGATATAAATATTATAAATAATACAAATAATACATAACATATTACAACTTAATTATAACATTACATTACAGATGATATAAATATTATAAATAATACAAATAATACATAACATATTACAACTTAATTATAACATTACATTACAGATGATATAAATATTATAAATAATACAAATAATACATAACATATTACAACTTAATTATAACATTACATTACAGATGATATAAATATTATAAATAATACAAATAATACATAACATATTACAACTTAATTATAACATTACATTACAGATGATATAAATATTATAAATAATACAAATAATACATAACATATTACAACTTAATTATAACATTACATTACAGATGATATAAATATTATAAATAATACAAATAATACATAACATATTACAACTTAATTATAACATTACATTACAGATGATATAAATATTATAAATAATACAAATAATACATAACATATTACAACTTAATTATAACATTACATTACAGATGATATAAATATTATAAATAATACAAATAATACATAACATATTACAACTTAATTATAACATTACATTACAGATGATATAAATATTATAAATAATACAAATAATACATAACATATTACAACTTAATTATAACATTACATTACAGATGATATAAATATTATAAATAATACAAATAATACATAACATATTACAACTTAATTATAACATTACATTACAGATGATATAAATATTATAAATAATACAAATAATACATAACATATTACAACTTAATTATAACATTACATTACAGATGATATAAATATTATAAATAATACAAATAATACATAACATATTACAACTTAATTATAACATTACATTACAGATGATATAAATATTATAAATAATACAAATAATACATAACATATTACAACTTAATTATAACATTACATTACAGATGATATAAATATTATAAATAATACAAATAATACATAACATATTACAACTTAATTATAACATTACATTACAGATGATATAAATATTATAAATAATACAAATAATACATAACATATTACAACTTAATTATAACATTACATTACAGATGATATAAATATTATAAATAATACAAATAATACATAACATATTACAACTTAATTATAACATTACATTACAGATGATATAAATATTATAAATAATACAAATAATACATAACATATTACAACTTAATTATAACATTACATTACAGATGATATAAATATTATAAATAATACAAATAATACATAACATATTACAACTTAATTATAACATTACATTACAGATGATATAAATATTATAAATAATACAAATAATACATAACATATTACAACTTAATTATAACATTACATTACAGATGATATAAATATTATAAATAATACAAATAATACATAACATATTACAACTTAATTATAACATTACATTACAGATGATATAAATATTATAAATAATACAAATAATACATAACATATTACAACTTAATTATAACATTACATTACAGATGATATAAATATTATAAATAATACAAATAATACATAACATATTACAACTTAATTATAACATTACATTACAGATGATATAAATATTATAAATAATACAAATAATACATAACATATTACAACTTAATTATAACATTACATTACAGATGATATAAATATTATAAATAATACAAATAATACATAACATATTACAACTTAATTATAACATTACATTACAGATGATATAAATATTATAAATAATACAAATAATACATAACATATTACAACTTAATTATAACATTACATTACAGATGAACAGATGATATAAATATTATAAATAATACAAATAATACATAACATATTACAACTTAATTATAACATTACATTACAGATGATATAAATATTATAAATAATACAAATAATACATAACATATTACAACTTAATTATAACATTACATTACAGATGATATAAATATTATAAATAATACAAATAATACATAACATATTACAACTTAATTATAACATTACATTACAGATGATATAAATATTATAAATAATACAAATAATACATAACATATTACAACTTAATTATAACATTACATTACAGATGATATAAATATTATAAATAATACAAATAATACATAACATATTACAACTTAATTATAACATTACATTACAGATGATATAAATATTATAAATAATACAAATAATACATAACATATTACAACTTAATTATAACATTACATTACAGATGATATAAATATTATAAATAATACAAATAATACATAACATATTACAACTTAATTATAACATTACATTACAGATGATATAAATATTATAAATAATACAAATAATACATAACATATTACAACTTAATTATAACATTACATTACAGATGATATAAATATTATAAATAATACAAATAATACATAACATATTACAACTTAATTATAACATTACATTACAGATGATATAAATATTATAAATAATACAAATAATACATAACATATTACAACTTAATTATAACATTACATTACAGATGATATAAATATTATAAATAATACAAATAATACATAACATATTACAACTTAATTATAACATTACATTACAGATGATATAAATATTATAAATAATACAAATAATACATAACATATTACAACTTAATTATAACATTACATTACAGATGATATAAATATTATAAATAATACAAATAATACATAACATATTACAACTTAATTATAACATTACATTACAGATGATATAAATATTATAAATAATACAAATAATACATAACATATTACAACTTAATTATAACATTACATTACAGATGATATAAATATTATAAATAATACAAATAATACATAACATATTACAACTTAATTATAACATTACATTACAGATGATATAAATATTATAAATAATACAAATAATACATAACATATTACAACTTAATTATAACATTACATTACAGATGATATAAATATTATAAATAATACAAATAATACATAACATATTACAACTTAATTATAACATTACATTACAGATGATATAAATATTATAAATAATACAAATAATACATAACATATTACAACTTAATTATAACATTACATTACAGATGATATAAATATTATAAATAATACAAATAATACATAACATATTACAACTTAATTATAACATTACATTACAGATGATATAAATATTATAAATAATACAAATAATACATAACATATTACAACTTAATTATAACATTACATTACAGATGAATATTATTACATTTTTAGTTAAATAATATAATTATAATTATATATATACATAACAAATTACAACTTAATTATAACATTACATTACACATGTATATTATTACATTTTTAGTTAAATAATATAATTATAATTATATAAATTGATTGCTTGATGGATATAGGGTTTGGCAACATGGAGGTGGTATAGCGCCAGAAAAAGGTGAAAGAGATAAAGGTGTGACAACAAGCAGGAAGGAAATAAAATGAAAAGAAGGACAGTGTAAGATGGGAACCATTTAGTCTGGTCTCTCACTGGCGACCTTCCTAGCATGGGAAACCCTCTCTCAAGATATCGGGGCAGAGCAGGGGCCGGAGCCCCCTCTAGTCTAGCTCGCCATGTCTCAGAGACACACAAACCCCCCCACCACATCAAGGCGGTTCCCGTTAGGGGGGATATATATATACATAACATATTACATTACAACTTAATTATAATATTACATTACACGTGAATATTATTACATTTTTAGTTAAATTATATAACACATTACAACTTAATTATAACATATTATTATTATTTTTATTTCTATATTTATTATTATTATTTTGTCTATAAAAAAAAAATTCGTATTATTATTTTGTTTCTATTTTTTATTATTATTAATTTTTATTATTATTATTATTATTATTATTATATTTTTTCTATTTTTTTTTATTATTATTATTATTTTTTATTATTATTATTATTATTATTATTATTATTTTATTATGGACTGGTGTTTGTCGGGTAATGACATATCGTTCCTTCTTATATAAACACTGTGTCAAGTTAAATACAGAATATTTTAGTGATATACAATTCATTCAGTTTAATTAATTACGGTATTCCATTATTTGTGTTAAGGTGAGAATATTATTGTTTATAATACTTTATACTCTGTAAATTTGTGTTAATTTAAGTACAATAGTGATATATTATTCATTCAGTTTAATATTTTAATAATTAACTTAGTTATGTAATGATTTGTGTTAGATAAGTATATATTGTTCATATTGTAGCTCTAACTTGTGTAAATAATTATTATAAATGGTTATATATGTCTGTATATATAATAGTAGTTGGTACACAAAACAAAAATTATTAGTATTAGTATTTTTTTATTATTTTTTTTATTATTTTTAATGTATTTTTATTTTTATTTTTATTTATTTTTATTTTATTTTATTTTTCCTTTTTTATATTATTATTTTTATTAATATTAATTTTTTCGATTTTTTTTCGTTTTCATTTTTTATTCTTGGTTTTTAATTTTTTTATTATCATTATTATTATTATTTTTTTTTTTCATTATTGTGGGGTTATTTTACTTTTATTATTATTTTTTTATCATTAGTATTATTATTATTTTTATTATTTTTATTTTTTTCAAATTTTATTTCTTTTTTTTTTCTTTTTTTTCATTTCATTTTTTTATTATTACTTTTTGTTAGTTTTTAATTATATATTTTTTTATTATTTTTTTTATTATTATTATTATTATTATTATTATTATTATTATTATTATTATTATTATTATTATTATTATTATTATTATTATTATTATTATTATTATTATTATTATTATTATTATTATTATTATTATTATTATTATTATTATTATTATTATTATTATTATTATTATTATTATTATTATTATTATTATTATTATTATTATTATTATTATTATTATTATTATTTTATTTAAAAAAAAAAAATATTATTATTATTTTTCTTTTTCTTTTTCATTTCTTTTTTATTATTACTTTTTTTTATTTTTTTTTATTATATATATATTTTTTATTATTATTAATTTATTTTTTATTTTTTTTAGCTTTATTTTTAATTCTGTATAAGAATGTAAGGCCAATTTTTTTATTATCATTTTTATTTCTATTTTATTATTATTATTATTATTAATATTATTATTATTATTATTTTTATTATTATTTCTATTTTTTTCTTTTTTTTTTTTTTTTTTTTGGCCTCGTTCAATATATTACAAGGTAAATATAATATACATTTTAATATAGTTTTATATAACAAATACCGTACATAACTATGGCATCGGTCTATATAATATATACATGGTAAATACAATATACATTTTAATAGAGGTTTCATTTTTTGTTATTATTATTTTTTTATTTTTTTATTATTATTTTTTTTTTATTATTATTTTTTTTTAATTGTTATTTTTTTATTATTATTTGTATTATTTTAATGTATTTTTATTTTTATTTTTATATATCTTTATTTTTATTTTATTTTATTTTTTCTTTTTTATATTATTATTTTTATTAATATTATTTTTTTCGCTTTTTTTTCGTTTTCATTTTTTATTCTTGGTTTTTATTTTTTTATTATCATTATTATTTCTTTCTTTTTTCTATTTCTTTTTTCATTATTGTGGGGTTATTTACTTTTATTATTATTTTGTTTATCATTAGTATTATTATTATTTTTATTATTTTTATTTTTTTCAAATTTTTTTTTTTTTTTTTTTTTTTTTTCATTTCTTTTTTTTATTATTACTTTTTATTAGTTTTTTATCATATATATATGTTTTTATTATTATTATTATTTATTTTTTTATTTTTTTATTTTTATTCTTAATTCTGTATAAGAATGTAAGACCAATCTTTTTATTATCATTTTTTTTTTTTCTATTTTTTTTTTTTTTTTTTTTGCCTCGTTCAATATAATACATGCTAAATATAATATAGTTTTATATAACAAATACCATACATAATATATACATGGTAAATATAATATACATTTTAATATAGATTTCATTTATTATTATTATTTTTAATGTTAATCTTTTTTATTTTATTTTTTATTATTATTTTTATTTTTATTTTTTTTATTGTTATTTTTTATTATTATTTTTATTATTTTAATGTATTTAAATTTTTATATATATATATATATATATATATATATATATATATATATATATATATATATATATATATATATATATATATATATATATATATATATATATATATATATATATATATATATATATATATATATATATATATATATATATATATATATATATATATATATATATATATATATATATATATATATATATATATATATATTTATTATTATTAATTTTATTAATATTATTTTTTTCGCTTTTTTTTTCGTTTTCATTTTTTATTTTTGTTTTTTTTATCATTTTTATTTCTATTTTTTTTCTATTTCTGTTTTCATTATTATCTTTTTTTTTACTTTTATCATTATTATTATTATTATTTTATTTTTTTCAAAATTTATTTTTATTATTATTATTTTTATTTTATTTTCATTTATTTTTTATTATTACTTTTTTTTAGTTTTTTTTATTATATATATATTTTTATTATTATTATTTTTTTTTTAGTTTTTTTTTTTTTTTTTTTAATTCTGTATAAGAATGTAAAGCCAATTTTTTATATAATCATTTTTATTTCTATTTTATTATTATTATTATTATCAATATTATTATTATTATTATTTTTATTATTATTTCTATTTTTTCTATTTCTTTTTTTTTTTTTGGGGGGGGGGCCCTCGTTCAATATATTACATGGTAAATATAATATACATTTTAATATAGTTTTACATAACAAATACCGTACATAACTATGGCATCGGTCTATATAATATATACATGGTAAATACAATATAAATTTTAATAGAGGTTTCATTTTTTGTTATTATTTTTTTTATTTTATTTTCTATTAATATTTTTATTTATTTTTTTATTTATTTTTTTTAATTGTTACTTTTTTATTATTATTTGTATTATTTTAATGTATTTTTATTTTTATTTTTATATATCTTTATTTTTATTTTATTTTATTTTTCCTTTTTTATATTATTATTTTTATTAATATTATTTTTTTCGCTTTTTTTTCGTTTTCATTTTTTATTCTTAGTTTTTTTTTTTATTATTATCATTATTATTTCTATTTTTTTTCTATTTCTTTTTTCATTATGGTGGGGTTATTTTACTTTTATTATTATTTTTTTTTATCATTAGTATTATTATTTTTTTTCAAATGTTATTTCTATTTTTGTTCTTTTTTTTCTTTTTCTTTTTTATTATTACTTTTTTTTAGTTTTTTATTATATATATATGTTTTTATTATTATTAATTTTATTTTTATTTTATTTTAGTTTTATTCTTAATTCTGTATAAGAATGTAAGACCAATATTTTCATTATCATTTTTATTTTTTGTATTTATTTTCTTTTATTTATTTATTTTTATTATTATTATTCTTTTATTTTTTATTTTTTTTTTGCCTCGTTCAATATATTACATGGTAAATATAATATACATTTTAATATAGTTTTATATAACAAATACCGTACATAACTATGGCATCGTTCAATATAATATATAAATGCTAAATACAATATACATTTTAATAGAGGTTTCATTTTTTGTTATTATTTTTTTTATTTTATTTTATATTATTATTTTTATTTATTTATTTATTTATTTTTTTAAGTTATTTTTTTATTATTATTTGTATTTTAATGTATTTTTATTTTTATTTTTATGTATCTTTATTTTTATTTTATTTTATTTTTCCTCTTTTATATTATTATTTTTATTAATATTATTTTTTTCGCTTTTTTTTCGTTTTCATTTTTTATTCTTGGTTTTTATTTTTTTATTATCATTATTATTTCTTTTCTTTTTTTTCTATTTCTTTGTTCATTATTGTGTTTTTTTTTACTTTGTTTTTATTCTTGGTTTTTATTTTTTTATTATCATTATTATTTCTATTTTTTTTTTCTATTTCTTTGTTTATTATTGTTTTTTTTTTTACTTTTTTTTTTTTATTATTATTATTATTTTTTTATTATTTATTTTTTCAAATTTTATTTCTACAAGCACTGGCTTCGCCACCCACGGCTACGCCGTGGGTGCTTTTGGTGCGGCGCTGCTCGCTTCGCTCACCCCGCCCCCCCCAACCCCCACCCCCATCCCACGCCCCCACCCCCACCCCCACCCCTACCCCACGCCCCCACCCCCACCCACACATCTACCCCACCCACACCCACACCCCTACCCCACCCACACCCACACCCCTACCCCACGCCCCCCCCCCTACCCCACGCCCCCACCCCATGCCCCTACCCCACGCCCCCCCCCCCTACCCCACGCCCCCCCCCCCTACCCCACGCCCCCACCCCCAACCCTACCCCCACGCCCCCACCCCCACCCCTACCCCACGCCCCCACCCCCACCCCACGCCCCCACCCCCACCCCACGCCCCCACCCCCACCCACACCCCCACCCACACACCTACCCCACCCACACCCACATCCCTACCCCACGCTCCCCCACCCCCCCACACCCACCCCACGCCCCCACCCCCACCCACACACCTACCCCCCCCACACCCACGCCCACACACACACTCTCTGCCAAATATAAAGGGCAATGTATCTTGTATCTCTGGGGAGTAGTGAAGATAGAGGAGTAGTGAAGATGCCACATTTTATAGTAAAATCGTTAAAAATTGTATAAATTTGCATAAATTAGCGTTTTTGAAAGTTTTGAAAGTTGCAATTTTTAATGTACATTGATTGATTTTTTTTAAAGTAACTTTTTTTTTTTTTTTTAAAGTAACATTTTTTATGAAACTTTTTTTTATGCAATTTTTTTTATGCAATTTTTTTATGCAACTTTTTTTTATGCAACTTTTTTTTATGCAACTTTTTTTAAAATGCAACTTTTTTTTATGCAACTTTTGTTTTATGCAACTTTTTTTTTATGCAACTTTTTTTATGCAACTTTTGTTTTATGCAACTTTTTTTTTATGCAACTTTTTTCTTATGCAACTTTTTTTATTATTATTATGCACCTTTTTTATGCAACTTGTTTTTATGCAACTTTTTTTTTATGCAACTTTTTTTTATGCAACTTTTTTTTTATGCAACTTTTTTTTTATGCAACTTTTTTTTGTGCGACTTTTTTTTTATGCAACTTTTATTTTTTATGCAACTTTTTTTATGCAACTTTTTTTTTTAATGTAACTTTTTTTTTTTTTTTAAAGTAACTTTTTTTTTTTTTTTTCTTACCACCCACATCTTACCTACCATCCACCCATATAATTATTGACATTTTCACTACCTACCTACCACCCACATCTTACCTACCTACCTACGTACCACCCACATCTTAACTCCCACCCACCCATATAATTATTGACATCTTCACTACCTACCTACCACCCACATCTTACCTACCTACCACCCACATCTTAACTCCCACCCACCCATATAATTATTGACATCTTCACTACCTATACCTACGACCCACATCTTACCTACCTACCTACCTACCTTCCACCCACATCTTAACTACCACCCACCCACCCACATCTTACCCACCTACCAACCACATAAAACCTACCTACCACCCACATCTTACCTACCTACCACTCTGCCAAATATAAAGGGCAATGTCTCTTGTATCTCTGGGGAGTAGTGAAGATGAAACATTTTATAGTAAAATCGTTAATTTTTGAAAGCTTTGAAAGGTTGCAATTTTTAATATACATTGAATGATTAAGTAACTTTTTTTTTTTAAAGTAACTTTTTTTTTTTAAAGTATTTTTTTTTTTTTAAAGTAACTTTCTTTTTTTTTTAAAGTAACTTTTTTTTTTATGCAACTTTTTTTCTTTTTATGCAACCTTTTTTATGCAACGTTTTTTTATGCAACTTTTTTTATGCAACTTTTTTTTTATGCAACTTTTTTTTATGCAACTTTTATTTTTTATGCAACTTTTTTTTATGCAACTTTTTTTTTTAAGTAACTTTTTTTTTTTTTTTTAAAGTAACTTTTTTTTTTTTTTTTCTTACCACCCACATCTTACCTACCATCCACCCATATAATTATTGACATCTTCACTACCTACCTACCACCCACATCTTACCTACCTACCTCCCACATCTTACCTACCTACCTACGTACCACCCACATCTTAACTCCCACCCACCCATATAATTATTGACATCTTTAGTACCTACCTACCACCCACATCTTACCTACCTACCTACGTACCACCCACATCTTAACTCCCACCCACCCATATAATTATTGACATCTTTAGTACCTACCTACCACCCACATCTTACCTACCTACCTACCTACCACCCACATCTTAACTACCACCCACCCATATAATTATTGACATCTTCACTACCTACCTACCACCCACATCTTACCTACCTACCTACCTACCACCCACATCTTACCTACCTACCTACCTACCACCCACATCTTAACTACCACCCACCCATATAATTATTGACATCTTCACTACCTACCTACCACCCACATCTTACCTACCTACCTACCTACCACCCACATCTTACCTACCTACCTACCTACCTACCACCCACATCTTAACTACCACCCACCCATATAATTATTGACATCTTCACTACCTACCTACCACCCACATCTTACCTACCTACCTACCTACCACCCACATCTTAACTACCACCCACCCATATAATTATTGACATCTTCACTACCTACCTACCACCCACATCTTACCTACCTACCTACCTTCCACCCACATCTTAACTACCACCCACCCACCCACCTACCACCCACATAAAACCTACCTACCACCCACATCTTACCTACCTACCTCTCTGCCAAATATAAAGGGCAATGTCTCTTGTATCTCTGGGGAGTAGTGAAGATGAAACATTTTATAGTAAAATCGTTAATTTTTGAAAGCTTTGAAAGGTTGCAATTTTTAATATACATTGATATATATATATATATTTTTTTTTTCATTTTGTATAAGAATATAAGGTGTAACTATTGGCCTCGTTCAATATGATACATGGTAAATATAATATACATTTTGATATAGTTTTATATAACAAATACCGTACATTAATTGTTTATTGTACTGTGTATTACAATTAATAACATTATATTATGATAGAGATCAAACTTCTCACAATAAACAAATAATATTAACACATAATTATTGTCGTATTTTTGTTGTCCAAGCGTCGGCTTGGGTTATCAAGCGGGCTTGGAGCAAGCCGTATCTGACAACAAAAATACGACATAATAATTATGTTGTCCAAGCGACACGAAGCTCGCTTGCTTTTCACCAAGCGTGTTTGCTCTGTACTGTTTTTGTTGGACGTTTGATACCAAGCGGTGCCAAGCGGAAGCAAGCCGTCTTCGAGTAAAAATCAACCAGCAGTGCTCGGGAGCAATGTTGGTGCCGCTTGCCTCACTTTGGGTCACATGACAACAACAATATGGCCCACAGGTCATTGAAATATGCTAATAATAATAATAATAATAATAAATCATTAATTTATTAAATGATTATTGCATGTAACTTGTAATTAGTGCTAGATAAACCAAAATAATGCTGTAATAAGATGTAATATTATTTAACGAGGTATAGGCTGCTTTGGATAGTTATATATTACAGGTAAGACAATAAAAAGGATTATTTACTATTTATATAATTATTTATGTAATCAAAGTTGCAGTATTTTACCTTCTGCAAGCCAAGTGTTAGGGTCCACGTAATCTGGACTGTTTTTATTGTCAGATACGGCTTTGCTCCAAGTCCGCTTGGTACCCAAAGCCGACGCTTGGACAACAAAAATACGACAATAATAATATTAGTAATATTCAATCAATACTTTCATTAATTTATTTCTTATTTTCTATTAATTCTTGTTATATTATTATATCAAATTGGGTATTTTTACAGTAAACCTGGGTTCAGTAAAACGTATATATTAGTATGTTTTACCACTAATTAGGACCATTCTAAGACTATTTTCTTCAATGGTGTTTCTCTCGGAAATGCCCCGTTTTCGAGATATGCCCAGTTTTCATACCCCATACAAACTTGGGGGAGAGCCTGGGAATCCGGGGTTTTGGGTGGGAGAAAACATGCTATACATTATGGCGTTGCCTTTATAATACACTTCTTAACTTTGTTTCTCTTAGAAATGACTCGTTTTCGAGGTATGCCCACGTTTTCATACCCCATACAAACTTGGGGGAGAGCCTGGGAATACGGGGTTTTGGGTGCAGGGAAAACACTATCAGTGTTGCAAATGTTGTAATATTCACGCCACTTGTGGCTGTATTGGCTATATTTTGTTTTGGGAATACTGTGTTTGAGCGTCCTGTATCCATCTACGTTCCTGGATATTTACCCGGTAACTTCTTCTATTTGTTATACCGGTTTTATGCCCAGGTTAGGCCCGGTAGTTAGCCCAGGTTAGGTACCGGTAGTCTGTCGTGGTCTAGGTTAGGTTAGGTTAGGTCAGGTTAGGTAATACTAATTCCCAAAATAACTATTTGATTTGAATATCTAGCCCAACCCTAGCCAACACGTGTTGTAACGCTGCTGTTTGGGCTATAATTGTATTTTATTGTATCGGTCTCGAAAACTTTGTTATTTCGCTTTTATTTCCGGTTTCAAGTGTTTACTTAAGACAATTACATATTATAAAGGCAACGTCATAGTGTACAGCGATTTTCTCCCACCCAAAACCCCGGATTCCCAGGCTCTCCCCCAAGTTTGTATGGGGTATGAAAACTGGGCATATCTCGAAAACGGGGCATTTCCGAGAGAAACACCATTGAAGAAAATAGTCTTAGAATGGTCCTAATTAGTGGTAAAACATACTAATATATACGTTTTACTGAACCCAGGTTTACTGTAAATTTACCTCAAATTGTTTTAATTAGTAATTTAATAATAGTTATATGGTTCTTACCTGTTAATGTTGGTTTGTGTTGTCAAATGGTGGTATGGTTTATGGGAGTACATTTGTGTACGTCTTAACATATCAGAGTTGTAGTATATACTGAGGCAATATACCTTGCACACTTCCTTTTATACCCTTGAGAGCGTCACATGACTCGGTCATCTGTCACGTAGCAACCAATCAACTTGAAGTATTTGAAATTTCATATTTCCTCCACAACCAATCAGATGCAAGGATTTTCATTTTAAATTTTCATAATTCATCGTCTGACCAATGAGGTTCAAGAGTTTGAATGAGGGACTGTGATTGGTCAATATGACATTGTTCCAAAAATATGATAATATTATATTATATTACATTATATAATGTCAAATATGCTAATTTGTATTGAAATAATATACTAATTCAATTATAATTGTTATTTGAAAATTAAGTAAATCAAAGTAATAATTACTCAATATTCATTAGCATAATCAACAAGTTGTAACACCATTAATTATCTACCAAAAATTATCCTCATTTTCTAATGACGTATTTTATCATTTGCTTTGATTTAAAATATTAATATTGTGGTCTATGTTATTTGAAATATGATGATATATATGATAATAAATTATAATAATATAATTATAAGCCAAAGTAACAATAATAACTAATTATTCATTAGCATAATAATCACAAGTTGCAACATCATTATCCACCAAAATTTATCTTGCAACTTCCATCTAAAATCTATATAAGGTATATTATTATATATTAAAGTTGTGTATATTATATTTTGTTGTCTGGTGTATTTAGTGTGTGATCTCAGTAAAGTATAATGAAGACTAATAAAAACTTATTTTAACTTTTATTTTGTCAAATGGCGGTGAACTTCAGAGGGACTGTAAGCCTAATATTGTTTTCTCACCAAAGAAGCCTTATTTATTTCATATTAATAAATTTTATCATGATTAAAATATTTACGTGATGTTCTATAACGTACATTGAATCATATTTTCAATGCAGAATAATAATACCAGGATCTTATAAATAATATGGATTAATTAATTAATATCGTTTGGAGGTTTGGTAAACTCCCGACATGTTATCTGCAAGTCTTACCATTTCTCTACATTATTCCTCTGCAATGAAAATAGGATTACATAAATATTGCAATCATAATAAAATGTATTAATATGAAATAAATAAGGTGGGAAAACAATATTAGGCTTGCAGTCCCTCTGAAGTTCACCGCCATTTAACAACACAAATAGTAAGTCAATAACAAGTTAAAATAATAGTTTTTAATCACATAACAAAATATAATATACACAACTTTATTATAAATTCCTTATATAGATTTTAAAAGAAATGTTGTTATATAATAATGTTGTAACTTAATAATGTTAATGAATAATGAGTTGTAATTATTACTTTGGCTTATATCACTATTAATTAATATAATAGTGAATATATAATATATAACAAGGCTGCTCAGACACACCTTGACTAACTAACTTCAACAACATAATATAATATTCATTATAATTATACAGTACGTACTTATATTTAAAGGAATATTATCAAATGAATTAATTAAACAAAAAGTTGTGTTATCATTATATTAAACAAAAACATACATAATATATATTCATTATAATTATACATTACTGCTGATATTTAAAGGAATATTGTCAAATGAATTAAATAAAAAGTATTATTATCATTATATTAAACAAAAACATAAATAATATATATTCATTATAATTATACAGTACTTATATTTAAAAGAATATTGTCAAATGAATTAAATAAAAAATATGATTATCATTATATTAAACAAAAACATAAATAATATATATTCATTATAATTATACAGTACGTATATTTAAAGGAATATTATCAAATGAATTAAATAAAAAGTATTATCATTATATTAAACAAAAACATAAATAATACTTAATACGGTATATATTTATTATATACAGTATTGGTACTTAAAGTTATATTGTTAAATGAATTAAACATTTGTATTAAACATTGGATTAGGTTAGGTTCTGGAGAGCTGAATTTTATATATGTAATTATACCAAAAATAATTGCAACCTGTTCTTAAATTCATTACACATGAACATATTACATTGTCCCTTTGTGAAATATACACACATGGAAAGTTAACAGTAAATGAAAGATAAAAACAACAACAATTATAATAGATAGATACTAACTACAGTATATTTATGTTTTATAAATTGTTAATATTAATATTCGTCATGTACATTTTGTGTCATTCCTTCCTTTTTCCTCAAATATTATTTAACTTTACTTTATATAGTAATCTGATCTTTCTCCTTTTTTCTGTTTACCATTTCCATACTTGCCTTAATGCCAAATAATTCCTCTGTTTATTGTAATTATATATAACCTGAAGTGACCTATAATAATGTAACCATAACCAAGATAGATTATATTATTATAGACCTAACTAAGTAATAATATATAACCTGTTGTGACCTAACCTAACCTAACCAGAACCAAGATAGATTATATTATTATAGACCTAACTAAGTAATAATATATAACCTGTTGTGACCTAACCTAACCTAACCAGAACCAAGATAGATTATAATATTATAGACCTAACTAAGTAATAATATATAACTTATTGTGACCTAACCTGACCCACTATATTAAGGAGGTCATTCACTTTGGTTACATTGGAGTGCCTTGATTCCTCTAAAGTACAATAGGTTAGTTAGGAAACAACACCAGAATAACAAAAATAATTATGTTCTGTTGCTTGGAAAAGTTTGTAAGATTCAGTAACGTTAACTCCAAATTTACCAACACCGAATTGCCTCCCATATTAATGACACTTTATTATTTCAGACTTTATTATTATTATTATTATTATTTCAGACTTTGCCAAACCTGATGATGACCAGGATAGACTACAGACTGTATATATACCAGGATAGACTACAGACTGTATATATACCAAACGTCAGCTGTAACAAGAATATTGTGTAAGTAATCGGTTACATTCAGAAATCAACACTCGGCCAGATATCCTACAAGTTCTATTTATATCTCCCAAACCAAGGTACAGTACTGTATTATTTATTACCTTATTTAATTATACTTAATAATATCCTCTTTCACAATGATAATACTTTATCTATAAGGTACTGTATTATTTATTACCTTATTTAATTATACTTAATAATATCCTCTTTCACAATGATAATACTTTATCTATAAGGTACTGTATTATTTATTACCTTATTTAATTATACTTAATAATATCCTCTTTCACAATGATAATACTTTATCTATAAGGTACTGTATTATTTATTACCTTATTTAATTATACTTAATAATATCCTCTTTCACAATGATAATACTTTATCTATAAGGTACTGTATTATTTATTACCTTATTTAATTATACTTAATAATATCCTCTTTCACAATGATAATACTTTATCTATAAGGTACTGTATTATTTATTACCTTATTTAATTATACTTAATAATATCCTCTTTCACAATGATAATACTTTATCTATAAGGTACTGTATTATTTATTACCTTATTTAATTATACTTAATAATATCCTCTTTCACAATGATAATATCGGTACTTTATCTATACTGTATACACAATAACATGTTATTGTGTTACACCTTATTATACCTAAATTGTTACGTTACATTATTGTTATAATATGTACCTATGTTATGTTATTGTTAGATATTAGAGCTGCATTGTTATAATTATGTATGTTACGTTACCTGTCACAATCAGTCACAGTGTTGTCAGGTGCAGGGAAATTTCTCTGTTTTGGGGAATTTTGAAGTCCACACAGGGAAATGGACTGGTTGACGGTCAAAAAAATGTTCTATTAAACAATTTATATCGTTAATAAATAAGCTCAATTGTCCTGTTATGTAATTTATTTGACAAAGGAATATATTGTTTGGCATATAAAAGCCATCAAAGTTGTACATAATGGAAGTTGATGGCGCGTATTCGTGACGTCAACAACCAGACGCCTAGGCCGCGCCAACGCTTTATTTACCTTTGAAAGCAAGAGATTGTGATGTCTAGGGGAGATGTGCGGTATTCTTGTACTTTTACGGAGGATATACTTCATATTCACCATGCCAATCAATAGCTAGCAATGGTGTTTTGTCCCAAAGTGCAAAACATTAGTGGAAACGTTCCAGAAAAGAGATTTATTAGTGTTGTGTGTAGTAACTCCATAGTAGCTGTCAGTACACATAGGGCTGGTGACATCACGAAACAGTGTGAGGTACGATGTTTCTCAACACTTATTTACCCTTATTTTTCGTGAATTTCAACTCATATGGGAAAAATATTGGTATCTCCATGATCAGGAGTGCCCATTTTATTGTATCATATACTTTGTACACGACCGTCAACCAGTCCATTATTAAAAAAAAAAAAAAATAGAAGATGATAAATGCACGACTATTTATCTGACAAGAGTAAACGGGGAATTATTGAGACAAATAGGGAAATTATTCTGATGCTGAAGTTAGGGAAAGTTAGTGAAGTATAGTAAACCTAAGTAAGTCCTTTATATGTACAGTTGGACACAGGAATGGGTGGTATGTACAGCCCAGAGGTGAAAGATACGGTACTTGTCCCATTTGAGTATCCAGTGTCTATTATCAGGTAACTGCTTTTTATTACCATCCTCAATACTGACTTCTGCCCCTGATGTCTCCTATTTGGTACTAAGGAACACACACACACACACACACCATCCTCAATACTGACTTCTGCCCCTGATGTCTCCTATTTGGCACTAAGGAACTTGATATTGGGAGAAATTTACCATCTTTCACTTAGGCTGTACCACCCATTCATGTGTCCAACTGTACACACTACCATAACACTTGTATATTGTATTTTATATTATAATGATAATGTTAATTAGTGTGTAATTAATAGAAAAAAAATAGATGAAATAAGACAAGTCCTTCTCCTGTGCAGCCCTGGTTAGTAAACAACACATTATTATTATTATTATTATTATGGGAAGGTAATCCGGTATTTATTGAAAGAATTACCGTTTTGCAGCAGTGTTGCCAGATCCGGCTGTGTCCCAGTATTTTACCCCAGTCATTTATTGTACTTTATCACGGTTATTTCCCGGTAGTTTACCCGGGTTAGGTCCCGGTAGTCTGATGCGGTCTAGGTTAGGTTAGGTCAGGTCAGGTAAGGTCAGGCTAATTTCAAAATGCCCCATTTGAATATCTTGAAAATTGGGCATTTGTGGAGGAAATACCATAGAAGAAAATAATCTTAGAATGGTCTAAATTAGTGGGTAATGTAGGTAGAAAAACCATACGCAATAATGGTAATTCATTCAATATTTACCGGTAATTCATCATTCCCTGTTGTTATATGTTTAAAATTATGGTACAGTATTATTACAGTGTTACCACATCCGGCTAAGTCCCGGTAATTTGCCCTGGTCACTTTATAATAGTTTACACCGGTTATATCCCAGTAGTTTGCCCAGGTTAGATCCCGGTAGTCTGCTGTGGTTTAGGATAGGTCAGACTAATTTCCAAGTTATGTTTATATAATGTTATGTTATGTTATGTTTGATATAATTATATATCTCCGAGAGAAACACCATAGATGAAAAGTGCCTTAGAATGGTCCAAAATACTGTAGTGGGTAATGATACTTAAATATACAATATAGTGAACACAGCACTTGTGTACATTTACCAAACTTATAAGTGCACCAATGTATATTGACTACAGTATGTTTAATGTATATTGACTACAGTATGTTTAATTGATCCCCAACAAGAGGTTGGATTGAAGGAAGAAACTAATAAACAAAGACATTAAAAAGTTAATATTTTTATGTTTTAGAGTTATTCTGACTTTAACTAACCTGACCTAATCTGGATCAACAGGACAGACTACCAGGACCAAACCTGACCTAAACTGGACCAGGGCAGACTACAGAGACATGATTGAGGAAGACTACAGGGACCTAACCTGACCTAATCTAGACCAGGGCAGACCAACACACTACAGAGATATAACTGGGGCAGACTACCTGGACTTAATCAACATGTACTGTCACACTGGTAAAATAATGACTTCATAAAGCAACAACAACCATCAACCAAAATATGAAGTAATTTTATAATATGTATTTGTATGGCTCTTCATAAGGGGAGATTCCCATGGTTGGTTATTATATAGGAAATATTTGATATACAGTATAAAGTGGAGTCCTTAGTATTAAACTAAAAAAAGAAAACTATTTTAAGCACTATTCATATTTTATTCTCATTGTGATAGTTCCTCCAAAGCCAGAATAATATTGACTTTGTAATATTGACTTTACAGGTATGAGAACCTGAAGCCAAGATCTTATATAGAGGAAACATCATATTGTGGAACCCAGGGCCAGACTACTCAGGAGGTATTGTTATAGTCTATAAGAACCTGAACCCAGGGCCAGACTACTCAGGAGGTATTGTTATAGTCTATAAGAACCTGAACCCAGGGCCAGACTACTCAGGAGGTATTGTTATAGTCTATAAGAACCTGAACCCAGGGCCAGACTACTCAGGAGGTATTGTTATAGTCTATAAGAACCTGAACCCAGGGCCAGACTACTCAGGAGGTATTGTTATAGTCTATAAGAACCTGAACCCAGGGCCAGACTACTCAGGAGGTATTGTTATAGTCTATAAGAACCTGAACCCAGGGCCAGACTACTCAGGAGGTATTGTTATAGTCTATAAGAACCTGAACCCAGGGCCAGACTACTCAGGAGGTATTGTTATAGTCTATAAGAACCTGAACCCAGGGCCAGACTACTCAGGAGGTATTGTTATAGTCTATAAGAACCTGAACCCAGGGCCAGACTACTCAGGAGGTATTGTTATAGTCTATAAGAACCTGAACCCAGGGCCAGACTACTCAGGAGGTATTGTTATAGTCTATAAGAACCTGAACCCAGGGCCAGACTACTCAGGAGGTATTGTTATAGTCTATAAGAACCTGAACCCAGGGCCAGACTACTCAGGAGGTATTGTTATAGTCTATAAGAACCTGAACCCAGGGCCAGACTACTCAGGAGGTATTGTTATAGTCTATAAGAACCTGAACCCAGGGCCAGACTACTCAGGAGGTATTGTTATAGTCTATAAGAACCTGAACCCAGGGCCAGACTACTCAGGAGGTATTGTTATAGTCTATAAGAACCTGAACCCAGGGCCAGACTACTCAGGAGGTATTGTTATAGTCTATAAGAACCTGAACCCAGGGCCAGACTACTCAGGAGGTATTGTTATAGTCTATAAGAACCTGAACCCAGGGCCAGACTACTCAGGAGGTATTGTTATAGTCTATAAGAACCTGAACCCAGGGCCAGACTACTCAGGAGGTATTGTTATAGTCTATAAGAACCTGAACCCAGGGCCAGACTACTCAGGAGGTATTGTTATAGTCTATAAGAACCTGAACCCAGGGCCAGACTACTCAGGAGGTATTGTTATAGTCTATAAGAACCTGAACCCAGGGCCAGACTACTCAGGAGGTATTGTTATAGTCTATAAGAACCTGAACCCAGGGCCAGACTACTCAGGAGGTATTGTTATAGTCTATAAGAACCTGAACCCAGGGCCAGACTACTCAGGAGGTATTGTTATAGTCTATAAGAACCTGAACCCAGGGCCAGACTACTCAGGAGGTATTGTTATAGTCTATAAGAACCTGAACCCAGGGCCAGACTACTCAGGAGGTATTGTTATAGTCTATAAGAACCTGAACCCAGGGCCAGACTACTCAGGAGGTATTGTTATAGTCTATAAGAACCTGAACCCAGGGCCAGACTACTCAGGAGGTATTGTTATAGTCTATAAGAACCTGAACCCAGGGCCAGACTACTCAGGAGGTATTGTTATAGTCTATAAGAACCTGAACCCAGGGCCAGACTACTCAGGAGGTATTGTTATAGTCTATAAGAACCTGAACCCAGGGCCAGACTACTCAGGAGGTATTGTTATAGTCTATAAGAACCTGAACCCAGGGCCAGACTACTCAGGAGGTATTGTTATAGTCTATAAGAACCTGAACCCAGGGCCAGACTACTCAGGAGGTATTGTTATAGTCTATAAGAACCTGAACCCAGGGCCAGACTACTCAGGAGGTATTGTTATAGTCTATAAGAACCTGAACCCAGGGCCAGACTACTCAGGAGGTATTGTTATAGTCTATAAGAACCTGAACCCAGGGCCAGACTACTCAGGAGGTATTGTTATAGTCTATAAGAACCTGAACCCAGGGCCAGACTACTCAGGAGGTATTGTTATAGTCTATAAGAACCTGAACCCAGGGCCAGACTACTCAGGAGGTATTGTTATAGTCTATAAGAACCTGAACCCAGGGCCAGACTACTCAGGAGGTATTGTTATAGTCTATAAGAACCTGAACCCAGGGCCAGACTACTCAGGAGGTATTGTTATAGTCTATAAGAACCTGAACCCAGGGCCAGACTACTCAGGAGGTATTGTTATAGTCTATAAGAACCTGAACCCAGGGCCAGACTACTCAGGAGGTATTGTTATAGTCTATAAGAACCTGAACCCAGGGCCAGACTACTCAGGAGGTATTGTTATAGTCTATAAGAACCTGAACCCAGGGCCAGACTACTCAGGAGGTATTGTTATAGTCTATAAGAACCTGAACCCAGGGCCAGACTACTCAGGAGGTATTGTTATAGTCTATAAGAACCTGAACCCAGGGCCAGACTACTCAGGAGGTATTGTTATAGTCTATAAGAACCTGAACCCAGGGCCAGACTACTCAGGAGGTATTGTTATAGTCTATAAGAACCTGAACCCAGGGCCAGACTACTCAGGAGGTATTGTTATAGTCTATAAGAACCTGAACCCAGGGCCAGACTACTCAGGAGGTATTGTTATAGTCTATAAGAACCTGAACCCAGGGCCAGACTACTCAGGAGGTATTGTTATAGTCTATAAGAACCTGAACCCAGGGCCAGACTACTCAGGAGGTATTGTTATAGTCTATAAGAACCTGAACCCAGGGCCAGACTACTCAGGAGGTATTGTTATAGTCTATAAGAACCTGAACCCAGGGCCAGACTACTCAGGAGGTATTGTTATAGTCTATAAGAACCTGAACCCAGGGCCAGACTACTCAGGAGGTATTGTTATAGTCTATAAGAACCTGAACCCAGGGCCAGACTACTCAGGAGGTATTGTTATAGTCTATAAGAACCTGAACCCAGGGCCAGACTACTCAGGAGGTATTGTTATAGTCTATAAGAACCTGAACCCAGGGCCAGACTACTCAGGAGGTATTGTTATAGTCTATAAGAACCTGAACCCAGGGCCAGACTACTCAGGAGGTATTGTTATAGTCTATAAGAACCTGAACCCAGGGCCAGACTACTCAGGAGGTATTGTTATAGTCTATAAGAACCTGAACCCAGGGCCAGACTACTCAGGAGGTATTGTTATAGTCTATAAGAACCTGAACCCAGGGCCAGACTACTCAGGAGGTATTGTTATAGTCTATAAGAACCTGAACCCAGGGCCAGACTACTCAGGAGGTATTGTTATAGTCTATAAGAACCTGAACCCAGGGCCAGACTACTCAGGAGGTATTGTTATAGTCTATAAGAACCTGAACCCAGGGCCAGACTACTCAGGAGGTATTGTTATAGTCTATAAGAACCTGAACCCAGGGCCAGACTACTCAGGAGGTATTGTTATAGTCTATAAGAACCTGAACCCAGGGCCAGACTACTCAGGAGGTATTGTTATAGTCTATAAGAACCTGAACCCAGGGCCAGACTACTCAGGAGGTATTGTTATAGTCTATAAGAACCTGAACCCAGGGCCAGACTACTCAGGAGGTATTGTTATAGTCTATAAGAACCTGAACCCAGGGCCAGACTACTCAGGAGGTATTGTTATAGTCTATAAGAACCTGAACCCAGGGCCAGACTACTCAGGAGGTATTGTTATAGTCTATAAGAACCTGAACCCAGGGCCAGACTACTCAGGAGGTATTGTTATAGTCTATAAGAACCTGAACCCAGGGCCAGACTACTCAGGAGGTATTGTTATAGTCTATAAGAACCTGAACCCAGGGCCAGACTACTCAGGAGGTATTGTTATAGTCTATAAGAACCTGAACCCAGGGCCAGACTACTCAGGAGGTATTGTTATAGTCTATAAGAACCTGAACCCAGGGCCAGACTACTCAGGAGGTATTGTTATAGTCTATAAGAACCTGAACCCAGGGCCAGACTACTCAGGAGGTATTGTTATAGTCTATAAGAACCTGAACCCAGGGCCAGACTACTCAGGAGGTATTGTTATAGTCTATAAGAACCTGAACCCAGGGCCAGACTACTCAGGAGGTATTGTTATAGTCTATAAGAACCTGAACCCAGGGCCAGACTACTCAGGAGGTATTGTTATAGTCTATAAGAACCTGAACCCAGGGCCAGACTACTCAGGAGGTATTGTTATAGTCTATAAGAACCTGAACCCAGGGCCAGACTACTCAGGAGGTATTGTTATAGTCTATAAGAACCTGAACCCAGGGCCAGACTACTCAGGAGGTATTGTTATAGTCTATAAGAACCTGAACCCAGGGCCAGACTACTCAGGAGGTATTGTTATAGTCTATAAGAACCTGAACCCAGGGCCAGACTACTCAGGAGGTATTGTTATAGTCTATAAGAACCTGAACCCAGGGCCAGACTACTCAGGAGGTATTGTTATAGTCTATAAGAACCTGAACCCAGGGCCAGACTACTCAGGAGGTATTGTTATAGTCTATAAGAACCTGAACCCAGGGCCAGACTACTCAGGAGGTATTGTTATAGTCTATAAGAACCTGAACCCAGGGCCAGACTACTCAGGAGGTATTGTTATAGTCTATAAGAACCTGAACCCAGGGCCAGACTACTCAGGAGGTATTGTTATAGTCTATAAGAACCTGAACCCAGGGCCAGACTACTCAGGAGGTATTGTTATAGTCTATAAGAACCTGAACCCAGGGCCAGACTACTCAGGAGGTATTGTTATAGTCTATAAGAACCTGAACCCAGGGCCAGACTACTCAGGAGGTATTGTTATAGTCTATAAGAACCTGAACCCAGGGCCAGACTACTCAGGAGGTATTGTTATAGTCTATAAGAACCTGAACCCAGGGCCAGACTACTCAGGAGGTATTGTTATAGTCTATAAGAACCTGAACCCAGGGCCAGACTACTCAGGAGGTATTGTTATAGTCTATAAGAACCTGAACCCAGGGCCAGACTACTCAGGAGGTATTGTTATAGTCTATAAGAACCTGAACCCAGGGCCAGACTACTCAGGAGGTATTGTTATAGTCTATAAGAACCTGAACCCAGGGCCAGACTACTCAGGAGGTATTGTTATAGTCTATAAGAACCTGAACCCAGGGCCAGACTACTCAGGAGGTATTGTTATAGTCTATAAGAACCTGAACCCAGGGCCAGACTACTCAGGAGGTATTGTTATAGTCTATAAGAACCTGAACCCAGGGCCAGACTACTCAGGAGGTATTGTTATAGTCTATAAGAACCTGAACCCAGGGCCAGACTACTCAGGAGGTATTGTTATAGTCTATAAGAACCTGAACCCAGGGCCAGACTACTCAGGAGGTATTGTTATAGTCTATAAGAACCTGAACCCAGGGCCAGACTACTCAGGAGGTATTGTTATAGTCTATAAGAACCTGAACCCAGGGCCAGACTACTCAGGAGGTATTGTTATAGTCTATAAGAACCTGAACCCAGGGCCAGACTACTCAGGAGGTATTGTTATAGTCTATAAGAACCTGAACCCAGGGCCAGACTACTCAGGAGGTATTGTTATAGTCTATAAGAACCTGAACCCAGGGCCAGACTACTCAGGAGGTATTGTTATAGTCTATAAGAACCTGAACCCAGGGCCAGACTACTCAGGAGGTATTGTTATAGTCTATAAGAACCTGAACCCAGGGCCAGACTACTCAGGAGGTATTGTTATAGTCTATAAGAACCTGAACCCAGGGCCAGACTACTCAGGAGGTATTGTTATAGTCTATAAGAACCTGAACCCAGGGCCAGACTACTCAGGAGGTATTGTTATAGTCTATAAGAACCTGAACCCAGGGCCAGACTACTCAGGAGGTATTGTTATAGTCTATAAGAACCTGAACCCAGGGCCAGACTACTCAGGAGGTATTGTTATAGTCTATAAGAACCTGAACCCAGGGCCAGACTACTCAGGAGGTATTGTTATAGTCTATAAGAACCTGAACCCAGGGCCAGACTACTCAGGAGGTATTGTTATAGTCTATAAGAACCTGAACCCAGGGCCAGACTACTCAGGAGGTATTGTTATAGTCTATAAGAACCTGAACCCAGGGCCAGACTACTCAGGAGGTATTGTTATAGTCTATAAGAACCTGAACCCAGGGCCAGACTACTCAGGAGGTATTGTTATAGTCTATAAGAACCTGAACCCAGGGCCAGACTACTCAGGAGGTATTGTTATAGTCTATAAGAACCTGAACCCAGGGCCAGACTACTCAGGAGGTATTGTTATAGTCTATAAGAACCTGAACCCAGGGCCAGACTACTCAGGAGGTATTGTTATAGTCTATAAGAACCTGAACCCAGGGCCAGACTACTCAGGAGGTATTGTTATAGTCTATAAGAACCTGAACCCAGGGCCAGACTACTCAGGAGGTATTGTTATAGTCTATAAGAACCTGAACCCAGGGCCAGACTACTCAGGAGGTATTGTTATAGTCTATAAGAACCTGAACCCAGGGCCAGACTACTCAGGAGGTATTGTTATAGTCTATAAGAACCTGAACCCAGGGCCAGACTACTCAGGAGGTATTGTTATAGTCTATAAGAACCTGAACCCAGGGCCAGACTACTCAGGAGGTATTGTTATAGTCTATAAGAACCTGAACCCAGGGCCAGACTACTCAGGAGGTATTGTTATAGTCTATAAGAACCTGAACCCAGGGCCAGACTACTCAGGAGGTATTGTTATAGTCTATAAGAACCTGAACCCAGGGCCAGACTACTCAGGAGGTATTGTTATAGTCTATAAGAACCTGAACCCAGGGCCAGACTACTCAGGAGGTATTGTTATAGTCTATAAGAACCTGAACCCAGGGCCAGACTACTCAGGAGGTATTGTTATAGTCTATAAGAACCTGAACCCAGGGCCAGACTACTCAGGAGGTATTGTTATAGTCTATAAGAACCTGAACCCAGGGCCAGACTACTCAGGAGGTATTGTTATAGTCTATAAGAACCTGAACCCAGGGCCAGACTACTCAGGAGGTATTGTTATAGTCTATAAGAACCTGAACCCAGGGCCAGACTACTCAGGAGGTATTGTTATAGTCTATAAGAACCTGAACCCAGGGCCAGACTACTCAGGAGGTATTGTTATAGTCTATAAGAACCTGAACCCAGGGCCAGACTACTCAGGAGGTATTGTTATAGTCTATAAGAACCTGAACCCAGGGCCAGACTACTCAGGAGGTATTGTTATAGTCTATAAGAACCTGAACCCAGGGCCAGACTACTCAGGAGGTATTGTTATAGTCTATAAGAACCTGAACCCAGGGCCAGACTACTCAGGAGGTATTGTTATAGTCTATAAGAACCTGAACCCAGGGCCAGACTACTCAGGAGGTATTGTTATAGTCTATAAGAACCTGAACCCAGGGCCAGACTACTCAGGAGGTATTGTTATAGTCTATAAGAACCTGAACCCAGGGCCAGACTACTCAGGAGGTATTGTTATAGTCTATAAGAACCTGAACCCAGGGCCAGACTACTCAGGAGGTATTGTTATAGTCTATAAGAACCTGAACCCAGGGCCAGACTACTCAGGAGGTATTGTTATAGTCTATAAGAACCTGAACCCAGGGCCAGACTACTCAGGAGGTATTGTTATAGTCTATAAGAACCTGAACCCAGGGCCAGACTACTCAGGAGGTATTGTTATAGTCTATAAGAACCTGAACCCAGGGCCAGACTACTCAGGAGGTATTGTTATAGTCTATAAGAACCTGAACCCAGGGCCAGACTACTCAGGAGGTATTGTTATAGTCTATAAGAACCTGAACCCAGGGCCAGACTACTCAGGAGGTATTGTTATAGTCTATAAGAACCTGAACCCAGGGCCAGACTACTCAGGAGGTATTGTTATAGTCTATAAGAACCTGAACCCAGGGCCAGACTACTCAGGAGGTATTGTTATAGTCTATAAGAACCTGAACCCAGGGCCAGACTACTCAGGAGGTATTGTTATAGTCTATAAGAACCTGAACCCAGGGCCAGACTACTCAGGAGGTATTGTTATAGTCTATAAGAACCTGAACCCAGGGCCAGACTACTCAGGAGGTATTGTTATAGTCTATAAGAACCTGAACCCAGGGCCAGACTACTCAGGAGGTATTGTTATAGTCTATAAGAACCTGAACCCAGGGCCAGACTACTCAGGAGGTATTGTTATAGTCTATAAGAACCTGAACCCAGGGCCAGACTACTCAGGAGGTATTGTTATAGTCTATAAGAACCTGAACCCAGGGCCAGACTACTCAGGAGGTATTGTTATAGTCTATAAGAACCTGAACCCAGGGCCAGACTACTCAGGAGGTATTGTTATAGTCTATAAGAACCTGAACCCAGGGCCAGACTACTCAGGAGGTATTGTTATAGTCTATAAGAACCTGAACCCAGGGCCAGACTACTCAGGAGGTATTGTTATAGTCTATAAGAACCTGAACCCAGGGCCAGACTACTCAGGAGGTATTGTTATAGTCTATAAGAACCTGAACCCAGGGCCAGACTACTCAGGAGGTATTGTTATAGTCTATAAGAACCTGAACCCAGGGCCAGACTACTCAGGAGGTATTGTTATAGTCTATAAGAACCTGAACCCAGGGCCAGACTACTCAGGAGGTATTGTTATAGTCTATAAGAACCTGAACCCAGGGCCAGACTACTCAGGAGGTATTGTTATAGTCTATAAGAACCTGAACCCAGGGCCAGACTACTCAGGAGGTATTGTTATAGTCTATAAGAACCTGAACCCAGGGCCAGACTACTCAGGAGGTATTGTTATAGTCTATAAGAACCTGAACCCAGGGCCAGACTACTCAGGAGGTATTGTTATAGTCTATAAGAACCTGAACCCAGGGCCAGACTACTCAGGAGGTATTGTTATAGTCTATAAGAACCTGAACCCAGGGCCAGACTACTCAGGAGGTATTGTTATAGTCTATAAGAACCTGAACCCAGGGCCAGACTACTCAGGAGGTATTGTTATAGTCTATAAGAACCTGAACCCAGGGCCAGACTACTCAGGAGGTATTGTTATAGTCTATAAGAACCTGAACCCAGGGCCAGACTACTCAGGAGGTATTGTTATAGTCTATAAGAACCTGAACCCAGGGCCAGACTACTCAGGAGGTATTGTTATAGTCTATAAGAACCTGAACCCAGGGCCAGACTACTCAGGAGGTATTGTTATAGTCTATAAGAACCTGAACCCAGGGCCAGACTACTCAGGAGGTATTGTTATAGTCTATAAGAACCTGAACCCAGGGCCAGACTACTCAGGAGGTATTGTTATAGTCTATAAGAACCTGAACCCAGGGCCAGACTACTCAGGAGGTATTGTTATAGTCTATAAGAACCTGAACCCAGGGCCAGACTACTCAGGAGGTATTGTTATAGTCTATAAGAACCTGAACCCAGGGCCAGACTACTCAGGAGGTATTGTTATAGTCTATAAGAACCTGAACCCAGGGCCAGACTACTCAGGAGGTATTGTTATAGTCTATAAGAACCTGAACCCAGGGCCAGACTACTCAGGAGGTATTGTTATAGTCTATAAGAACCTGAACCCAGGGCCAGACTACTCAGGAGGTATTGTTATAGTCTATAAGAACCTGAACCCAGGGCCAGACTACTCAGGAGGTATTGTTATAGTCTATAAGAACCTGAACCCAGGGCCAGACTACTCAGGAGGTATTGTTATAGTCTATAAGAACCTGAACCCAGGGCCAGACTACTCAGGAGGTATTGTTATAGTCTATAAGAACCTGAACCCAGGGCCAGACTACTCAGGAGGTATTGTTATAGTCTATAAGAACCTGAACCCAGGGCCAGACTACTCAGGAGGTATTGTTATAGTCTATAAGAACCTGAACCCAGGGCCAGACTACTCAGGAGGTATTGTTATAGTCTATAAGAACCTGAACCCAGGGCCAGACTACTCAGGAGGTATTGTTATAGTCTATAAGAACCTGAACCCAGGGCCAGACTACTCAGGAGGTATTGTTATAGTCTATAAGAACCTGAACCCAGGGCCAGACTACTCAGGAGGTATTGTTATAGTCTATAAGAACCTGAACCCAGGGCCAGACTACTCAGGAGGTATTGTTATAGTCTATAAGAACCTGAACCCAGGGCCAGACTACTCAGGAGGTATTGTTATAGTCTATAAGAACCTGAACCCAGGGCCAGACTACTCAGGAGGTATTGTTATAGTCTATAAGAACCTGAACCCAGGGCCAGACTACTCAGGAGGTATTGTTATAGTCTATAAGAACCTGAACCCAGGGCCAGACTACTCAGGAGGTATTGTTATAGTCTATAAGAACCTGAACCCAGGGCCAGACTACTCAGGAGGTATTGTTATAGTCTATAAGAACCTGAACCCAGGGCCAGACTACTCAGGAGGTATTGTTATAGTCTATAAGAACCTGAACCCAGGGCCAGACTACTCAGGAGGTATTGTTATAGTCTATAAGAACCTGAACCCAGGGCCAGACTACTCAGGAGGTATTGTTATAGTCTATAAGAACCTGAACCCAGGGCCAGACTACTCAGGAGGTATTGTTATAGTCTATAAGAACCTGAACCCAGGGCCAGACTACTCAGGAGGTATTGTTATAGTCTATAAGAACCTGAACCCAGGGCCAGACTACTCAGGAGGTATTGTTATAGTCTATAAGAACCTGAACCCAGGGCCAGACTACTCAGGAGGTATTGTTATAGTCTATAAGAACCTGAACCCAGGGCCAGACTACTCAGGAGGTATTGTTATAGTCTATAAGAACCTGAACCCAGGGCCAGACTACTCAGGAGGTATTGTTATAGTCTATAAGAACCTGAACCCAGGGCCAGACTACTCAGGAGGTATTGTTATAGTCTATAAGAACCTGAACCCAGGGCCAGACTACTCAGGAGGTATTGTTATAGTCTATAAGAACCTGAACCCAGGGCCAGACTACTCAGGAGGTATTGTTATAGTCTATAAGAACCTGAACCCAGGGCCAGACTACTCAGGAGGTATTGTTATAGTCTATAAGAACCTGAACCCAGGGCCAGACTACTCAGGAGGTATTGTTATAGTCTATAAGAACCTGAACCCAGGGCCAGACTACTCAGGAGGTATTGTTATAGTCTATAAGAACCTGAACCCAGGGCCAGACTACTCAGGAGGTATTGTTATAGTCTATAAGAACCTGAACCCAGGGCCAGACTACTCAGGAGGTATTGTTATAGTCTATAAGAACCTGAACCCAGGGCCAGACTACTCAGGAGGTATTGTTATAGTCTATAAGAACCTGAACCCAGGGCCAGACTACTCAGGAGGTATTGTTATAGTCTATAAGAACCTGAACCCAGGGCCAGACTACTCAGGAGGTATTGTTATAGTCTATAAGAACCTGAACCCAGGGCCAGACTACTCAGGAGGTATTGTTATAGTCTATAAGAACCTGAACCCAGGGCCAGACTACTCAGGAGGTATTGTTATAGTCTATAAGAACCTGAACCCAGGGCCAGACTACTCAGGAGGTATTGTTATAGTCTATAAGAACCTGAACCCAGGGCCAGACTACTCAGGAGGTATTGTTATAGTCTATAAGAACCTGAACCCAGGGCCAGACTACTCAGGAGGTATTGTTATAGTCTATAAGAACCTGAACCCAGGGCCAGACTACTCAGGAGGTATTGTTATAGTCTATAAGAACCTGAACCCAGGGCCAGACTACTCAGGAGGTATTGTTATAGTCTATAAGAACCTGAACCCAGGGCCAGACTACTCAGGAGGTATTGTTATAGTCTATAAGAACCTGAACCCAGGGCCAGACTACTCAGGAGGTATTGTTATAGTCTATAAGAACCTGAACCCAGGGCCAGACTACTCAGGAGGTATTGTTATAGTCTATAAGAACCTGAACCCAGGGCCAGACTACTCAGGAGGTATTGTTATAGTCTATAAGAACCTGAACCCAGGGCCAGACTACTCAGGAGGTATTGTTATAGTCTATAAGAACCTGAACCCAGGGCCAGACTACTCAGGAGGTATTGTTATAGTCTATAAGAACCTGAACCCAGGGCCAGACTACTCAGGAGGTATTGTTATAGTCTATAAGAACCTGAACCCAGGGCCAGACTACTCAGGAGGTATTGTTATAGTCTATAAGAACCTGAACCCAGGGCCAGACTACTCAGGAGGTATTGTTATAGTCTATAAGAACCTGAACCCAGGGCCAGACTACTCAGGAGGTATTGTTATAGTCTATCATCCTGGACTGTTACACACACATGAACCCGTTACAGTATGTATGTCACTGTATTTGTGAGGTACTGTTAGGTGCAGCTTCCACTAGCCCGTCACCGTTAGTGACGTCACGAACACGACGACCGTTGGCTTTGGAGGAGATGAGCACCGTCAACGGCGACGGTGTTGTTGTTGTTGCCTACCCGCACAGCCTACCCACACAAGAACAAGATGGACATGGACGATGAGTTTATACTTGCTGCTCTTAAATTAATTTAAAATCATAGTTAAATGCGGCTTCAGGATACAAAACAAAAACACATTTTCTAGTTTAATTTATTTTCATATTTTATTCATCTGTATAGGAAATCAAATTTAGTTCCCTCTTTACGTCGTTAATAAATGCAATTACCGACTACGTGGGCCTGCTGGACTCTATCGGCAATATCGTTTAGTTGGAATCTTATAGAAGAGCAGCTGTGAGGACTATATTCACCAGTAAAGTGATGAGGAGGACTGTCTGTGTAGTGTAGTGTGTACCAGTAGGCCTACACGGTGTTTTGGTTTACATGAGCTGCGCAGCCGAGATGCGCAAGAATGTGCGGTGTTGTCACATTTCCAGATTCATCTATACAAAAGTGGTCACGATCCATGAATGCACACACTTTATGTAAATAAATTTAAATATTTATATGACTAGTGTGATCTCATATCTTTTTCCGTGTACAATAGCTTAATATTAATATTTTCATAATAACCAAGATATCCAACACCATCAATGGTGGTCAACACCGCCCAAGTCACTCCGTCAAAAGATGAAATTATTCATCTTTTGCTGGTGGCCGTCAGCGTGATGGGCCGGAGCTCCCGGGCCCTTGATTTCCATTTCAGCCTCCGTTCGTGACGTCACTAACGGTGACGGGCTAGTGGAAGCCGCGCCTTACACACACATGAACCCGTTACAGTATGTATGTCACTGTATTTATGAGGTACTGTTACAGTATGTATATCTCTCTATTTGTGAGGTACTGTTACACACACATGAACCTGTTACAGTATGTCACTATATATGAGTTATGGTAGCTATAACAGAAAGGAAATTAACCAAAGGTTATAATTTGTTGACAGACAGAGAGTCATTGTATTATTACTGTCTGCCTGTCAACAATTATTGTTTGTTGACAGGCAGACAGTAATTATATTATTGCTGTTTGCATGTCTAGAGTTATAGTTTGTTGACAGGTAGACAGTACTTATATTGCAATATTATTGTCTGCCTGTCAACAGTTATAGTTTGTTGACAGGCAGACAGTCATTATATTATTATAGTTTGTTGACAGACATCATCATCATCCCAATTCCCGTACAGGGTTTGAAGAGCTATAAGTTTCTCCCACTCCCAGCAGTCATACACACTTTCTACTTCAATATTCAGTGTTCTCACCTCCTCCTCCTCCTCCTCCACACAACACTTCCAGGTTTTCCTTGGTCTTCCCACTGGTCTTCTCCTTGGTACTTGTACTTGTAGCTCAAAAGCTCTTCTGATTATATGGCCCTCCTCCCTTCTCTTGACATGCCCAAACCATCTCAGTCTACACCTCCTTAACACACCTCCTCATTTGATACCCTATCTTCCCATCTCACATGTGCCATATATCTCAACATTCTACAATAATTTTGCTTTATCTTTCTCTCAGCTTCCTTATTTACTGGCCACGTGGCCCACGTCTCGGCACCATACAGTAACACTGATCTCACACAAGTACCATTACACCTTTGTCCTGTTCCTCAATGGTATCTTGTTGTTGATCAACAACCCTGCAATCTCTCATGCAGCTGCTATTCTTGTTCTCACTGCAGCCTTCACTCCAGACTCACAAGACACCATCTCCCCTAGGTAATAAAACTTCCTCCATCCCCCTCCAGAATCACTCTCCCTACCCTCTGCTCTCTCCCACTTCTTTCACTTTCTGGACCACCTGTAGTTTTCTCCTGCCTGATTCACATTCCTCAACCCAGAACACCTCAAGTGACACCACTTGTTACAACCATTACAACCCACCACCCTTCTGCCACAACAGGTACAGGGAAGTGTTTCACTGTCTTGTCGTTCCATAGTTTCCTTTCCTGTAACCAATACTTGGGTCTTCTCCATATTTATCTTCAAGTCTCTCCCTTCCATTTCACTTTTCCATCTGTTGAACCTATCAACCACTACTTCTTCACTCCTTGCTGTTATTACCAGATCATCAGCATATAGTAACTCCCTCAATACCTCTTCTTCTCTCTCCTCCCTTGTCACCTCTTCCATTACCACAATAAAGAACAAAGGACTCAGAGCTGATCCCTGATGAACTTCCACCTTTATCTCAAAACTCATCTGATATTCCTTTTGTCTCCTTAAAGCCCATCTGATTGCCACTCCTAGAACTCTGTCAAATGACTATATAGACTGTCAATCCTGATGGTCCTGGCTCCTTCCTTATAGTTTCATCTTATCCATTACATGTTTGACTTCCTCTTCAGTAACCTCCTCCATTGGACCTTTTACTTTGTTTACATCATCTATTTCATAAGGAATTTCCTCATTTAGCAGTTCCTGAAAATACTGTACTTCCTCCATCTCTCCTTCACTGCTTGCTCCTTCCCTAAAATGCTTGTGTTTTCTTTTTTAACACATCTAGCTCCAACCCCATCCTTTCTTTCCTTCCTCATTTGCTTTGCTACTTTGAATATTTTCTTTCTACCTTCTGCACTATAAATATTCCTATTCCATTTTTGGCAAGCTGCTTCCTTTGCTTCTGCTACCATCCTCTGAGCCTGTCTTGGCTTCTCCCTTTAAACTCTCTTCTGTTCAGTCCCTTTGCCATTCTTTGAAAGTTCTTTTCTTCTCTGCTATTGCCTGCCTCACTTCTATACACCATCACCATGTTTCTCTTTCTCTCCATCTTTGCCCATTTATTTCACCACAAACCTCCCTTGTTACTTCCATTAGCGCACCTCTATATTCCGTCCATCCGCTCTGAACCACATCAACTCTCTCGGCTAATTTCTCCTGGAATTCTCTATATGTCAGGGTTTTTGAGTCTCCATACCTTTATCCTCTTTTGCCTTTTCTTCTTTTTCTGTCTCATCATCATCTTTAGTATCCACACATATCCACACATAGCAGCCAATGCTGTGTTATACACTCTTCCCTTGGAATCACCTTACAGTTTTGGACCCACACACCCTCTCCTCTTGACATTATATAGTCTATCTGTGTTACTGCATCTCTGCTCTTAAAATACCGGTAATGTAATGAGGTGTTCCAGATCCTCAGGTTGTGTAGCTGACACAGTTGTAACATCTGCTGCCCTTCTTTGTTTCTCTGTCCTACTCTATATCCATCCATAACCTCCTCATATCCCCCATTGTCTATACCAATGTACAGTCTCGGCCTAGAGTAAGTATCCACCCACTGCCACCCAACCCAGAAATCTGGCACCATCGCTACCGTAGATACGAAAGGTGAAGCAGGGCAAGACTCGTCAACCCGAGTCGAATCAGTTACTTGAGCCAACGAGAAAGTGGAGGAAGGACAGTGTTTCACTGATTCAACTCAGATTGATAAGTCTTGCCTTGCTTCATCCCTCGTATCCCTGATTGCGATGGTGCCACATGTCGGGTTTGGCCGAGAGTGGGTGGATTCTTACTCCAGGCCGAGACTGTACACATTCATGTCTCCAGCAACTATAACTATGTCTCCCCTCGACACTTCTGAGATCCTGTCAGACAGCTTTTCCCGAAACTCTTCTTTCTCCTCATTCGGTCTTCGTTGTTGTGGAGCATACAGTACAGTACAGTACACTGAAAATATATTCAACACTTTATCACCTCTATCACACTTTCCATCCATTACCTTTTAACTAAAATTTGCTCTCCCTTCCCCTCCTCCACTCCACCAAAATTTATACTTGTCATTATCACTTCTATAAATCTTTGTACCACCGTGGCTATACTATACTGTACCTTACTTCCTTTACTAAATACACATCTACCTTCTTTCTTGCCAGCATCACTACGACCTCCCTGCTTCATCCACAAATTGAGTCCACATTTAACATAGCTATCCTTAAACTATTATTCAACCCAGAGATTCTTAGCACACCTTGCTGAAGCTGCTGGCTACTAGGGGTCATAGCATTTGTACAGTCGGCAGCATAAGTTCGCTTAATTTCCAATTGTGTAAATATTAGCTATAATTATGTTGTAATACAATTTTAATACAGAGATAGTATATATAGTTCTAATATGGTAAATTGCTTGTGTTGTTGGAATAGAAACTGGTTTAGAATGCAACTATCTGGACATATTAGTACAGTACATGAGATGGACGCAAATTTATGCTGCCGACTGTACAACTCATAACATTTAGATTTAGGCATCCATTTTTATTGTTGGATGCCCTTTCCTGACACAAAGCACAGTTTTAAGTGGTGGAGCTAGACAAGCTACAGAGTCCCGTCTACCTGGTTGTCCCCACAATGGACCTTATGGTAGGCAGAGTACACACTCCATCAGGAATGTAGTATTATTATTGTCTGTCTGTCTGTCAACAAACCATTATATTACTTTTGGTCAATTTCCTTCCTGTTATAAGTACTACACAAGTAGAGAGACATACAGTACAGTACAAGTCCTAACTTTCAACACCTTTGAAACCAAGTACCGTACAGTAGGTGCCAAAACATTGAATTTGCCAAATCATTGGATAATTGTCTTACATGTGATTTTTGTAACTATAAATAATGAATAATTATTACATACCTGTACTGTAACATATTTTTTTCATATTTATTTGTGAAATACAAAAATCAAGGCATATTTCTGATGTGTAGATCTGTGGCTATAAAAGAATGATTTCCACTTGTTGAAGCCATTTTTTCAATAATAATGTTGGTAATAATAGAGTTGCCTTGGCCAAGACAAAGCTCACCACAAGTTTACTACACATTCAAAAGTAACACTCACTCACTCACTCACTCACTCACAAGGGTCAAATATGGGATATACTTGTTGTCTGGTACTTGCTATTCTTACCCTTTTACATAAGAGCCCAGGTAGCTATATAGCCAGTTAGCCTAATAGGAGGAGTTTAGTTCATATATCACTACACAAGATGGAACGTTTTTTAAAAGTGCCGAAACATTGGATACCGAAAGACTATACTTTTACTGTACCAGTTTAATGTGTGGCCAACAGTACTGTAATGTGTGAAGGAAACTCTCTTGGACATAATGGAGTGCACAAGATGGATAATATTATATTGTATTAGAAAAAGAGGATATATTTATTTCCTGTTAATAATCATCAAGCATTTGCCCTATTTTATTATTTATTTTTGTTCTTATTATTATTGTTATTACTGTATTATTATTATTATTATTATTATTATTATTATTATTGTATTATTTTTATTACTGTATTATTATTATTATTATTATTATTGTATTATTATTATTATTATTATCATTATTATTATCATTATTATTATTAAAGACTTTTGGGGAAGACATGGAAGCAAGAGGACGTGAGTGCTCGCGCTCCACATACATTTCCAAAATTTTGATCAATTTGAAATACTGTACAAACATACAGTTAAACCTCGTTTTAACGGACCCCATTACAACGGATTTCGGATACAACAGACCCAATCCGCTGGAGATTTTTTTTTTTATTAATTTGCATGAATTTTGGTTTCTCTATTTTTTCTCCATTATATTTTTACATTATACCGTAGGTACATTATTTACACATCATTACATAAATATTTATGTATATATACAGTTGACTCTCGAATAAATCTGAGGAGTTCTTATACAAAACGAGCAAAATCATAATGAACATGTCACGAAATGATATCACTGTCGTCTGCGAAGTGTGTGTGTGTATTTACCTATTTACCTATTTGTATTTACCTATTTGTGACATACGGGAAGAGAGCTATGCTCGTGTTGTCCCGTCTCTATTATCCCAATATTTATCCAACTTCTTTTTAAAGTTATGTATTGTTGTGGCATTAATTAACCACTCCTTTGTCTAGAGCATTCCAAATATCAACAGTTCTATATGGAAAACTGTACTTTTTAATGTCTCTCGTGCATCTTCCCTTCTTCACTCTCCTTCTATGTCCTCTTTTTAATGTCTCGTGCATCTTCCCTTCTTCACTTTCCTTCCATGTCCTCTTTTTAATGTCTCTCTTGCATCTTCCCTTCTTCCCTTTCCTTCTATGTCCTCTTTTTAATGTCTCTTGCATCTTCCCTTCTTCACTTTCCTTCCATGTCCTCTTGTGGTCCGCTCATCCCTCACTATCAAATCTTCTCTGTCCATTTTCTCCATTCCTTCCAGCAGTCGATACATTGCTATCAAATCTCATCTTGTTCTTCTCTGCTCCCTTCTCCAGTTTCCTTATATCCTTCTTCAGTTTCCTCATATCCTTCTTCAGTTTCCTTATATCCTTCTTCAGTTTCCTTATATCCTTCTTCAGTTTCCTTATATCCTTCTTCAGTTTCCTTATATCCTTCTTCAGTTTCCTCATATCCTTCTTCAGTTTCCTTATATCCTTCTTCAGTTTCCTCATATCCTTCTTCAGTTTCCTTATATCCTTCTTCAGTTTCCTTATATCCTTCTTCAGTTTCCTTATATCCTTCTCCAGTTTCCTTATATCCTTCTTCAGTTTCCTTATATCCTTCTTCAGTTTCCTTATATCCTTCTCCAGTTTCCTTATATCCTTCTTCAGTTTCCTTATATCCTTCTTCAGTTTCCTTATATCCTTCTCCAGTTTCCTTATATCCTTCTTCAGATTCAGTGACCAAACCAATGCTGTATATTCCAGTCTTGGACATACATATCATAGTTACAATAATCTTCTTCATCATATCTTCATCCATGTATGAAAATGACACTCTTATGTTCTTTAAAAGATTATAAGTTTCCCCTACAATTTTATTAATGTGCTTTCCCGGTGCCATATCGTCCTTAACTGTTACTCCCTGCATTAAAATCCATTTTCCATTCTTTACTCCATTCATAAATTTTATCCAGATCCATTTGGAGGATATCACAGTCTTCTTTCTTCTTCACTTCTTTCAGGACCTTGGCATCATCAGCAAACAGACTTGTGTAACTTTGTACTCCTTCAGTCCTATCATTTATATAGACTGTAAACATGACTGGTGCCAGACGTGTGTAACTTTGTACTCCTTCAGTCATATCATTTATATAGACTGTAAACATGACTGGTGCCAGACTTGTGTAACTTTGTACTCCTTCAGTCATATCATTTATATAGACTGTAAACATGATTGGTGCCAGACTTGTGTAACTTTGTACTCCTTCAGTCCTATCATTTATATAGACTGTAAACATGACTGGTGCCAGACTTGTGTAACTTTGTACTCCTTCAGTCATATCATTTATAAAGTAATCTTCCTCCCACACCACCTACTTCTCTTAGTTTCCACACAAGTCTTTTGTGCGGAACTTTATCAAACGCTTTCTTCAGATCTAAGTAAATGCAATCCGCCCATCCATCCCTTTCTTGGATTATATCAATAACTCTGCTGTAAAAGCATATCAGATTGGTTATGCATGATCTTCCCCTCCTGAATCCAAATTGTCTATTACTTAACAGTTCTCTATTTTCCAAGTACAGTACTCCATCCACTTGTCCTTGACTGCCTTTTCACATATCTTGGCCACCACACTAGTCAACAACACCGGCCTATAATTCAATGGATCTTCCTTCTTGCCTTCTTTATAAATGGGTACAATATTTGCTTTCTTCCAGTCTGCTGGCACTTTTCCTTCCCTCAATGAACAAGTTATAATGGTATGTATTTTATCACGTTACACACTACATGTACTGCATTCCTTCAACATCCAGTTAGACACTCCATCAGGGACAAATGCCTTTCCTACATCTAACCCATTTAATATTTTTCCCACATCCTCCACCGATATTTGGATCTCATCTAGGGTATTAACATTCATATTCCTCTCCTCTTTACTATGAAACTCATCTTCGCAAGTAAATACCTTCTGAAAGCAGTCATTCATTTCTTATGCCATTTCTTCTGCCTTTGTGTACTCCACTCCATCCACTACCAGTTTACTTATTCCCCTCTTTATTCCTTAGTTTACGATTGACAAATCTGTAAAATAATTTGGGTTGATCCTTACATTTAATCACTATATCTTTTTCATAGTTTCTTTTCACCTCTCTGCATAAACGCACATACTGTACTCATTTCTAGTATCCGTATACATGTACTTCACCCACAGATCTTGCCTTCTTTTTCTTCTCCAATTTCTCCACATCCGATCCCTCTTGTTTTTTTCTTCCATACACTTCCTGTTAAACCAATCACTTCTCCCAATCTCCCTCTTGCTCATTCTTGGCACATATTGTTTGACACAAAGGAATCATGAATTGTAAGAAAAAATTCCCATTTTCCATCTACTGTATTAGCCGTGTCAAAGTCTCTCCAATCTGTATTGACAAAATATTGTTTCATGGATTCAAAATCTGCCTTTTTATAGTTTAACCTTCCATTTCTGTAACTCTCCTCTCTCATGTATTTTAAATTTTCTGTCATAATAATTTCCACTAACACATGATCACTTCATAGATAATATTCTCTACACTTCCTGGGTCCTTATTAGTGAATACCAAGTCCAATCTCGATGGTTCATCCCCGCCCCTAAACCTGGTATTAGTTGATATCCATTGAGTTAAAGGCATTTTCCATTGCTAATTTCAACACTTCATTTCCCCATGATTCATCACTCCCTTCAGTAGTCAACTCCTCCCAGTGTTACCTCTCTACAGTTGAAATCACCCATAATATATTGTCACGTTTCCACAATTTCTTATAATTTCCTCCATGTCTAGTAATGATTCTATTTGTAGTTTTCTGTGCTCTATATTATTCCATGGCCTTGTTTTAGGTGGTATATATATTACTGCAAAGTTCCTTGTGGTTTTATCCTCAACATTATTCCTCCTATAGGTTACTTCATTCACCTCTAGATTCTTCTTGGTTAAGATTATAACTCCTCCTCCTTGTTTATTTGTTCAAGACTTTAACCACATATTGTTTATTCCATCACCTATATTTAAGCAATCGATGAATTATCCAATTTTATTTCTGTTAGCTCCACAATATCTGGTTCTTTCATTCAGAGATGTTTATTTAACCCTTACGCTGCCGCTTTGCTTACGCTTGGTAACTGGCGTGTGCCGAATTATTAATTAAGTTAACCCTTACAGTGCTGCAGTCATCTTATGATGATTTCACTTACAATATTATACTTTTTAGTAATATATTATCATTATCATTATTATTGTTATTATCATTATGATCATTATCATTATTATTGTTATTATCATTATTATTATTATCATCATTATTATAATTATTATCATCATTATTATTATTATAATCATTATTATAATTATTATCATTATTATAATTATTATCATTATTGATGTAGTAATTCTAAAATTTATTAATTTGTATTATTTTGTACCCTCCATAAATTAATTCAGTTGTATTTTTATTACAGATTTGGTTGTACAAGAAAAATAACTACTACTATCACCACTACTGCTACTATCATCACTACCAGTTAATGTGAGTTATTGACTGACTGTGTGTGTGTGTATGTATTTCTCACATACACACACATATTATCACTGATGGTATTATATTGTATTGTCTGTCTGTGTGAGAAAGAGAGAGGGATATATATATCACACACACACATAGACAAACAAATAATATAATAGCATCAATAATTTTGACTTGTACCCTATACTCTTTTAGGTATGTAAATAATTATGATGTTATTATTAATGTCTGTCTGTGTGTGTGTGTGAGAAAGAGTGAAATATCTCTCGCACACAGATATTTCACTCTTTCTCACACACAGACATTATTATTATAACATCAAAAACATTTTAATTAAACCCTACACCCTTACAGGTAAAAATTAATTAATTTTTTCACCAGGTGGGAGGATAATATGTTTATGTTGATATATGCAAGAGGTAAATAAAATGTATATAATAATATATGGTTTTTATTTTATCTCCTCTCCTTCTTGTCTTTTGTCTTATTTTCTCTTCTTCTCCTCCTGTGTGTTCTTGTTCTCTTCTTCTTCTCCTCCTGTGTGTTCTTGTTCTCCTCTTCTTCTCCTCCTGTGTGTTCTTGTTCTCCTCTTCTTCTCCTCCTGTGTGTTCTTGTTCTCCTCTTCTTCTCCTCCTGTGTGTTCTTGTTCTCCTCTTCTTCTCCTCCTGTGTTCTTGTTCTCTTCTTCTTCTCCTCCTGTGTGTTCTTGTTCTCTTCTTCTTCTCCTCCTGTGTGTTCTTGTTCTCTTCTTCTTCTCCTCCTGTGTGTTCTTGTTCTCTTCTTCTCCTCCTGTGTGTTCTTGTTCTCTTCTTCTTCTCCTCCTGTGTGTTCTTGTTCTCCTCTTCTTCTCCTCCTGTGTGTTCTTGTTCTCCTCTTCTTCTCCTCCTGTGTGTTCTTGTTCTCTTCTTCTCCTCCTGTGTGTTCTTGTTATCATCTTCTCCTCCTGTGTGTTCTTGTTCTCTTCTCCTCCTGTGTGTTCTTGTTATCATCTTCTCCTCCTGTGTGTTCTTGTTCTCTTCTCCTCCTGTGTGTTCTCCTCTTCCTTCCTTTCTTGTCTCCTCTTCACACCTGTAAAATAAATAGATTAATTAGTATTAAATCTTTGTGTGTTTGAGTACAATATATTTCTAACATACATACAAACTAATAAATATAAATAATAACAACAAATAAACGAGTCCTTCAAATTATAATCACTATTATTACTATTATTATTGTTTTTATTATTATTATTATTAATACACAAACAGCTGTTTACATTTCATAAGTTAACAGAAATAGATTAACAAAACAAAACAACTTATAAAACTTACTATTAATTCTGGATAATTGTTTTCAATTAGGTTTAATTTTATATTATTTAACTAATTAAAATGACAACTCAAACTACCAAAAAACCTACCTTAATTAAGTTTAATCTGTGAGTTGTGAGTGTCTGAGTGATGGCTTCTATTGTCACTTCAAACCGTCCCTCAAGTGCTTGGTAATAACCAGAGGGAATCTCAAGTCCTTCCTTCAACCCTTGTACTTGTGTTCTCCTCCTCCCTCCTTGTGTGTTCTCCTCCTCTCTCCTTGTGTGTTCTCCTCCTCCCTCCTTGTGTGTTCTCCTCCTCCTCTCTCTATCTTCTTCTTGTTCTCTTCTCCTCCCTCCTTCCTTCCTTTCTTCTCTCCTTCTTTCTTGTCTCTTCTCTCCTCTCCACACACCTATAAAATAAACAGATTAAAATTAGTGTTAAACCTTTGTGTGTGTTTGAGTACAAAATACTTCTAAATTCAAGCTACATAAATAGTACATACAAACTATACATACTATACATACAAACTAAAATATACAAAATAATAATAAATAAAAGAGTCCTTCAAATTTTTTTTTTTTCCCCAAGCTACATACATATATACAAACTGTATATTATATAAATCATACAGTATAATTAGTATGATAACACACACACTATCCTTCTAACACACATACACACTAAAAAGAAATTGGAGGAAAATGCCATGAAACACACCTATATGGAAGGAGGAATCAGAAGCCTCCAAACACACACACACAGAAATAATACACACACACAGGAATAATATACACACACACACAGAAATAATACACACACACAGGAATAATATACACACACACACACACAGAAATAATATACACACAGAAATAATACACACACACAGGAATAATATACACACACACACAGAAATAATACACACACACAGGAATAATATACACACACACACACACAGAAATAATATACACACACACACACAGAAATAATACACACACACAGGAATAATATACACACACACACAGAAATAATACACACACACAGGAATAATATACACACACACACACACAGAAATAATATACACACACAGAAATAATACACACACACAGGAATAATATACACACACACACAGAAATAATACACACACACAGGAATAATATACACACACACACACACAGAAATAATATACACACACAGAAATAATACACACACACAGGAATAATATACACACACACACAGAAATAATACACACACACAGGAATAATATACACACACACACACACAGAAATAATATACACACACACACACAGAAATAATACACACACAGGAATAATATACACACACACACAGAAATAATACACACACACAGGAATAATATACACACACACACACAGAAATAATATACACACACACACACAGAAATAATACACACACACAGGAATAATATACACACACACACACACAGGAATAATATACACACACACACACACACAAAAATAATACACACACCTATATGGAAGGAGGTGGTTTGGTCAGGAGGAATCAGAAGCCTCCAATTTTCACACACACACACAGAGAATAATGATAATAATAATAATAAATCCCAGACCTTCCAATTCACCAACATAAGAATATCTGGAGTAAATTAATCCTCCAAACTATTCCAAGCAACAGAACACCATTATATTTATTCATCTGGTCCTGTTTCCTGGCATACTTTGGAGGAATCATGGTACTTCAATGTAACTGTCTGTCTGTGTGTCAAGTCTATATTAAGGGGGGCAGGAGTAGGGGGACAGGCTTGGGGGGGTTTAGGGGGTGTATGGGAGTAGGGGACAGGTTTGGGGTGTGTGGGAATAGGGGACAGGCATTCTACCCACCCCCAAGCCTGTCCCCCTATTCCCACACACCCCCAGTCCCCCCCAAG
>JAWZYT010001119.1:62500-200000 GCA_034508575.1 Petrolisthes manimaculis
CTGTTCAAAACTTGTGTTCCACTGGCCTCTTATGCTTAGATAGATAGAAATAGATAGATTGATAGATATAGATAGTTAGATAGATAGATAGAAATAGATAGAAATAGCGATAGATAGACAGATAAAAATAGCTAGATAGATAGAGGCTAGTGGAACACAAGGTTTGAACAGACTATAGAACACAACACCAAAAGACATCAGTTCCTCTGATAAACTGCAGAGGGTATATAAGCCAGTTTTCCCACAATAGTAAATTCATTACAACAAGGCTCCTCCACACCACAAAAATGTATGTACCGGTATGTCACTACTGTATAATACTGGACAGGTGTGGTATTACCCGGGTACACAGCACCCCATACTATTAAACACATTATTAAACACTGCAATACACACAACCACACTCACCAACAATACAACATACACTCTCTGAGGGCACTGTGGGAAAGCCCGGTTCAGGCCATGGCCTTCCTCAGGAGCTCGAGGCTGCTCGGCCAGACACCTTGACCAACTTCAACAACAACAACTGGACAGGTGTAAAATAGTCATACCTTCCTCAATCTGTTTCCAACTTCCATATCAATCTCTGCTTTCTTGGACCATTTCTTCCAAAAGTCGGGATGGTCAATCTCTATGTGAGAGCGGTTGGTTATTTGAGACGGTGAATGAGGCTTTGGAGAAGGATGGGATGAACCTTTCTCACTCTCGTGCTGAATGACAGTTGTTCTCCGAGACAATATCTGGTTGATGTCCTCTTCACAGAAGTCATCCTCACAATTGTCCTCCTCCATCAGAGTCCCATATGTACCTGTTAACAAGTCAAATTAAGGATGACCATACTGTACTCCATAGTACAGGGTAGTTTTTAGCATGTACAGTTGCCAAAAAAGGTATTGTGACAACTATTGATACAATATTAATTATATTAATGTTCACAGTTGTTTGTAGGGATTATAAGTATGTATTACAGAAGGATATGTATATTTCCTTCTGTTATACATGCTTATAGTCTCTACAAATAGTTGTGGATATTACTAGGGTTAAAGATCTATCAAGATTTGTCTCAATACCTTTTTTGGCAACTGTACATTACTCTGGATGAAACTGTAAGCACAGATTCTTGAAACAAACACACATCACACCATCATATTATGAACTTGTGTATTTTATGAAATATGAATTCCTGAGGGCTAACTTTGCACCATATTTAAAGCATATCCCCTAAATGCTCAAGTATTTATTAGAATATTTACTATATCTGATCCATAAATGGACACATTAATGTACAGGAACCAATCATGAACACCTGGATACAACAGTACAAAGATACACAAAAATTGTTCTGAAAACCTGATACTAAATTTTTCATTTCAAAACAAGAACCTCTCAGTATATCAGTTCTTCTGACTCCATAACATCACATTACACAAAAGTACACTCTCCTCTTTTTTTATTACAGGTTAGGTTTGTGAAGGGGTTGCATAAAGTGAATTTAGCATAAAGTAAATTGTACATTTCCATAATAAATAATGGAAAAAAATTAAATAAATGCAATTTACACGAACTCTTAAAATAACACGAACATGGAGGTTCAATTTTCAAGTTAAAGTACCATTATTTCTTATGGAAATGTACAATTTACTTTATGCAAAATTCACTTTATGCGACCCCTTCACCAACCTAACCTACCATAAAAAACGAGGAGAGTGTACAGCCTTGTCTAACACCAACTTGTGGGAAGCTTTGTCAAACATCTCGCTGCTCATAAGTGTTGTGGCAGACCAGACGGTAGATCTTGACACTCTTGTACTGGTCAATACAATGGCAGCGAGCCTGAGCCTGAGCCTGGAGGTCATTTTGTGTGTTCCAGTCACTGTCATAGATGATAACAGTGTCAGCAGCAGTCAGGTTGATGCCCAAAGCCTTGCACCCGTAGTTTTAAAACATTTGAGGGCCCTTACTGGAGCTCAATGAACCCTCCAAATAATCCAGGCCACATAACGCTTCAGTGTTCCGAATAGGGAATCTGTTGCCTGGAGTAGTTTGGAGGGTTCATAGAGCTCCAGTAAGGGCCCTCAAATGTTTTAAAACTACGGGTGTAAGTACACAGTAGGAAGACAAAACAATCCGAGTCGGGCTTACAGAAACGGTGGATGGTAGCCTGATGCATGTTGCCCCGTATCCTACCATCTAGTCTCTGGTACGGGTATCTGTTTAGATTATCATCATATGAATATGACCATCTCCAGTATATTGAATACTTACTTGTACTGCAACTTTAAACACAATATTCCATTACCAAAAATTTATACACATTAAAATCTATACATATAATGAAGGCACATTGGTTTAAAACAAATTATTCTCATCATACCATTAACAAGTTTATCAAAATAACTCCAAATAGTTTATTGCAGAAAATGTTTACCCAATATGAAATTGCTCTCCACTCACTTCCTAAAAATGAGGTACAGTAGTGTTCCAAGATATCCAGCAGCTTCACCATCTGTGTAAATATGAGGACACGGTCCACCAAATAATAAAAAATATACAGTAAACAAATGACAATATAATTACTGGTATAATATCAAATATGATACACATATATACAGTACACAGGTATGTATATATATTTTTACTTTTTTTTGGGGGGGGAGTGGGGATTATTTGATGTTGGACAAGTATAAATGAAAAACAAAAATGCTAGCCTAGAAGAGGTGAGGTGGATATGTTTTGTGGAGATGGTGATGCAGAACTCTCAGTGATTATGTTGTTACAGAACCTTGATACTTTTAATGGTGACACAAATGACCAGTGGGAGGCTCAAGAAGAATATTTACTATATATGACCCAAGCTCTATCAATGATCTTAGTGGTCTGTTATACTGAGGGTCAATAATTCTGTCCTGATCCGAGGAACAATATGGTTTGGGAGGAGTGGAATGAGAGGTTGATAGAGATAATACATGTTGTTATGGATCAGGACAGAATTATTGACCTCCCACCCACTTCTGTATAGTGACGTGTATAAATAATAAGGTGTGGTCATCTAGTGGGGCAGAAGAGAAGCTACGGTACCAACATCACCACCAAGTTTCACTGTCTCATCTACTGTGACACATTTACAAAACTAAGTCAAACACACCAACTACAATACTGACAAGGTGAAATTCTCATCTCCACTGGTTTAGTTGGCTCTAGAGGAATCAATCAATAATCTTAAATTCACTGACAATAACACAGGCCCTGTAAGGTCTTGGTTTATTGCCATGAATTTAGTAACACAGTAGCCTAAGTTTATTCCCTCCCTCGTATCTAATGTTATCTCTTATTGGTACCTGTAATTTGTTTCTTCACAGCAGAGGAGTTGATAAAGGCAAGGTACATACGTCGTTGGATGGGAGTGAGGGGACAACACACCACATGCTCCCTCTTCACTGGCAGGTACTTGGACAGGATATCACTGGTCCATCTTATGATGCATTTAGTGGACGAAAATGTTTCTTACTTAACTGCCTTACTTTGCATTTTATCTATTACATCTTTTTTCATTTAATTTGCCATATATGCATAATTCATGACATGTTAAAAAAAAAAATACTAAAACATCAATTCTTGTAATGTTTTATGTGTTCTTTAAAGTGTAGCCATCTTACTGGCCCTCAGGAATTATATGTAGCAACAGTACATAAACATAATTAACCATAATATTGAAAGAATAATTTGATCAAGTTTTAATACCTTCCATCCATTCTACTCACCTACTGACGACAGCAATCGGTTCCTCCAGTTTCTCTTTACCAATGCGGTGTTCATTGTCTGTAGCATCAGCATCCCGGCCCCTCACTATGGGTCATTCATATCTGTCAGGCAAAGAATTGAGGTCCTTAGAAGCTGATACCACTTCCCACAAACCATCTTTCAGATTTTAAGCACCCGGTTGTGGTTCAAGGTTTAATAATCATAAGTAAATATCCTGTTGCATATTATGTTGCCTCAGATTCGGACTGACCCTAAGTTGACAACAATGGACTTCCAATTGGCTATGTGGAATGTAAGAGGCGTTATGATGGCACAAAAGAGAGAGGTGATAGTGAGTGCAAAGCTGGATGTATGTTGAATGACGAAAACCAAATGGAAGAGAACATGTGTGAAAGAGTGGGAATGTGGAATGGGTGTGTGTGCTGGAGAGAATGAGAATGAGAGCGAAAGAAAATGTGTGCTTGTTTGTAAGTATTACGGTAAATGAAAGGAGTGTGTAAGGGATTATAGATCTGTGGAGTCCAGGATTGTGGGTGAGAATACAGACTTGGGTGATTGTATGTTTCTGATTGGGGATATGAATGGGCAGGTGGGGGGATAGAAAAATAGATGGGGTGATAGTAGGGTGGGGTGTGTAGTCAGAGGTGGATAGGAATGGCCGACTGTACATTTGTACGCTGCTTAGATATGGGTTTTGGTGTTATATTATTACATTACTGGGAGATTCTATTGTTGGTGAATTGAAAGGTTTCTGATTTCTTTAAACTATGGCAAGAAATAAATCCCCAATTAATATCATTGAAGGTCTCTGTTTTTTGGCTGGCATAGTTAGGAGGAATCAGTAGCCTTCCAATTTATCAACAAGAGAATCTCTCCTTAATTCTTACTTGCGTCTAAACTCCCCGGCCTCTCCCAGGATGCCGGCATTGACGAAGTGTACGAGGGAGAAATATTCAAGGAGGTCGTTCTGGATGGGTGTGCCTGAGAGGAGGACGCGACGTTGAGCCTTCATGCCAGCCAGCGTAGAGTATGTCTGGTTCTCACAGTTCTTTAGTCGATGTCCCTGTTGTTATGTTATCAGCTATTAAGGGGAGGTTCTCTTGTTGACGAAATGGAAAGTTAATAAACACTTGTGCTGTATATAATTTACCTGTGTTTCTATTATAATCATTGGCCATCCAATTGTTTCTCTTAACCTGTTTGCTATGTACTCAGATATCATGCTTCACACTCCTAACACAAAACTGTACATACAGTATTATCAGCATTGAATGGTTCCCAGTGTTAAATGTAACTGATATTTTGAAATATATACAGTAGCTACTATTAATGTCAATTCACTTCAACACATTATTTTGATAGTAAGGTCCAAGAATTCCAACATATAATTGAAGGACTGAGTGTGTCATATCTCCAAGAGTTATTTACATGTCTCATTACTGTACTTAAAAGAAAATAAATGTGGTTATAATATGCAATAGACAACATACTACCGGTATTAGGATATTTCTCCAACAATAGCATATCATACAAAGGTAACCTGGTATTGTGTAATTCTAATGTACTCACCTCATCACACAATATTAAACCAACTAGGTCCTGGTGGAGAACATGGGAGTGAAGACGGAAGGTTTCGAAGGATATGATTAGCACTGGGTGGACCGGACGCCGACCAACTGTGTGTATAGAACTCAATAGTTTTTTGTCAATCTCCTCCTTGGTCCCAGAATCGATGGCAAGTGCAGAGAGCCGACCCTGCAACCACTTGTTTATCTCTGCATGCCAGTTCTGTCAGTCAGTGGAGGGAACAAAGGATTAATTAATTAAGCAAAGGTGTCATAGCATAAAGCACAAAATTATCCACATAATTTGTGACTAATTCTATTCCTAAACTGCTATACTCTCGAATTCATTTTTCCCTTTTACACCATCTTCCCTATAGGCTACCCTACTGTATGTATTGTTCCACGAGTTCCAGGAGTTGAAGAGAAAAACCTCACACCCTGAAAATGACCACACTACAATCCTGAACACAACATATACGATCTGATGTACAATACTGTACTGTGGTCACCTTAACGAGACTGGAGGGAGCCACCACCACCACAGCTTTAGTGATGGTGGGAGTACAAACTGGGCTTTGTCTCAGTAGTGTCCACATCAGAGTAATGCACTGTAGGGTTTTCCCAAGGCCCATTTCATCAGCCAGGATACACCAGTAGTTGTCTGGGATCTGCTGGCCGGTCACACAGCCATACATGAATTTCACTCCCTGGGAGGTGGTTTACGAGACCATGAATTAGTACTGGAAGATGAAAACTGTTGCTAATGTGTATGATTTTAAATGTTTTATAAAATTTTCTTACATTCCCATGATAATCATACAACACAAACAACTACAGTATTAATCAATAGTCATTATCAAGACCACCAGTTCCCTTTTAACAAGCAGGACTAAACCAAAGGAATTACTCAACCCACACCATTCACACACATATCTTTGGATACTTGTACTTGTGTACTACTAATAATAATAGAATACAGAAGATGTTATTTCAAAGTGTAGTGGAAATTACCTCTCTCTGGTGAGGCCACAACACTGAGGACAACATTGGATCCACCACCACTACCACCTCCAGGCTCCAATTTCTCCCTGATCACCAATTACAATAGTTATGTCAATACATTAAAATACATATATATATATATATATATATATATATATATATATATATATATATATATATATATATATATATATATATATATATATATATATACTGTATTATATACCATCCCTACTCATGACAAATTGTACAGAAAGTCAAGGACATATTAATAATTACTCCTCCACTCCCCATACCTGCCTTGGCTATTAAAATAAATGGTGAATGAAATTGTATCACAATGCTAAACAAAATTCTATGTCAAGAACCACTGATACTGAACCAAAACAACTTTTCACATTATTCCCTTCATCAGCTTACAAGTTTGCCGTGAGTTTCTCTGTGGCTGAGAGTTGTGTAGGGAGGTAAAGGACCAAGGCACCAGGTTCATCAGGATCATGCAGGGGACGCCTCACACCGCTCCTACGGATTCCAAGGCCTCTCCCAAATCCACCCTGGCTCACATAGTTGGCGATGGGCACCTTAAATGGCTGCGTGAGGATCTTGCGAATGAACACCTCCTATTGATCCACCAAGCAAAGAATTTCAGTGATTATATCCCTTTACAGATATACTTAGTCCAGGAGAATAATATCAGTGTTTATACTCCTCGTCATGTGGTATGACAATAATCATATACTGTATAGATCATGAAATATAAAGCTAAAGATCACTACAACTACTGCGATGTACTCAGTTCAGTACTGTACTGAGTGAAATTAGAATAACTCCACTGTTTATTTATCTAAAGATATGTACAGTACAATACAAGCACCTCTAAGGCTTCCCTACACATCCCAAACCATGTATCATTCTTTTTGAGAGGTATGTTTTGAAGTGAAATATAAAGTATGTTAATGGACAGATATAATATTCTCACATGGGCAGATGTTGCTCAAAATGGTGGTGTCCCAGATTGAGTATCATGTGGAGGTGAGAATGGAGACCTGCAATGATTGTGTGGTACATCTTCCTCGTCCTCCTCTGAATCTTCTGTTTTCCTTCTTTTGTTGTCCGAGATCTTACCTCTTCCAGCCGGTCCGCACCCAAGGCTCCGTTTCTGAAGCTGGCTGGGCGCATGACTGCGTCTCTAATGAATAGGAACAGATATGATGCACCGATATTTTTTTCCCTACTGTATTACATTTATTCTGTTTTATCATAATAACATAGTGATACAGTAATACCAACTAGAATAAAATATTGATGATAATAAAAAGGGTCTTTCAGGATATGTAATGGCAATCAGGAGTGACTACAATATTTTTTTAAGTGCTTAAAAATACATGTATTAACATTGCCATTAAATGTCCGGAGAAGTGAAAATTGCACGATCTGTTCGCTGAATGTTACGACACGGATGATATGAGCATTACAAGTGATTATAGTGTTTAATAATATTGAAGGAGGCCCTGCGGAGCACCAGTTGCTGGTGGAGCGGGACATAGAATATCCAACAACAAGTAACAAGTATTTACAATGGACCCAGAAATTAAAACTGGTGAAATAAGAACGTATAAGGAATCTGCTCAAAATGTAAGTGAGTCAGAAGTAAGTCCAGTACAAAATAAATATTATCAACAAATAAATCGGTATCTCAAGTGTATTTATTCATTTACCATCACTGGTGACTTTACTAATGTTAGTGGTATTAGGTTTATTGTTTTATTTTCACTGGAGTTGTCTTGTATAACTAATCCAGTGTTTTATTCCTTCACAAAATGTCATCACTGCTGCCTTCTCCTTCTGAAAAAATAATGATATTAGTTAACTGATAAAACACAATACTACAGTATACTATACGTGTACTTAATACAAGAGTTATTGTGGTATTTTTCCAGTATATTGCCATTTTATAACAGTGTTGTCACATCCAGCTATGTCCCGCTAGTTTGTCAAGATCAGATCCTGGTACTTTACCAAGGTTAGGTCCCAGTAGTTTGCCCAGGTTAGGTCCCAGTAGTTTGCCCAGGTTAGGTCCCAGTTTTCTGCTGCAGACTAGGTAAAGTCAGATAAGGTCAGGCTAATTCCAAAATGCCCATTTAAATATGTCCTATCTTGGAAATGAGGCATTTTCTGAGGAAAATACCATAGAAGAAAATGGTCTTAGAATGGTATAAATTAGTGGGTAAAGAAGGAACAAACATTGCAATAGAAAACAGCAATATACTGGAACATTACCGTTATTGTTTATTTAGCTAAATGATATACCTGTTATTTCCCACTGGTAATAATAATAATAATATAGTATATATAGTTAAGTAAACTATAATAGTACGGTACAGTCAGCAAACCTGCTATCTTTAAGGGGGTGTGGGAATAGGGGGACAGGCTTGGGGGGGGGGGGGATTAGGGGACAGGCTTTGGGGGGTGCAGGAATAGGGGGACAGGCTTGGGGGGGTAGAAAGCCTGTCCCCCTATTCCTGCACCTCCTTAACCCCCCCCTCCAGCCTGTCCCCTTATTCCCACATCCCCTTAAGCTGCATGACATTTTTATTAATTTCCCTTAAAAATAATAACAATAATATCACATAATCACTCCTTATTCACAACCTCACACTCACAATATAATATAACTCACTCACTACTGACACCCACACACTCACAATATCACTCACTAATTACTGACAATCACAATATATCACACTATAATAGTGACACTACTCACACACTCACAATATAATATCACTTACTCATTACCGACACTCACAATTAATATATCACTCACTAACGTTACTGACACTCACAATATATCATTTATTTATTACTCATCATTACTCACACTTACAATATAATATCACTCACTATGCTGCCCACGAGCAGCCCTCTGTGGGACCTTAAACTTGAACTTGAACTACTGACATACAATATATCACTCACTACCGACACTCGTGACTCGTCTCTTGACTCTCTTGCTTCAAAGTTCAAACATCTTCGTGTCTCCTTTAAACTCCAAACTCATTTTACGTGGTTATATTAATATTATATCAACTTTATACCTTATCAAATGCATTCCTTGACACTTTTAATATAAATAATATAAGTAATCTAGAGATCCAATAAGCAATAGGCTACAGGTAAGATATTGTGAATAATCATCGCTCCCGCTACTATGGAAAATAATTGGATTAGTTTATAATTTCACTCTTACTTATAATATGAGATTTTAATTCATTCCTTGTCAAAATTTTATGATCAAAAGTTCCTAAATAATGTATGATATAAATTATAGTTACTCATATCTCATTAGAGGTGATGCTTCTATAATCATAATGGTTCTAACTAAAAACAAGGGATTTGTTTGTGGGGTTTTTTCATTCATCATCAAAGTACTGTATAGTATGATCATGTAAAAATATTTTTGAAGCTGTACAACTACAATTGCTCCAGCAATTGCAACAAACATTCATACGATAGACTCATCAAGTATGAATTATTTTTAAATTTTAAGTTATAGCTTGTATCTACAAGCCACTTTCAATGGCTGGTGGTGCCACTATTTGGTGGGGGGATGTTGTTAACGCCACACACACACACACATGATGGGACACAGTGGCAGGTGGTGTGACATGAAGTGGACAAGTGGTAGACCGTAGAAACTCTCCACCTTAGGAGGGGCAGTTGAAAAATTGAAAGAGGTGGACAATGGTCTGTCTGTCAGTCTTGTGTTCATCAGTGATCACTTCCACTCACATTGTCAACTGTTCAAGTGCTATTAATAAACTTCAAGGTTAAATAAAGAATTTTCGTTATTCAATTCGTATTATAAAATACTGTAATATGAATTGAGCGATGAAGAAAACCTTTCCTGAAAGAAGTGAATTAAAGTAAATTCAAAATACTGTAGCAGATAATATTTGTATAGCAGCCAACACACACACACACCGGTCACGGCTACACTGTACACTTTATATATCCTTATTTCATAGTTGAATATTATACAGTAGGTCAATGTATGGCCACAAGAACACTTTTAACATCTCAATGGTTTAAAGTTATGAAGGACTGGATATCAGTAACCATTATTATAGTCATATATAACGTTTTATTAACATTGGTGTTATTATTCCCTTGTTCTCTCTCAAGCCTCAACTGGATATCAGTAACCATTATTATAGTCATATAGATAGTTTTATATATATTTATGTTGAAACATGGGTGTTATCATTCTCTCAAGTCTCAACTACTTCGTCGTTCTATTCATATTATTTTGTCATAATATTGAGCAGTGTTTAAAGCCTTTTCCTCAAAGATAAATAATGCCATTTCATGTCAGTATGTAACATACATCCTGTTACTTATTATATTAAATTATATTAAATATTATAAAAACAATGAATAATACCTTGGTTTGGGAGACATACAGTAGGCTATCTGGCTGAGTGTTGATTTTTTAATGAAATAGATTACTTTCATAATATTCTTGTTACAGCTGACGTTAGCTTTCGGTAGTCTATCCTTGGTCCTCATCAGGTTTGGCAAATTCTGAAATGATAAGTGTCATCAATATGGTGAGTCAGGTTAGGTCACAGTAACTTGACTTGGTTATGTCTACATAATGTACCTGGTTACATTAGGTCAGTTCAGGTTATATATTATTACAAAGAACTTATTTAGCATTAAGGTAAGTATGGAAGTGGTAGTAAAGCTATATAATATTTAAGATAACACAATATCTATCATAAAATTTGTCTTGTTTTATCTTTAATTTTCCGTCAACCTTCCAGCCGTGTTCTCTTTGTATGGAACATTGAGCAATTATGTGACATGATCACGTGAGCACATAATTTATCTATATTATTTTGTAAGTATTCGAATTCCTCTTTTTATTATACATATAAATATCCACAACTTCAATATATAATATTATACCTTATAATTTATATATTTTAACCCTTACGCTGCCGCTTTGTTTACGTTTGGTAACTGGTGTGTGCCGAATTATTAACCATTACCTACATTACATTGCCTCCGACTGAGTCCGACATCATTATTACAGGTCACTCCCCAGTGCCACAGACAGCATATGATGATTTCATTTATTATACTTTTTAGTAATATAGGGTAAAACTGTCTCGATTCTAGGGTAATATTTCTCGGAGCTCATGGAATTTTGGAAGCCCTGTGAGCCAGCAGGACAGCCGTAAGAGTACGTTTGAGGAGTGTAAAGTAGTGAAATGGAGGGATTATTCTCACTTGTACTCCACGTTTTTGTGTATAAGCAGCCCCTCCCTCGTGATGCCACATTCTGTCTTGCCTACGTCAATCATCATAATAATTATGATGTCTGCAGCACCGGGGAGTGACCTGTAGCAATCAGCATTATGATGTCTGCGGCAGCGTTACTAAGGGTTAAGATGGAAGGCGGAAGATAAATTGTCGTGGATAATTATTATGATGCAACTTGATTATTCTAATGAATAATTAGTTGTAATTATTACTTTGGCTTATAATTATATTATTATATGTATCATCATATTTCAAATAACATACAGATCAAAACAAACGATATATCCTAGCCTAAAAGTATTGATAAAATACGTAATAAATAAATGGTGATAATTTTTGGTGAATAATTTGGTGTTTCAACTTGATTATGCTAATGAATGATGAGTAATTATTACTTTGGCTTACTTAATATTCAAATAACACTTGTCCTTGTTTAATTATAATGGAATTAGTATTTTATGTTAATACAAATTAACATTATTGGAACTTATCTCTATATATTATAATATAATATAATATTTATTTAAGAGCAATGTCATATTGACCAATCACAGTCCGTCATTCATAGCCTACTCAAACTCTTGAACCCTATTGGTCAAACGAAGAATTATGAAAATTTAAAATGGAAATCCTTGCATCTGATTGGTTGGGGAGGTAATATGAAATTTTAAATACTTCACGTTGATTGGTTGATAGTCACGTGACAAATTACTGGTCATATGATCCTGTCAAGGGTATATAAGGAGGTGAGCAAGGTATGTGGAGTCATTGTATATTGCAACTCTGACATGGTGAGACGTACATACATACACAAATGTACTCCCATTTCAGTTCATACAAACCCTACCATTTGACCACGCAAATCAACATTAACAGGTAACAACCATTTAACTATCATTAAATAACTAATTAAACCAATTGGATATAATAATAAATCAATAATTAATAGAAAATAAGACTAAATATGAAAAGTTACAACTATAGTTAATCCATAATATATGTTTATATTAACTTGTATATTAATTAATGTATTTTTTCTTTCACAGAATGGCACTTCAATACAACAACACAAACAAGCAACTCCAGAAGCAGTTATTACTTCGGTCTTCTTTTGGGACACACGTCTTTGACATACATCCCAAACAAACAGTGACTGACATACGCTCATTTATAAGTCAAGTTAATGATATACCCATTAATGATATTAGACTATATGCATCTGGAATATTATTGAATAATGATCATCAGCTTTTGTCAACTATTACCTCTGTTATTATTGATATTAATGTAATACTGAAAGGAGGTAAAGTACACGGTTCACTCTCCCGTGCTGGCAAGGTTAAAAATCAAACACCCAAAATACTAAAGAAAGACAAGAAGAAACCAAAGACAGGAAGAGCAAAGAAAAGAAAACAATATAATAAACGATTTACCAACAATGTATCTGATTAATAATAAGGAAATATTTAACAGACTTTAACAATTAAAATATATAACAGAAATAAAACAATGTAATAAACTATTTACCAACCATGTATCTGTTCAGTAATAAGTAAATATGTTTCAGGCTTCAACAATTAAAATATATAACAGAAAATAATGTAATAAACTATTTACCAACCATATAATTTTATCTGATTAGTAATATGTAAATAGGTAACTTTGCATTGAGGACACATTAATATTACTTTCAGTTTATAATGTTTTAATTTACAGTAGATATCCAAATATTTAATAATAGCAGTACAGTACTTTTGTAATATAACTTTGCATTAAGGACACATTATACAGTATAATGTTTTTATTTATAAACAACACACCACTGTACACTACATATACAAATATTTAATAGTAACAGTAATGCATTGAAGACACATTAATTTCTATTGGGTTTGTCATCATACTGTATTATTATTGGGTTTGGAGATTGATTGCATTTAGTTTATATATTTTTGTTCTTAGTGTAATTTCCTTGTTGAAATTGTATAGCCTACTTAACCAAAGGAATTTATTGTATTTATATAAAGGTGTTTTATTTTCATATTCTAAATAAAATTAGTTTTTTTTAATTAAGATGTATTCTTATTCCTATAATTCTATATACCAAATATATTACAAGTGATTACTTTATTGATCAAGAAGAGAATACAAAAAAAATCCTATTTAATTGGCAAGTTAAAAGAAATATTAATGAAGTGAATTATATGAAAATTGGAATAAAAGTATTTGATGACATGACTTGACCTAACATGACATGACCTGGCTTGTCAATACTTATATAGGGTGTCTAGTCAATACTACACCAAGATAACCTTTCCACTGTTACCACACCACCACATCCCTTCACTCCAATATTAACACGTTATAATACTGTTGGAAAACTCACACCAATATGATAATTAGCTTAGGGTTCAATTTGGGTCCATAATATTATCACACTTGTCAACACTTTACACCTAGGCCTACTTAACCTTCACACTAAAACATTCCTCTTAACTCCAATATTAACACATAATAAACACTGTTGGAAAACCATAACACAGATAACACACTAATATGATAATTAGGGTTCAATTTGGGTCCATAATATTATCACACTTGTCAACACTTTACACCTACTTAACCTTCACACTAAAACATTCCTCTTAACTCAAATATTAACACATAATAAATACTGTTGGAAAACCATAACACAGATAACACACCTCCACTTTGGACCCATAATATCAAACTCAACTCTACACATACAGTACCGGTACAGTACAGTACAGTACAGTACAGTACAGTACATAATATCAAACTCAACTCTACACATACAGTACCGGTACAGTACAGTACAGTACAGTACATAATATCAAACTCAACTCTCTACACATACAGTACATACCAATGTCACTTATTAAGACTTATAAGTGACATTGGTACATACCATAATATCAAACTCAACTCTCTACACATACAGTACATACCAATGTCACTTATTAAGACTTATAAGTGACATTGGTACATACCATAATATCAAACTCAACTCTCTACACATACAGTACATACCAATGTCACTTATTAAGACTTATAAGTGACATTGGTACATACCATAATATCAAACTCAACTCTCTACACATACAGTACATACCAATGTCACTTATTAAGACTTATAAGTGACATTGGTACATACCATAATATCAAACTCAACTCTCTACACATACAGTACATACCAATGTCACTTATTAAGACTTATAAGTGACATTGGTACATACCATAATATCAAACTCAACTCTCTACACATACAGTACATACCAATGTCACTTATTAAGACTTATAAGTGACATTGGTACATACCATAATATCAAACTCAACTCTCTACACATACAGTACATACCAATGTCACTTATTAAGACTTATAAGTGACATTGGTACATACCATAATATCAAACTCGTCAGCCTCGGCATTAATTACTACACGTAACCTCTCGGACATGAAGGAGACCAGCAGGTTACGGTACCTGATATAGAAAATAAATATCTACTCTAATCTTAGGAGAGTATTGGCCATGATCTTGAATACAACACAATAAGGGTTTGGGGATCCTTTCAACTTTTCCTCCTTTCCTTCTTACTTTCTTGTTGTACGTCTTCTCTATTACGTTTTACAGAGGCTTAGACGGTCTTCCTCCTTCTAACCTACAATCAATCACAGTGGTGAAAAATCCAATTAAGTAAATAGAAGATCCAGATTTCTATGAGGGAAGCAGCAGGTCTCGTTGATGTCCGAGAGGTTACGTGCAGTAATTAATGCCGAGGCTGACTGGACACACCAATAAAGTCTTAGGACACACAATATTAATTACGTGTTTTAATCTAATAAACATAATGTAGTTCATTTGTTTATTGACATTCGTAAAGATATTAGGAGGATTAGTTTCCATGTTTTAATAAGATGTGTGATGACATAATTATGAAAGATTTATAAATATTGAAACCCAAGACGTGTCGCTGAGATATATAGCCTAGGCCTAGTAGGCTAACCTAAAAAGATTAGGCTAAACTATATAGCACCTTGACCAAAACTGAACAATGCTCACCACAATTTCACTTCATTATTCATATCTAAATGATGACCTTTTGTGATTACCTAAAAAGTGTTGAATCTCACAGTGGTGTATCATTGCTTCTGATGATTACTTGTTTACTCCGGCCAGTATTGCACTCTACATCTGTTCTCCTGTTGGTCCAGATTTTTCTTTGCTTTTATATTGTATCAGGCAGTGTAATACCAAACTGCATAAAACACTCCTCAGTAAAGATATAAACATTGTATTATTCACTGTATTACTGAATGTTTCCAGCAGTAGTAGCTTAACTTGGATCTCCTTCATACTAATGTGAACTACAGTAATTATTATGGTCAAAGTTAAGTCAGTGTTTGTAAGAAAACCATGACCTCGGCTTGTGTCTTTTCAATGAATGTGAATAATTCTGGCCCAGTCAGATGTAGGCTTATTTATTACTGAACTCTGTACAATAAATAGATAATACTAACACTATATTTTGGCCCAGTCAGATGTAGGCTTATTTATTACTGAACTCTGTACAATAAATAGATAATACTAACACTATATTTTGGCCCAGTCAGATGTAGGCTTATTTATTACTGAACTCTGTACAATAAATAGATAATACTAACACTATATTTTGGCCCAGTCAGATGTAGGCTTATTTATTACTGAACTCTGTACAATAAATAGATAATACTAACACTATATTTTGGCCCAGTCAGATGTAGGCTTATTTATTACTGAACTCTGTACAATGAATAGATAATACTAACACTATATTTTGGCCCAGTCAGATGTAGGCTTATTTATTACTGAACTCTGTACAATAAATAGATAATACTAACACTATATTTTGGCCCAGTCAGATGTAGGCTTATTTATTACTGAACTCTGTACAATAAATAGATAATACTAACACTATATTTTGGCCCAGTCAGATGTAGGCTTATTTATTACTGAACTCTGTACAATAAATAGATAATACTAACACTATATTTTGGCCCAGTCAGATGTAGGCTTATTTATTACTGAACTCTGTACAATAAATAGATAATACTAACACTATATTTTGGGCCACAGATGTAGGCTTGATCTGAACTTTATACAATAAACATATATTACCGTAAGTTATAAGAGTATATTTTGGGCCAGACAGATGTAGGTTTATTACTACAATAAACAGATAATACTAACACTATATTTTGGCCCAGTCAGATGTAGGTTTGATCTGAACTCTGTACAATAAACAAATATTACTAACACTATAATTCTGGCCCAGTCAGATGTAGGCTTGATCTGAACTTTATACAATAAACAGATAATACAGTAGTACCTAACACTTTAACACCAACACCGTACCACCAATATATCATCTATACTTCTATAGCCTTGACCACATAGGCTAACTAAGTAATCCTTATTCTCTGTGTCGAAAGATACATGAACAATGAGCCTTCGAATTTTAATTGGAAAGCACTTAAATATTGGTCAATATAATTTTATTTAATGTTAGCTAAAATATGGTGTTTTGTGTATTGTTTCAGTGAATAATAAATTAGTCTGGAAACATCATTACTTAACATCAACACACACATCCCCATATCCCTCGTTTCCCTATAGGCCTACCCTCTCCCTTCCTACACCTATATTTCTCACCAAACAACGGAAATGGGAGTTTTATATTTTATGTACCCGGTATTCTAGTATATGTTGTATTTAAATTAATGTAGGAAACGTATGTATTTTTAGATAGATCATTTTACTTATATAGCGTCCATATATGGAGACTATAGCGAGCACGGTATAATTATTAAAGTCCTTATACCGTGATATATATTATAGCAAGGGTTATATAGCGTCCATATGGAGACTATAGCGAGCACGGTATAATTATTATAGTCCTTATACCGTGATATTATAGCGAGGGTTATATAGCATCCATATATGGAGACTATAGCGATCACGGTATAATTATTATAGTTATATTATTATATAGTATAATAGTATAATATAGTATAATTATTATAGTTATATTATTATATAGTATAATAGTATAATATAGTATAATTATTATAGTTATATTATTATATAGTATAATAGTATAATATAGTATAATTATTATAGGGTTATATAGTTGAGTCCATTCACTGACTTTATCCACGAGTAAACAAACCCAATGTTGTCCCATTTCACTAAACACACCTCAGAGTGGAGGCAACTGTACCACGTGATGAGGCGGCCATTTTGTGTGTGTTGTATGTACCACGTGATGAGGCGGCCATTTTGTGTGTGTTGTATGTATCACATGATGAGGCGGCCATTTTGTGAGTGTTGTATGTATCACGTGATGAGGCGGCCATTTTGTAAACACTGAGTTATGTATTATGTACCACGTGATGTTGTAATATCAGGCAGCCATTTTGTAAACACCAGTAACTTTAGGTATTCCAGAATTCCATAGAGGTATAATAATAATAATAATAATAATAATAATAATAATAATAATAAAATATAATAATAATAATAATAATAATAAAATATAATAATAATAATAATAATAATAATAATAATAATAATAATAATAATAATAATAATAATAAAGCACTATGTAATATTGTTGGTGTTCCAATATGGCTGCCACTACGTCAGCGCCGCCCTGGTGGACTATTAATCAACTTCGTATAATAAATATTAAAACCCATAATGGTAGAAGAAATATTAATTTCAACGACGGCTGTTGTTCTCTTCAGTGGAAATGTAAATAAAAAATGGTACACAAAAATGTGATTACGGTATGTACGTAGCCTACCTGTACTAAATATAATTATATAAATATATTATAGAGATAAATGTTTTAATAACAAAATTGTCTTGTCCAATCACAATGTTCAGTTCAAATTTAAACTCTTGAACCTCATTGGCTAGGCTATCAATTATGAACATTTAAATTCACAATCCTTGTACCTGATTGGTTAATATGGACATTTGAAATTCAAATACTTCAATCTGATTGGTTGATATAAAGTCACGTGACTAGACTATGATGAGCGCCTGGGTCTGAAAACTATAAAAGGAATGTGTGCATGTGTATTACATCATTGCATCCTTGAACCTTATAACTGACAGACGTACTCAACTACACTCCAGTTATAAGCACTGCAATTCCATACCAATAAACAACATATCACATTATAAGAATTAAACAACCATTAAATAAGAAGCTGAAGATATTTCAAAGAAGAAAGTCAATAATATAGTGATAAAATAAGAGTAAAGTGTCATAGTCGGTCATTACTTACCAAAGGAACTAATATGGCAAAAACTACAAAATATAACAGATTATTCCCAGGAAAGGAAGCCTTTTGTAGTTATTTTGAAGAGAACTATTTAATAACAAGAAAGCCAGGACACAGAGTACTCCGTAATACATTATATACAGAATATATAAAGTATTGTCAATCTAAACATCTTATACCTGCCTCTCTTGTCAACATTGGTATGTTGTTAGGTCAACTTGGGGTTACTAAGAAGGTCAGAATTGGTGGATATCGGGGTAAAGGTCAACAATATGCATATGTTGGTATGTGTAATATTGCTGACAAAGATGCTGACAATCCACGTATTCGTAGTAAAACATATAAAAAGAAGAAACCAACACCTACAAGGATTATTACGAGTACAAAGACACACAGTTTGTGCAAGTTTCTTCACAAATATTACATTATAACTCCTGGCAACAACAATAATAATAATATTCCTGTTGGTGTTGATGAGTTCTCTCGTAATTATCATTATTATTGCCAACACAAGAACATAACACCTGTTTCAAAAGTAACACTAATGATATTTATGAAAGAGAGAGGACTCAACACTTGTCTACGGTTAGGTAATAAAAGTCAACTTTATTACTTTGGCCTAACCCGTCGCCTGACCTACCCTACTGCTGCCCCAGTTCCTGTATCTACCCAATGCTGCCCTTCTACTGCCAAGATGACCCAGTCTGACCCTACTGCTGCCCCAGTTCCTGTATCTACCCAATGCTGCCCTTCTACTGCCAAGATGACCCAGTCTGACCCTACTGCTGCCCCAGTTCCTGTGTCTACCCAATGTTGTCTTTCTACTGCCAAGATGACCCAGTCTGACCCTACTGCTGCCCCAGTTCCTGTGTCTACCCAATGCTGCCCTTCTACTGCCAAGATGACCCAGTCTGACCCTACTGCTGCCCCAGTTCCTGTGTCTACCCAATGTTGTCTTTCTACTGCCAAGATGACCCAGTCTGACCCTACTGCTGCCCCAGTTCCTGTGTCTACCCAATGCTGCCCTTCTACTGCCAAGATGACCCAGTCTGACCCTACTGCTGCCCCAGTTCCTGTGTCTACCCAATGTTGTCTTTCTACTGCCAAGATGACCCAGTCTGACCCTACTGCTGCCCCAGTTCCTGTGTCTACCCAATGCTGCCCTTCTACTGCCAAGATGACCCAGTCTGACCCTACTGCTGCCCCAGTTCCTGTGTCTACCCAATGTTGTCTTTCTACTGCCAAGATGACCCAGTCTGACCCTACTGCTGCCCCAGTTCCTGTGTCTACCCAATGTTGTCTTTCTACTGCCAAGATGACCCAGTCTGACCCTACTGCTGCCCCAGTTCCTGTGTCTACCCAATGCTGCCCTTCTACTGCCAAGATGACCCAGTCTGACCCTACTGCTGCCCCAGTTCCTGTGTCTACCCAATGTTGTCTTTCTACTGCCAAGATGACCCAGTCTGACCCTACTGCTGCCCCAGTTCCTGTGTCTACCCAATGCTGCCCTTCTACTGCCAAGATGACCCAGTCTGACCCTACTGCTGCCCCAGTTCCTGTGTCTACCCAATGTTGTCTTTCTACTGCCAAGATGACCCAGTCTGACCCTACTGCTGCCCCAGTTCCTGTGTCTACCCAATGTTGTCTTTCTACTGCCAAGATGACCCAGTCTGACCCTACTGCTGCCCCAGTTCCTGTATCTACCCAATGTTGCCCTTCACCTGACATGACCCAGCTTCACCCTACTGACCAACACCCAGTTCCTGTGTCTATCCAATGTTGTCCTTCACCTGACATGACCCAACCTGACCCTACTGACCACCACCCAGTTCCTGTGTCTACCCAATGCTGCCCTTCTACTGCCAACATGACCCAGCCTCACCCTACTGACCACCACCCAGTTCCTGTGTCTACCCAATGCTGCCCTTCTACTGCCAACATGACCCAGCCTCACCCTACTCACCAACAAACACAGTCGTGTCCAACTGACCCTTGGCCTGTACAGTCTTGCCCTGACATTGATAATTTACTAGACTCACTTTTGGATGAATTATCAAACCCAATGTCAAAAGTTGAACCACCTCAACCAGTCTATGATTTTACATGGTTTTAGGATGACTATAGGCCTAATCTTAATAAATATTTCTATCCACTAGTAGCCTAATATTCAAGGATGTATGTTACCTATTTGTTACTTATGCATTCACATTTAATTTATTTAAAGATTTACCTTATTTTAAATTCTCTGTAGCCTTCATAATATTACCTACTTATCTTAATTTAATTAGCCTAATGTTTTGTTCCACGATAAAAAAGAATTAGTAATAATGAAGGATGTATGTATTTGTTACTTTTGAGTTTACATTAAGTTTACATAAAGATTTACTTTATTTTTAATTATGTGTAGCCTACATAGGCCTAATATTGCCTACTTATCTTAATAAATGTTTTGTTCCACTATTAGTAATATTGAAGGATGTATATATTTGTTACTTTTATGTTCACATTAAGTTTACATAAAGATTTACTTTATTTTACGTTCTCTGTATAAAATATACCGGAATTATACTTTTATAACTACTAAAGCTATATTGTAACTTATGTATTCTATGTATTAATAAGGAAATCCTTTACAGAATGGTTTTAATATTATTCCTGGTTTAGTTTTGTATATTGCTTTAACTTGGACAAAAGTTATAAATACAGTATGGTTATACATAGCTATGGTTACTAAGTACTGTACTGTATTATACAGTACCTATGTTAATTAATGAGGTTTATTTATTATCACAACAATAGATTACCGGTACTTCATATTACACATTTCTATATTTTTATATTTTAATATTTTTTCTTTTACCTTTATTTCTTAATAAAGGAATAATAATTTTGTTAACAATGATATTAATCATAAACTCAGATTATGATATTTATCATTAAATAAAGAGGTCTAACCTAAAGCACTAATTTATATATTGTATTTGTATAATATTAAGTAAAAGTAAAGAAATATTAATTATATGTACAGTCGGCCACACTTCTGGCTGTTACAGTCAGTACTACAAACTCCAGGTGTCTAACGTTTGCATCCCTGACTTTCTGAATCATAGGCTCGAAGATTCTCAGTGGTGAAGAAGTGAGACGGTGCAGGGGGAGAAAGAGAGAGGGAAAGAAGGGGGAGGGAGGGGGGACCAAACCGTCTCACTTCTTCACCACTGAGAATCTTCGAACCTATGATTCAGAAAGTCAGGGATGCAAACATTAGACACCTGGAGTTTGTAGTACTGACTGTAACAGCCAGAAGTGTGGCCGACTGTACCATTAATCAAAGAGGTCTAACCTAATTTAAAGCCTATATACATTACTGTATTTATGAAAGTCTTTCTACCGTACTTCAGTGACAATGAAAATCACCTACACTTTCTGTTTATTGTATATTTTATGTGATTAGTGTTATAATAAAGTAACAATCATTATAATAAAGTTGTGTATTTCTACAACCTGATAATTATGTACTATATAATTCTGATAACTATAAGGCTCTGATATTTCCATATTAAAATCCATCCAAGCAAAAGTAGCCTAGCCTATAATAGTCAGATGACTTAAAAACTTTACTATCATAGCTTGGGTCACCTGCTGCTGCCTAGAGTGATTGATGGATTAATTGATATTAGGTGCTACAACAGTGAGGTCATATAGAGCCAGAAAAGGTGATAGAGAGGTGAGACAGTAAGCAGTAAGGAAATAGAAAGAAAAGAACTAAAAGCTAGTGGTTCGGGCCAAAGGGGCGCCAAAACCCTTAAAGTAATGCCCACATTACTAATACATGCAGGTAGCCTACGGGGTGTCTAGAGTACCGTAACATAAAGCATAGATTATATTTTCTGATGGAAACAATAAAATTATATTATTGACTGACTGATAAGAAAACTGTGTGGTAATGAAAAATATTAACATTACTATTCCATGGAGCTAAAACAGCTGAATACAGTTATAGCTGAAGTTAATAATAATATAGAGCAATGATATTATACAGCTAAAATAATATACAACGAAGGTATATTACCTTCAGTTATACAGCTATGAAAATAAACTGCTAAAACATCCAGCTAAGGTAATATACAGCTTAGATAATACACACATTAGATAATAAACAACTAAAATAATATAAACACACACACATACATATTGATTGATTAGCACAACTCTCTCTCTCTCTCTCTCTCTATCTCTCTCTCTCGTACATATAATTTGATATAATATATAGGCCTATTGAACAATGTTTGCCGCTCATGCATGACCGTAATAAATTAATCAAAACAAAACAAAATCTCTCTCTCGTATGGAGGTGCTGGGTCCCAAGCTGTCAGATGTTAAATGCCATGGAAAGGAACTATTACTACTACTACTATTACTACTACTACCGTACTACTACTATTACTACTATTACTATTACTACTACTACTATTACTACTACTACTATTATTACTACTACTACTACAACTACTACTACTATTACTATTATTACTACTACTACAACTACTACTTCTGAACCTGTCACTGATGTGTACAATAATGGATTTTACCATAAAAATTACGGTACCATTTTTTTCCCAATACAGTTATTAGACTACTACTACTACTACTACTACTACTACTACTACTACTACTACTACTACTACCACTACCACTACTACAACTACTACTACCGCTACTAGGCTACTACTACTACTACCACTACCACAACTACTACTACCGCTACTAGGCTACTACTACTACTACTACTACTACTACTACTACTACAACTACTACTACTACTACTACTACTACTACCACTACCACAACTACTACTACCGCTACTAGGCTACTACTACCTACTACTACTACTACTACTACTACTATTACAACTACTACTACTATTACTACAACTACTACTACTATTACTACTACTACTATTATTACTACTACTACTACTATTACAACTACTACTACTATTACTACCACTACTACAACTACTACTACCGCTACTAGGCTACTACTACTACTACCACTACCACAACTACTACTACCGCTACTAGGCTACTACTACTACTACTACTACTACTACTACTACTACAACTACTACTACCACTACCACAACTACTACTACCGCTACTAGGCTACTACTACTACTACTACTACTACTATTACTACTACTACCACTACTACAACTACCACCACTACTACTACTACTACAATATAGTGGTTAGAAATATAATAAAACAACACAAATGACATTTGTATAATTTCTATTGAGTATTAAGGGGGTGCGGGAATAGGGGCAGGCTTGGGGTGGGTAGAAAGTGTGTCCCATATTCCCGCACCCCCTTAACCCCCTCCTCCCGCACCCCCCTAAGCCCCTCCAAGCCTGTCCCCCTATTCCAGCACCCCCCTAAACCCCTCAAGCCTGTCCCCCTCTTCCCGCACCCCTTAAACACTTCTGATAAACCTACAAAGAGAAAAACAATGACAAGTATCCCATGTTTATAAAGTAAAATGGCGGCCATTTTACAAAATGGCCGCCAAAGGTGACCAAGGCAATACTAATTATCTTGAGGGAATCCAAACCAGAATTGTTCATAATTTCAATGATATATATATAAGGTTAAAACGGTGTCATATATATATATATATATATATATATATATATATATATATATATATATATATATATATATATATATATATATATATATATCAACAAGGTAATAAGGTAACATTTATAATTATACATGTAATGTAATACAACTTTTACCTGATAATCAGGTTCAAACTTGATGCATCACTTTTATCTTTGATAATTATTAAATGGATTTTATTTACTTTATTACTCAAATCAAACTTGTCCTTATTTAATTAAAAATTAATTGGTGTATTATTTAAATGGAGAATTACTATTTTGACCCTCAAATATTTATTTTTCGTTTTAATAACAAAGTCGTCTTGTCCAATCACAATGTTCAGTTCAAATTTAAACTCTTGAACCTCATTGGCTAGACTATCAATTATGAACATTTAAATTCACAATCCTTGCACCTGATTGGTTAATATGTAGATTTGAAATTCAAATACTTCAATCTGATTGGTTGATATAAAGTCACGTGACTAAACAATGATCAGCACCTGCGCCTGAAAAACTATAAAAGGAATGTGTGCATGTGTATTACATCATTGCATCCTTGAACCTTATAACTGACAGACGTACTCAACTACACTCCAGTTATAAGCACTGCAATTCCATACCAATAAACAACATATCACATTATAAGAATTAAACAACCATTAAATAAGAAGCTGAAGATATTGGAAAGAAGAAAGTCAATAAAATAGTGATAAAATAAGAGTAAAGTCACAAAGTTTTGTCACTATGGATACAACAATGAAGATCAACAAGAAAGCATACAAGTTTACCGGCCGAGAAAGTTTGTACGAGTTTATTGATAATGAATGTACAATTAGCGGCTGTGTAAACGACCGAATGTCAAGAGAAGAACTTGTATGTAGATATACTGACTTCTGCCAGCCTCGTTTATACCCTGTAGCTTCCATTGTCAAATGTCACGGTTTGATCCGTGATCATAACGTAACGTACGTAAGTAGTAGGATGCTATATATTATATATATATTAACAAAAGGACACCACGTGTGGGGAATGTTCTATAAGGCATGGAACAGTGGTATTCTTCTCAGTCAGGAAGACAAAGACAGAGGAATTGAGTTGAGGAATTTGAAATAGAGGAGTGCTGGTACCTGTTAATTAAGGAAAGGTCACGTCAGGTCAGGTGAGGTCGAGTACCCATTCACTCCATTCTGTGTTTCATTACTCTGGATATATATTTTTGCATTAATAATTATGCTAATGGGCATCTACTACTCATCGAAATTGATTTTGAAGTGGAAGGGGAATTATTGGGATTTTACAGTACGTCATAGGTTAATCGAAGGCATGTATAACTAAAGTGTGAGTGACATATGTAAACGTAGTCAAGGACTAGGCTATGCGAACACATGAGAGGGAGGACAAGCATGGCCGACAGTTGGGCCAGGTAGAAAAAAGGTTAAATGGGGAGGAGTCAGAAGGGTAATTAACCTCCACCACCCATAGCTTGATTTTCAAGGAATACAGCAGTTGGTAGCTAGACACTCGACGAAGAACACACCTCGTATCCAGCCCTCGTTGCTTTGCCTAGGGGCCTATAGTTTTAACGTAACGTCGAAATTGTTTAATTACTTTTTCACAAGACTTATTGTTAATTAACTCACTATTCATTCGCTAGACGAGAATCAGTAAGGTGTCATTTTATAGGTGAGGAGAGGGCTGGCAGGAATTTACGAGTGTGTGTGTGTGTACAAGGGACGAGTGTGATTGACATTGAAATATACCAACTGGGTTGCTTGATTTCCATTACTATTACGATAACGTAATTACCGTCTCCTGTGTGTGCGAGGGGAAGTGCTAGCTCGTGATAAGTATATTAAAGTAAAGTAATATTACTGTCCACGTGGACTACGAGCGACTGAGGGAAGCACGTGTGGAGAGGAGCGAAGCGACGAGGAGTAAGTACCGTACGTATATAGCTATCTATTGGAGCGTGAACGGAAGTGTGTGTGTGTGATTTTTTGATTGAATTTAATTATTCATATGTTGGCTTGGAATTTATTAATAAATAGAGAAAATTGGCATTTTGTGTGGTAATTGACCCTTATTGCATGCTCTATAATCATACATATATAGCAGGACGAACCCAGAAATAAATTTATTGTGTTGGAGGGAAGGATACAGGGATATAACTCTGGGTAACTCGCTGCAGCCAACCAACGAGATTACATATTTCCAGCAAGGTAAGCTTTGGTAATTTATTATAAAGCTACATTCATTGATATCATTCAGTCCACCCCCACATAATTGGCGCCCGAACAGGGACCTGCTCTTTGTATTAATTCCAGTCACACACGCGCACACCTTCACGAGTAGATAGATTACGGTTGTCCAGGAATTAAGGCAAAGGAAACAATAGAAAATATTTAATATGTATACCGTAGCCGAATTAATGGAGGAAGCCCGAAGCTTGGGATATGAAGATATTGTCGAGATTCGACAGTACATAGAGCGTCGTCAAGAGGAAGACAGGCTCGAAAGGGTGAGTGTAAGGGAGGCAGAAAAGGAACAGAGAGAGGCTGAAAAGGAACAGAGAGAGGCAGAAAAGGAACAGAGAGAGGCAGAAAGGGAAGAGAGAGAGCATGAAAGAGAAAGATGGGCACACGAACTGAAAATGGTGGAACTGCAAGCACAGGCGAATAGTAGTCAAAGCAGTATTGCAAGCCCGACTACAGTAACTCCGAGACTACAACTGGCGAAGTATGTAGAGGGAGACGAAATTGAACCGTTTATTGAGCGATTTGAGATGCTTGCAGACACATACGTCTTTAGTGACGATGTGAAGAAAATAGAGTTCCTTAACCTGTTCGATGGTAAAGCTCTCAGTATCCTCTACCGACTCGATCCTGACACCAGGAATTATGCGAGCATGAAAAAAGCTCTGTTGCAAGCATATGGGGTGACGGTCGATGATGCACGGAAGCAGTTTTTGAGTGCTTCCTTGCAAGATAAAGAGACTGTTGCACAGTTTAGTGCACGTCTCGCTAGCCACCTGGATCAGTGGTTTGATAAGGCCGAAACACCCAAGACGTTGGAGGGGGTAAAGGACTTGTTGCTTCGCACGCAACTAGAGAAGTCTTGTCCTCCAGAATTGTCAGCTCAACTCAAAACCCATAAGATTAATTGCCTCAAGGAAATGGTGGAAATGTCGGATGCACATTTTACCGCATACGGTTACCACACGCGGGTTCAGTCGTGTGAGAATTTAACCCAGTTAAATAAGCCTTCCCAAGACTCTGCTGGGTCATATAATAAGTCGAGTAATAATGATTATTCACAGCAGCAGAGTCAGGTTGTACGTCAACAACCTAATCCTCTCTTTAATTACGCCAAGAAACAAGGCAATAATTATTATTCTCAGCAGTCAAGTCAGTACCGTTACCAGGGGAGAAGTAACGGGAAGAGTTATAATAATAACCATGGTGGTAATAAGGGTTATTATCAGCGATCGGCTGCTGCTACATATACGTATAGTGAACCACAGTACCCAGCTGTAGGTACGGCAGCTACGGCTAGCGCTGCTGGGGAAACTCCCGAGGGTGGAGAAGGATATACCCAGCAGACGACGGAAGCTCGTCAGGGTGAGAAGGATGAAGGGTTACGTGTTCACGGGGACCATCGGTGGTTTAAAGGGAAGTGCTAGCGTTGGGGCAGACCTTATGTCACGGTTGCCTGAGGAAAATCGAGCGAGTAATTAATTATGGGTTATGATTAGGATTCAAATTACTCGTTTTACTGTTATTTCCGAGTGCAACGAGCACAAACCCTTTATCCAAACTCAGATTTGGGGTTCACCTCGGTCTGATGTTTGGATATTGCATTGGGTCTTCCAAGACTTGGGTTCCAGCGGTTATCCCTGACTCTAATCTTGGATGATTAATTAATATATATATTGCCTTACAGGAATTGATGGCAGTTGGATGGTCTCCAGAATAATTTTTTGCATTTTTATTATTACATATTATGTAACAATGACACAATGTATTACATACACCACACTTATATATTGTTTAAATGTGTACTATTGGTACTAGACATTACCAGGTATAATTATTCTTGCCACGGAGTTTCTCCTTAGATTTTCAAAGTTAAAGTAACTGTTAGGAGTTTTTCACTCATTGGCAAAAATAAACACTTAACTGGTATTAAGTCATGACACATACAAGAATGAGTGAAGTGTGAGTGAGTTATTATTGTAATAGTTATACATGCAAAGGCGTCATTACCACTTCATTATTTTATTAAACATTGCATAGAGCAATGTCTCTTCTGTGTGTGCGAATGTCACGGTTTGATCCGTGATCATAACGTAACGTACGTAAGTAGTAGGATGCTATATATTATATATATATTAACAAAAGGACACCACGTGTGGGGAATGTTCTATAAGGCATGGAACAGTGGTATTCTTCTCAGTCAGGAAGACAAAGACAGAGGAATTGAGTTGAGGAATTTGAAATAGAGGAGTGCTGGTACCTGTTAATTAAGGAAAGGTCACGTCAGGTCAGGTGAGGTCGAGTACCCATTCACTCCATTCTGTGTTTCATTACTCTGGATATATATTTTTGCATTAATAATTATGCTAATGGGCATCTACTACTCATCGAAATTGATTTTGAAGTGGAAGGGGAATTATTGGGATTTTACAGTACGTCATAGGTTAATCGAAGGCATGTATAACTAAAGTGTGAGTGACATATGTAAACGTAGTCAAGGACTAGGCTATGCGAACACATGAGAGGGAGGACAAGCATGGCCGACAGTTGGGCCAGGTAGAAAAAAGGTTAAATGGGGAGGAGTCAGAAGGGTAATTAACCTCCACCACCCATAGCTTGATTTTCAAGGAATACAGCAGTTGGTAGCTAGACACTCGACGAAGAACACACCTCGTATCCAGCCCTCGTTGCTTTGCCTAGGGGCCTATAGTTTTAACGTAACGTCGAAATTGTTTAATTACTTTTTCACAAGACTTATTGTTAATTAACTCACTATTCATTCGCTAGACGAGAATCAGTAAGGTGTCATTTTATAGGTGAGGAGAGGGCTGGCAGGAATTTACGAGTGTGTGTGTGTGTGTACAAGGGACGAGTGTGATTGACATTGAAATATACCAACTGGGTTGCTTGATTTCCATTACTATTACGATAACGTAATTACCGTCTCCTGTGTGTGCGAGGGGAAGTGCTAGCTCGTGATAAGTATATTAAAGTAAAGTAATATTACTGTCCACGTGGACTACGAGCGACTGAGGGAAGCACGTGTGGAGAGGAGCGAAGCGACGAGGAGTAAGTACCGTACGTATATAGCTATCTATTGGAGCGTGAACGGAAGTGTGTGTGTGTGATTTTTTGATTGAATTTAATTATTCATATGTTGGCTTGGAATTTATTAATAAATAGAGAAAATTGGCATTTTGTGTGGTAATTGACCCTTATTGCATGCTCTATAATCATACATATATAGCAGGACGAACCCAGAAATAAATTTATTGTGTTGGAGGGAAGGATACAGGGATATAACTCTGGGTAACTCGCTGCAGCCAACCAACGAGATTACATATTTCCAGCAAGGTAAGCTTTGGTAATTTATTATAAAGCTACATTCATTGATATCATTCAGTCCACCCCCACATCAGTATTGGAAGGTTCCTAGCCAAGTTGGGAGTGAAGGCAGGTGCCAGAGTTGGCACAAGGAATAACCAGAAATATGTCTATGTTGGAATTAAGTATGAAACTAAGCATAATGACAAAGGAGGTAATGGAAGGAAGGAACTGAGGTTTTTTTTGTTGGAGAATTATGAGATGACTGGAGGAGCAGAAGACAAAATTACCAGACCTCAACTCTACTCCCACAACAAACAGTTTTGTACCGACCATGACTGTCCCGTTGTCTCCATTGTCAACTTTGGTAGGTTCCTGGGCAAGATGGGCATAAGGGCCAGTGCCAGAGTGGGTGGTAAATATAACCAAGTTTACGTCTATGTTGGTATGAGGCGTCTAACCCTACAGCCTCAGTTTACAATGAACCAACTACATGGTGAAGTGGAAGAGATGGTAGTGGAAGTGGAAGTGGAGTCCATGATACATTACCCTTCCTCTCCTCTGTCGGAGATGGATTATAACAACACTGAATCACCTTTTGAAGAGACAGTAATGCCCAGTCCTGGATCACTAGTTCAAGAGACCGTCACAGCCAAACCTGGATCACCACATGAAGAGACAGTAATGACCAACTCTGGATTACCTCTGACCAACACTGAATCACCCATTCAAGAGACAGTCATGCCTACCCCACGATCACCAGTTCAAGAGACAGTCATAGCCAAACCTAAATCACCTCTCTGGGAGACAGAGCTGACAGATTTGCTGAACATTCTATCACCTAATGAGATGACAGACTTGCTCAACTCTGGATCACCTCTACAGGAAACACACCATGTTAGTCCTGACTCACCTGATGACCTAACAAACTTGTACAACTTTATATCATTATCTAGTCAACAGCCAGACCTTGTCAGCCCTGACTCACCTTATCAACAAACAGACCTTGTCAGTCCTGACTTACCTGATGACCTAACAGACTTATTCACTTATATATCATCACCCAGTCAACAAACAGACATTGTCAGTTCTGACCCATATTGTCAACACACAGACTTTGCCAATCCTGACTCACCATATCAAGACACAAACTTTGTCAGTTCATCTTCACTCCTCCAGAATACACAAGTGTCCTGCCCTGGTTCATCACTACTGCAAATAGATCTTTCCTTCTTTGACTCAACACTACTGCAACCAGAGTTTGACATTATCACCCAAGGATTAAATGATATGGAACATTTGTTTTGTGTATGATACTTAGGTTAATGTGAAGGTCGACTAGGCTACATAGCCTAAAGGAACAATACTGAGTTGATTTGTTACATACACATGTATTGTGTATGATACTTAATAATGTGAAGGTCCACTACATAAAGGAACAATACTGTACTGAGAGTTGATTTGTTACACGTATTAATTGTGTATGATACTTCACTACACCAAACACAACCTGTTGGATGAACCACACAGGACTTTACATTTTCTAATGTATAATGCTTATTTGTCATTTTATTTTATGCCAAGTATTTTTGGAATATAATTTATATTATTACCGGTACTATAATTTTAACAGACATATATTTATTTATTTACATGGACAATACCGTACTATTTAAGGTAAATCTTATATTCTTATTTTTAATACTGTACCATACTGTATGGAAACCTAGTTTAATATTTTCTATATGAATAAAATGTATGGATTCTCAAATGTATTAACTTTTGATACTGTAGTTTATGGATGAGATAAAGAACATTATTTTGTTTTAACTGGATAAATTGAACATTATATTATTTTCTTGGTAGGCTAACCTGAAGTTCAACTAGGCCTAAAAGAATTCTCTATATATTTGTTTTGTAATGTTTTAATTATCTATGGAGTCTGAGTTTTGTTTCTGTATACTGTAGTATGGATTACATAATTAATATTATTTTGTTTTTCACTGAGTAAATCATAAAGTATACTATTTTCTGCCCACCAATATTCGAAGTTATGTTTTTTTTTGTAATATTTGTATTATCTAAGGATTCCAAGTTTTGTTTCTGTATTATATAATATAAATCAACTAGCCTACCAGTAACATTATTCTGTATTATATAATATAAATCAACTACCGGTAACATTAATGTGTGTTAATATCAAGTAGGCTATACAAGGTATCAATACAGTATTCTATTTGTTTTTGTAATGTATTATCTTTGGTTTCCTGCATTTTCAATTATTACAGCATTATCCTATGGATATTCTGTAATGTATCCTACTATCTTGTAATAATAATAATAATAATAATAATAATAATAATAACAATAATGGTTATATTTGTTCATCCTCTATACATATTACATATAGGCCTATATGAAATATAATAAAATCTGTATGAAAGAAAATATACGGTATATGAAGACCCAGTAAAAAAATATGATGCAAATGATATATGAAGTAGGCCTATGTATTATTATTTTCAAGGTAACATTAATACAGTAATCTGAACTGAGGTGTATAATTATGGCTGGTATTATCAAAATATTTCTTAATTAAAGGAAGAAAGCATAAAGTTCACTGTAACATACAAGTCAAAGAAAAATATACAAAGTTATATTATTATATAGGCTAAATTAACCTACACTTACCCAAGGTTTAAAAAATTATTTAAACCTTGCACTTACCTACACAAGATTACGTTAAAGTTACAAGTTATAAGATGAATAGGCTATATAGTTTAATTTACCATTATCTGAACTAACATTCCCTATAGCCTACAAGGTTATAAAGTTACAAGTTTAAGATAAATACTTATTTATCTGTCTATCTATCTATTGTCCGACGGCTCAATCCCCTAAGGGGGTGACCACCAATGAATAGCCACCACGAGTCCACACCGCCTCTCCCAGCTGATGGAGTCCAAGCCAACACCACTTATAGCCTATAGTCATAGTGTAATAAGCTACCGGATGGTGGTACTGTACATCTTAACTCCATCTTTCCTCACTCTTGGTCTGCCTCTTCCCCTCCGTCCCTTTAGCTCACTCTCGTACGACTTACACCTTCTTGAATAAACTCTCGCTCCCCATGACCGAACCAACGCAATATGTTATTTTTAACATTAGCCAACACATCTACACCACATCGCTCACGTACAGTACTTCTTCATTCTTCAGTCTATCTATGAACCCTGTATCTATCCATGTTACTCCACACACACACTTCTCAGGTAACTTATTTCCATCCCTTTAACTTTTCATCCCCCTAGGCCTATTCCTTGTCACTGCTTTCAGCGTTCTCACAACCTTCTTCCCCTACTGTACCTTCTCCCGCACCTCATCCGTTATTAACTCTGGTTATATTACTACAGTATACAAAACACACCAAGGAATGACACACACACTCTAAAAACACAAGTTATTAGTTAACTGATTATTATTATGGCGCCAAATTCTGTCGCCAAATTTACCAGCGAGCGGGGAGGCCTATCCGGCGGCCTGTGTTCTGTTGTTGTTGTTGTTATTATTATTCTGCCGCCAATTTTATCAGCTGACGAAGCTAGGAGGCGGTGTCATTATTAATAATTAAGGGAACCATACATGTAACGTTATTAGAGGCCAGCCTGTCCGGTGGCCTGCAGGTCAGGTTGTGGACGTTTGAGGCCGTCAGTCAGTTCAATCACTAATAAATAGAGTAAGTTCCATTCGTATAGTCTGTCACCATCATTACTCTTGAGAATGAGCTCAGTTTAGGGTTGGAATTTACCAAAACTATTGAACAATACACCATCCAAGTAAGCAATCTTCTTAAGAGTTAACTTCCAAGAGTAGCCTAATACTTTTTATGTTTGTGTATAGTTTTCCATAAAGTTTTACCTTATTTTACATTCTCCGTATATAATATACCGGAATTGTATTTCTATTTCTACTAAAGCCTACTGAATTTTGTGTATTCTATGAATAAGGAAAACGTTTAACGTTAATTAAAGTCGGTTCTAATGTTAATATATACCTTTTGTTTAATGTCCGGGCTAACACAAATACATGTCTAAGGATATCCCTTAATTTGTATAAGTTAGTTCATATACCAGTATTGTGTTACAGTAAGTTAGCCTAACTGAGACAACTCTATGTAATAAGGATGGGGGGGGGGAGTGATGGATGAGGATGGAAGGGTTAACTTGTACGGTATGGTATGTTAATAATATCATTTGGTTTACGAGTTTCCTATGGTTTAAGTAATAAACAGAACTTTACACCAACTTAATGAGAAAAAAATTGTACAGGTAGGCTATGAAATACGACATAATAATGCAGAAGAGTAAAACTCCAACTAATGAACTTATTAATGTATTATAAAGTTATACTGAACTTACCAATGTGGTGACGTGTATGAAGGAAGAATATGTAACGTTAGTGTTAATTATAACCCCAACTAATGAACTTATTAACGTGTACTTACCAATGTGGTGACGTGTATGAAGGAAGAATATGACAGTGTATTACAATCCACATCGGAATAATGGCCGAGTTAATAACTTTCAGTTATATTATATTCATTAATACAACACCGGGGAGTAGCCTAACATATACATTTATACGTTACATGCCGGGGTAAATTTTCAATTATTTGGTCTTCACTAATAATTAACCAATATATATTGCATATTTAAAACACTACACAACCATAATAATTGTGTATAGCGTATTACAACACACCACAAACTTTATAAGTATTCTGATATCTAACACAACGCTTATAACATTAATAAACCACAGCTACAGTAGGTTAATACATGATGATGATGATGTTGATGATGTTGATGGCGGAAGTGTTGCCTTTATATCGGCACTTCCTGATGCATTATCTTTATTTGTCTTATGGTCCGGGTCTTCTGTTTACTTTATCTTTTACATGTACTCTTCATTCAATTGCTTTTCTCTTTTGCTCTCTTATCTGCCAGAATTTGTATATTGTCACTTTATTTATTTCACTCGTTTTCCCTTCAAAAAGAAGTCTCCCAACTAGTTTCTCTTCATCCTGGGGATATGGACGTTGTAACATTAAAATTTTGTTCCTTTCTTTATTGTACGCTGGGCAAAATAACAGAAAATGCTTTAAATCTTCATTTACACATTCACACATTATACAGCCTGTTGGCTGATTTTTGAATCGCTTTCTGTCTCCTAGATTTACATTATTTGATCTACACTTAAATAAGAATGATGACTCTTCCCCATTATCATATATCTCATCTTGTCCCCCAATTTCCTTTCTCCATTTTCTGTACAATTTTAAGCTTACTTTTTCTTGCATTTCACTTTTCCATTTTTCTGTATCCCACTCCTTCACTTTCTCTTTTATTTCATCATTACTATCATCTGTTCCTCTTATTCCCACCATTTTCCTAGCTTCCAACAATCTTGTTATCCATCTGTTCTTTTTCTTTTCTGTTCTCATTACTTCAACCACTCTCTCCAACAAGCCATTACTTTCCCCCCTCAGTATGTGCTGCAAATATTTCAGCTGACCTTCCATTATCCTTCCCTTCATACTACTTATCCCAATTTCACCCCTTAACGCTGCTTCTTGTGTATAACTAGGTGCCCCCAGTATTTTTCTGCCCACACTGTTTTCTATCCTTTGTAATTTTTGTATTTCTTGTTCAGTAAAGTCCATTACATTAGCACCATATAGGACCATTGGTAAAACTATACTTTTCCAATAAACTTTTCCTATCATCAACCTTGCACAGCTTCTTGCTACAACCGAATAAGTCAAGTTAGCCATTTTTGTTGCTTTTTCAATTGTTAGCTTTTTCTGTTCTTTAAACATATTTCTTTTATCATTTATAGTTATACCTAGATATTTTATTTTCTCACTAACCTCAATACCAGCTATCTCTCTAGGCTTTTCCTTCATGTTAAATATTATTATATTACTTTTCTGTGTATTAATTTCCAACCCATGATCTTTCCCTGTTTTAGTTATTTGTTGTATTATCTTCTCTGCATTCTCAATGCTACTGGCCAATAACATGCCATCATCAGCAAAGAAGAGTGATGTTATATTAAAATTTTCATCTTTATACCCTTTATCTAATACTTCTAATTCTTTCATAATTTTATATGTAATTAGCTTGAACAATGTTGTTGAACATGTACATCCCTGCCTTATTCCACTACTTACTGGTATTCTAATCTCTTCATCTTCATTGAATTTTACTTTTGTTACATCCCCATCATATAGTTTAGTTATTACTCCAATAGTTTTTTCATTTATTTTATATTCCATTAATACTCTCACCATAACATCCCTCCTTATACTATCGAACGCCTTTTTAAAGTCTATTGATATGACAATTAATGGTTGTTTGTTACCAAATGACCTTTCCACACATAATTTCAGTACAAGAATGTTATTTTCAATTCTTGCTCCAGCTGTGAACCCAGCTTGGTTATCCTTCCCCCAATCATTTCTACTTACTTGCTCTTCTATCCCAATTCTTAATACACCCATTAATATTTTATATCCTACATTTGTAAGAGCTATAGGCCTAAATTCATTGATTTTGGGTTTCCGTGTTTTTGGTATCATTACTGTGGTGCTTTCCTTCCAGCCCTCTGGTACTTCTTCAAATTGCAATGCTTGTTTGAAGGTGTTTACTAGTGTTGTCAACAGTGCTCTATTTTCTAAAAATACCTTATATAATTCTGGTTTTATACCGTCTGGCCCTGCTGCCTTTTTAGTTTTTAATTTAATTAAGCATCTCCTAACCCTATCCTCTGTTATTAAGTTCTCCTCTAAATATGTTGTTCCCTCTCCTATTCCCAGGGCCATATCTGTATGTTCTCTAATTTCTCTACTACAATTGTCTACATGTACTGGAATCCCATCTTCCTCACCTCTTAAGACTTTATAGTGTTCCCCTCTCTCCATTTGTATTTTTATATAATTTCTGTTATATACATAGTCTTCTCTAATGTGTCCATTCCATACATCTTTAATAGTGTTCTCATGTTTACTATATATACCTTTCCAGTATGTCTCAATCATAGGTTTAGCCTCATCTCTTCCCACCTTTTTATTATTCTCTCCATATATATTGTCAATTAGGTTTATCTTCTCCTTCTCCTTTTCTCCTCTTAACATTTTAATATATTTAAAAATATTCTTTCCATTACTTTTGTCCTGTTTTATCTCCTTAGCTTTCTTTTCATCACTAATCCTCATCTCTCTTTTAATCATCTGTTGCACTTTTACTTTTTGTTCTAGATATGACTTTTTCCATTCCTCTTTTCTCTCCTCAGATGTTTCATTCCTCCACATCCTATTAATTCTTCTTCTCTCCTTAATTTATGTTCTAATCTCTTCAGTAAACCATACTGGTTCTTCCTCTTCCTGGTTAATCCCTATATTTTTCCTCCTGTAGTTACACTTTAGACATTTATCGGCTGATTTAACTATCCTCTCTTCTAGATCCATTATACTCTTAACTCTATCACCCATTATACTTTCTTGTAGTTTCTCTCCATATATTCTCAAAGAGACCTCATCAGTCCTGTAATATTCCCTAGTAATCCATCTCTTACCATTGTATCTTTTTCTAATTTGTCCTACTTTTATATATATTTCTAATAGGTTATGGTCTGATAGGTCAAACTTTTCTTGATCTTCATCAATTTTCATTTTACAATACTTCCCATAGAACCTGTCAGTGACTAGTGCATAATCTATGACACTTTTTTGTTTGTTTTTTGACCATGTGTATAAACCATCACATCTTACATCATTCAACATTGTTAAGCTATATTTTTCCATCCATTCTATTATCATTTTCCCATTACTGTCGAGCTTTTGCTCCCCTTTAAACCCCACATGGCCATTGTAGTCTCCTACAATTAACATTGGTTCATCTATTTTATCTTCTATTATGTTTTCTATTTCTTTCCTTAAGGAACTATTCTTTTCTCTATCATCAACACTAAAATATACTACAATAATTACAAATTCCCATCCTTTGATACTACCTTTTGCTACCAAGATATCTTTACTTTTAGAGTCTATTTTTTCAAAGTAGGTATCTTTATTATTCTTATACAAAATCATCAGCCCTCCCCCTTTCTTATCCTTTACTTCCCTCATCTGATCAATTATTACAACATTCTTACTTAAGTTTACATCCCTTATTTTCTTTTGTGTTTCACAAAGACATATAATACTATTTACATGAATGAGATCCTCTATCTCCTTTACTTTTACTTTTGTTAGCCCTTGGATATTTATGGCTTTTATGATAAATTCACTCTCTCCTTTGTTATTTAAACTACCGGTATTACTAACATTATTTACATCATTATATTTTTCCCCATATCAGTCCCCACCATTTAGCCTCACTATCCTACCCTTCCTAATTATCCATTTACCTCCTTGTGCTCTTTTTTCCCTTAGTTCGTCTCTAAGCTTATTGTTTTCTTCCCTCTCTTTCCTTGTGAGGTCAGGAGCAATGATGATGTCTTTAATTGTTGAATCCTCACTGATTCTAAGTTGTTTTCCCTTCGCTACCAATGCCCACTTTATCCCTACTTCATTTAGCTCTACTACCAAAGGCCTAGCTTTATCTTCCGTTCCTCTCCCAAATCTAAATGCCCTCACAATCTTAGCATCCTTGACCTGTAATACTTCATGAAAGATTGACTCACAGATTGCAATAGTTTCTATATTACTGTTTTTAGCCTCATCTTCCTTACTCTCTGGTACATTAAACATAACAATATTGTCCCTTCTCTTTTCCTTTTCTTGTTTTTCTACAATATTCTCTACAACTCTTTCTGTAATTTTCTGCACCATCTCTTCCTCTTTAGTTTCCCACCTTTTCTCTACACTCACAATCATTTTCCTCAGCTCATCATTATAATTTCTTAGCTGTTTCAGCTCCTCCTTAACATTAAACATATCGATTGAAGGGGTTCCCTCACCTGTTTCAGAGACTTGTACATCCTTACTCTCACCAATTTTTTCTTCTAGTGCTTGCATTTTGCTAGCTATTTTTTCATTTTTCCTCTTCACCTCTAATAATTCTTCTTTCATTTTGGCACTATTCTGCTGATCAGATTTCCACTCTACACTACATGGCCTACAAAACCACACCTCCATGTTGTTAATAACCTTCATACCTGCATCTGTGAGCCCCTCACATTGCTTGTGCCTCCAGAACTGGCATCTTGTGCATTCAACTCCTCCTGATTCAACCCAATGATCACATTCAGTACAAACCTCCCGCCCGGCCGTCACCTCTTCAGTACATTTTCCACAGAGCTTGTCCTCATTTAATCTTCCACTATATTTGCACCTTATACATGTCTTCTCCCTTCCACTTCTTTCTTGATCACTACTGCCCTCCTTAGGGTCTTTATTCATACTTGTAGCCCTTTGTTTTCTAAGGTAAACAGACCCAGACCCAGACCAACCACCTTCCGCCATGTCCTATTGTTGACACTCTGCACCACAAAGCCAAGATCAACTGTCTGAGTGTCTGTGTGTCAGTGTGTATGTGTGTATCACTGTGTTCCAATGGACATATTCTATTGGTTACCTTTTATACTTACCATCCATTATCATCCAATCATACAACACTAAACTCAAGGGGGCGGAGTCTATACTCATCCTCACAAATATGTTGACACTTATTAATTTTAGTCTATATTATAATTAATTATTATTCTATTGTGCTTTTCAATTTTTTCAGTGATCATATTATATCATCTTAATCATCATCAATACTAACTTTCTTTATATGAGATATGAGTAGACTCTATATTATAATAGCAGTGTAGGAGCCCCAACACATAAGTGGTCCACAGTCCGAGGCTATAATAGTCCACCACTATGGGGGATACTACACTACACTACAGTACACCCGCTCAACAATGGTGTAATAAGATGAGGAGTCGCCACTTCATTGCGTCTGCATCATAATTATATAACCTTTGGTAAAAGCAAGCTGATCACAAACAATAATTTTTACAATATCAAGACCCCCATAATATTATACTGTAGTAGGCTTTATGGACAGATGGAATTTTAAACAAATCTCAGTACACTGTGTGTATGTGATTCTCTTATTACCACCAAAAGTCTATGAATTCATTGCCCCAGTGGGCCTCTGTGGTCTGGTCACAACCTGCCAATCTTGCAGTAACAATGCAGTAGGTAGTACTTCCATAAATTAAATAAGCTGAGAAGCCCGGCCACATATATACCCGCAAAGGCCGTGGGTCAGCCTGTCCGGTGGTGGTGGGCCTCACCCTGGGGCCTGGCCTAACCTGCTTACTCATGATTCAGTCCATGGACACGGTTCATAGTCAGGGTAGCTATGACATGCTATGGATGCTCCTGTTGTGATCCTATCATGTTCTACTTTCAACCAAAAATGATAGAATGAATATAACTGCTACGGTGGCAAATAAGGAGTTTGGTGGGAATTCATTGAACTTTATAGACAACAACCTTACAGGTTACATGGGGGTAGGCTTAGTGGTAGGAGGGGTACAGGGAGTCTGTGGGAGAGGGGGATGGTCTGGGTGGGACTCTGGAGGGAGAAGGGGTCAGGGGAAACTGTTGGGTGTTGGCTGGTGCCTGGTGCTTGTAGGATTGATTGATTGATTGATGGATATTAGGCGCCGCAACATCGAGGTCCTATAGCGCCAGAAAAAGGTGATATAGAGAGGTGTGACAGCAAGCAGTAAGGAAATGAAAAGAAAAGAGGGACAGTTGAAGAACTGAAAGCTAATGGCTGGGGCCGAAGGGGCGCCAAAACCCTGTAAGTATTGCCCACATTAATTAATATAGGCAATACCCCCCTACGGGGGTGCTTGTAGGAGCATTTGCTGCGGGAGAGAACACACACAGACTGACACACACTTTACCATTCTATAAATATATCGCCTAAATGACCATTACGTAGTAGATAAGCGTTAGTAGGTAGTATTGTATGTTCATTACCCTTTGTCAAGTTTTACCGCATTAGGCTTGAGATATACCGGCACGGATTTAGATAACGCATTCAATTATCAACTGACATACTATTTACCAAAGTTACACGTAATTCTGTAATATTGTGCTAAATTATTATATGACTAATTAAGAATAGGGATCTTGTCTTGATCAGCGATCAGGGTATCCTATCTATATTAAATAATTTAGAGAAGGACAATTTAGACAAGTAGGTGCAAATGACAAGTGCTATCTATTTCATTTGATAAAACCATAGATATAACTATAAACAAAGTACTGTATAATAGTTAGGCACACTAATTCTATAAAGTTCGTCACACATTCAGTTATATCACATATAATATAGTAACTTCTTACTGTAATAACACCATATTGCATGTAGCTATAATTAATTCTCTATTTAGTTCTGGGGTGTCGGCAATAACTATACCAAATTAATATGACGTATATATTAATTATAACAATAATATATCGGCAGTGACAGTACTGGAGTAACGTAACGTATAAATAACAATGTTCCTCTTAGGTGTTGGCTGTGACAGGACCACAATAACGTAACGTATATAATTAAAACAATGCTCCTGTAAGGTATCGGAAGTGACAGTACTGCAATAACATAACTTATATATGAAACTTTTGGCGCAGGGAAATTCCGTACCCATCGCCCACCATTCATGTGTTGGTGCTGCTGATGCAGTAACTACAGTCAGCCTTATATACCCCAATGTCACTTATGTCTTTATAAGTGACATTGGTATACCCTATAGGGCCTATACGCATGAGGGTTTGGGACCCCACTCTCAAACAATGACTCCCTCGGAGTTGCATCCCTTGCCTATACAGAGTTCTACACTGGTGCTGGAGTCCCTTCCACCCCTTCATTAAAGGGATGTAGGGTAGTGATATTGATGATGATTATACAACAATGCTCCTCTTATTAGGTGTTGGTAATGGCAGGGAGGTGGCGGGAGATCGAATCCTTTCAGGTGAGGGACTGAGAATATTTACTCTTCTAAATCATGTTTCAGGCACTAACTATAAGGACACCGAACAACCCAAAACACCCTCACTTGTAAAATAACAGCTGCAGTATTTGGGAATTACCCCCATCTCCCTCCCTCTGTGGCTGGGTACGAGGCGTAGCCACATCTACCTGTAATCTGGCTCCAAAAATCCGGATACTGTCATATCTTCCATACTTCCATACTACGTCAAAATAGTGCATGTGGCACATCTCCTACACATACAATGGAGTACCCAGCGTATCTCCTACACCAAAATGGTGTATGCGGCACATCTACAGTACAGTATCGGCAAAAAAAGATGCTAACTGCCACCGACATTGAAGGGAAGAAAGATGTGTCACAAGACTCACAACTGAAGTTAACAATACAGACAACCTTAATATCTTTTAAACCTATTTTTCACTATAAGTCTGGCAGAGAGCTGTATCCTAACAACCTATTGCTGCCGGGCACTGGCTGACACATTTCATAATTTACTATAATAAATTTATAGTTACGTTTGCCTGGGTGGAATCAGTCCACTGATTTTTTTTTTGTGCCCAGATTGTATTCAAACTGAATCTTTACCCCGTGATTCTGGTGGCCTTTATATTTACCCTAGTGCATTGCCATGGGTGCTACAACAACTAGCAAGGAGGAAAGGGCCCGTATTTTGGCACTAAGGAAAGGAAAAGTGACAATTAAAGAAATATTCAGGCAGACAGTCAGATATACCACAACCATAATGTGTATCCTTCTTGCTGACTGGAGAGATCCTATTTTGAAATATTAGCTAGAAGTCTATGCCTAGACGTCTGCAAGATTTTATTAAAATGAAAGGAGAAATGACAAAGTACTAATTGGTGAGTACCAGAACAATATATTTTGTTGTTTTATATGAAATCTCCCATAATTTTATGTCACGATGTTGTAGGTAGCGTCGATGTCGGTGGCAGTTTGCATCTTTTTTTGCCGATACTGTACATATATAGTGATACGGCGTATCTCCTACACAAAAAAACAGTACGTAGCATATCTTTTACATAGAATAATATTATTAGGGCAATGAACAGTCAATAAGATTCTTTATTTTTTAAATTAATAATTAGAATTATAAAAAGAAATAATTACAAATTAGATATTTGGCAATTTTATTGTAGAGTGGCATAAATAGAAGACGGCTTATGGTTATGGGACAGCACAGCTGGCCTCACAACAGGACCTTGTGTGGGAAGTGTGACCTAGGCTTTAATCTTTGTGTGTAGTCTATAATCTCTATATGAGTCGGAAATGTGACAGTATAGATTTTTGTGAGTAGGAGATACGCCTTATCCGTGTAGGAAATGTGACGGTACCCTAAAATAAGCGCAATTTTGTAGGATATGTTAGCGTAAATAACGTTAATAATGAAGCCTATTTTGAGGAGACCTTTCCTCACATAATTATAGCCATATTGTTTTTCACAAAGCGTCACTTCTCTTCTTATAGCTTTGCTTCCACTACTCTTTCCCACAACTTTATGATGTAACTAATAACTATATACCTCTATAGTTACTACAACACTACACATTACATTTATTCTTAAAAATCGATATTAATACACATATACTGTGTGAAAAGGTAGAGAACACTTTGCTACTGAAGATAATTTATAAGTAACCGGGAGGAACATCAGAGTGGGGGACAGGGGGAGGCTAGAGACTTTGTAGCATATTACTGATTGGTTGTGGATATAACACGTCATAATAATACTTAAACATTATTGGTTATGTTATAACACGTGGCAGAGCAACACCACATCTACCAGCCACCATACCCTTGTCACACACCATGCCAACCACCACCAATCATACCCTTGTCACACACCATACCTGCTACCACCATACCCTTGTCACACACCATACCCTTGTCACACACCATGCCTGCTACCACCATACCCTTGTCACACACCATACCCTTGTCACACACCATGCCTGCTACCACCATACCCTTGTCACACACCATGCCTGCTACCACCATACCCTTGTCACACACCATGCCTGCTACCACCATACCCTTGTCACACACCATGCCTGCTACCACCATACCCTTGTCACACACCATGCCTGCTACCACCATACCCTTGTCACACACCATGCCTGCTACCACCATACCCTTGTCACACACCATGCCAACCACCACCAATCATACCCTGTCACATACCATACCTGCTATCACCACAACCACCATACCCTTGTCACACCATACCTAGCTGCTACCACCACAACCACCATACCCTTGTCACACCATACCTAGCTGCTACCACCACAACCACCATACCCTTGTCACACCATACCTGGCTGCTACCACCACAACCACCATACCCTTGTCACACCATACCTAGCTGCTACCACCACAACCACCATACACTTGTCACACACCATGCTATACCACAACCATAGCCTTGTCACGCACCATGAGTGACGGTGATGGTGACCTATATATATAATTATAGAGTTGGATCAAATACTGATTTTTTATAAGTTTAAAATATAAATACTTTTGTTCGGGATCCCAAAATGCAAATACAAATACTTATATTCCTGAATCTAAAACCATACCTGCCACCATCACCATCACCATATCCTTGTCACTCACCATGCCTGCCACCATCACCATCACCATATCCTTGTCACTCACCATGCCTGCCACCATCACCATCACCATATCCTTGTCACTCACCATGCCTGCCACCATCACCATCACCATATCCTTGTCACTCACCATGCCTGCCACCATCACCATCACCATATCCTTTGTCACACACCATGCCTGCCACCATCACCATCACCATATCCTTGTCACTCACCATGCCTGCCACCATCACCATATCCTTGTCACTCACCATGCCTGCTACCATCACCATCACCATATCCTTGTCACACACCATGCCTGCCACCATCACCATCACCATATCCTTGTCACTCACCATGCCTGCCACCATCACCATCACCATATCCTTGTCACACACACCACTACTCTGTCTGTATGCTTGGTAAAATGGTTCAAGCATAAATGGGGCCGAGGTTAAGTTTAGTGTGAAGAAGAGGAACACGGGCGTGGAGGTTACCATAGTAACAAGGCCAGCAGGGTTACGTGAATATTAATTATTTCTTTAGCCTTGTACATGGCAAGACAGTCCTGGGATTGCTACATACTCGGAGGAAGAAGGGAACATTAGACCACACACAAAGCAACACCTCGTAAGGGAATTATTGCCTGCGGTGATGTGGGCAATATTTTAATGGTTTTGGCGCCCCTTCGGCCCCAGCCAATCATTTTCAGTTTTACAACTGTCCCTCCGGTTCCTTCGTGCTTGCTGTCCCACCTCTCCATCAACTTTCCCTGGTGAGGACTGGTTTTATCCAGAAATAAGGAGTTTGGCATCCTCTGCCACATCTTAGCCTAATCTGTCTGACTCTCATTAGACTGACAGTCACTGAGTCGGAGTGACACTGACCGTTAACACAGGAATCAGTATTGACAATAATCGCCTCACACCGTCAATATGTATTATCAATATCAGAAATATTTCCAAACCCGTCAATATTTTGTATTGTCAATACCATCAATATCGCCCTCACACGATCAATATTTATTGTTAAATATTGACAATAAATGACTATATTTCTCATTCCTTTTGGGCAGCTGGCGAGATCGCCGGATTGGGTGCTACAACAAGGGAAGGTATACTGTTGATGTGTTCATTGGCTCGGGGTACATTATCGTGAGTCAGTTATACCATCTTATGTTGCCTTCGACGAACAGATCTCACTATCTCCCTGGCTCTCTTTTGGGGGTCCGAGAATCTGCGCGGCTTCGGTCAACCCAACTCGGGAGTGCTCGGCCAGACACTTTGGGGAACTACAACAATAACACTGCAAAAAGACACAGACATTTATCTGTGTCAAGGAAGGAAGGGAAGATTCCACCACACTTTGACACACAACAACAAGACACAGACAATATCACCATTTGTGTCAAGACTGCCGTTACGTTTGTTGCTGGTCAGTGTCAATAACTTACCAGTCATCACACCTCCATCTCAGACCACCCAGGGACTACTGTACTCGAGTCTCCCAGACACCACCTATAAACAACCTACCAGCCATCACACCTCCATCTCAGACCACCCAGGGACTACTATACTCGAGTCTCCCAGACACCACCTATAAACAACCTACCAGCCATCACACCTCCATCTCAGACCACCCAGGGACTACTGTACTCGAGTCTCCCAGACACCACCTATAAACAACCTACCAGCCATCACACCTCCATCTCAGACCACCCAGGGACTACTATACTCGAGTCTCCCAGACACCACCTATAAACAACCTACCAGCCATCACACCTCCATCTCAGACCACCCAGGGACTACTGTACTCGAGTCTCCCAGACACCACCTATAAACAACCTACCAGCCATCACACCTCCATCTCAGACCACCCAGGGACTACAACCAGACACTACCAATGGTACTGCCCAGTGCCCACCCCACCCTACCCGGGCGCATATTGGCCAACTGTACTCCATTCCCGCACCAATTTTGAAAACGGCTGGTCCAGACGAATTGAAGGGGTAACTTGTTTAAACATCGCAACTCGCTTACGCACGGCTCCATATGGTCTGCACATTAATAATGATAATAATAATGAACGGTTTATTGATTTGGCAGCCAAAGAGCTGAAAATACATAATAAGTTAGTGATTGATCATGAATGGGAATTACAATTGAAATATCTCTTAAATTAACTATATATATTATATACATATTATAATACATACACTTACATCTTCAGTCTTCACATAGATATACATGGTATGAATAGATAAGTTTGTATGTGTATGTGTATGAGTACATGGAATTGTGTATGTGAGTACGAGTGTAAATGTACATATACAGTCTCCAAAAACTATCGGCATATTTTAAGAGATGTTACACCATTGTGATTATTTACCACTAAAAAAACCCTACATGTTTGAGATGGAGTAACAGTGGCGATTGAAGTTGACTTTATTGGTTAAAGCTTAAAATCACAATGGTGCCATTATCTCCTAAAACGTGCAAGCACTGCAACACGCGACAGTGCTGACGAGTGTATATATTGCCAAGGAAAACCACACACACACACACACACACCTCTACATGATGATTATTCAGCTTTAGCCCTTCCCCACAATTATCACCTTCATGATGTGATGATGACCTCCCCCTACCTGACACCCCACCCAACAATTTCCAGAGTTCCCTCCCTACTTCACCACACACACACACACACATACACATACAAACTTATCTATTCATACCATGTATATCTATGTGAAGACTGAAGATGTAAGTGTATGTATTATAATATGTATATAATATATATAGTTAATTTAAGAGATATTTCAATTGTAATTCCCATTCATGATCAATCACTAACTTATTATGTATTTTCAGCTCTTTGGCTGCCAAATCAATAAACCGTTCATTATTATTATCATTATTAATGTGCAGACCATATGGAGCCGTGCGTAAGCGAGTTGCGATGTTTAAACAAGTTACCCTTTCAATTCGTCTGGACCAGCAGGAGGTTGTAACATCAAGTAAGGAATAATGAGGATCCACCTGTCTCACTACCACGGTATAATTACTATAGTCATTATACAGAGAGAGAGAGAGAGAGAGAGAGAGAGAGAGAGAGAGAGAGAGAGAGAGAGAAATGAGGGATAGAGCGAGGCCTGGAGACGGACCTCCCCATCCAATCCCCCCACCCCCTTGCTCAAGCCCACCATCCCAGGCATCCCTTCATAAATCCGAGTTGAGGAGGTTTGTGTTGGTGGGATGGCTTGTGTGTGTCTGTGTGTGTTGGGAGAGAGAGAGGAGGGTTTGTTTCTGTGTGTGTTTGGAGGAGAGAGAGAGAGGAACGTTTCGGATTGTGTGTATTTGTGTATGTATATAATGCATGTGTTTGAAAGAGTTAAAAGATTGTGTTCGCGATATATATAATTCCTTCTGTGTAACTGGTGAAATGACCTGATAGTGTGGCACAACAAGGGAGACAACATTACTGTTGAGGTATTCATTGGCTTGGGGTACAGTACATAACATGACCAGTTGTCCTCTCTTCAGTTGCCTTCGACGAAACAGATCTCACTATTTCCCTGGCTCTATTTTGGCAGTCCGAGCATCTGCTTTGTGTCCGATTTAGGTAATTGAGTTTATAAAATATTATTGAGACAAGTGTATTAATGGTTTTACAAAGCAGAGAGAGAGAGAGAGAGAGAGAGAGAGAGAATCAAACCCTGCTTGGCTACTACTAGGGCCTAATATCTATTTCAAGGACAGTTATTAGTCATCATTTTCACAAATATCTTTCAAACTAATTAATTGATCGGAATGTTACTTTGACACAATGTACAAGACACCTTCCACTAATGTTTGGTAATATAGAACATTGACAAATGGTGTTAGTGAAGGTGTTTACTCCTGACACACATGACGTTGTCTAACATCACCAACATAATGCATATGAACGTCCATTATCCACCATCCCGTCCCTCCCTCTCTGTCCACTTTATTAGATTATAATAAGTAATAGTGGATGTCATTAATATGTTGGTGTTTGTAGAATGTGTGTTCATTTAATCATTATTATTGTATGTCCTAAAGTTATAAACGGGAGTAGCCTAGACTAAAGACTTACTATTACCATCTATTATTATTGTCCGTGGACGCCTTCAAATATCTCGGCTCCTACGTAGAAAAGGACGGAGGCCTAAAGAGAGAGGTTGACCATAGGATCCAAGCAGCGTGGAACAAGCAACTGGAAGAGAACGTCAGGAGTTCTGTGTGACAAGAAAATTAGTACTAGAGTGAAAGGTAAAGTGTACAAGACAGTGGTGAGGCCAGTGTTGCTGTATGGAGCAGAAACATGGCCGTTGAAAAAGGTACAAGAAAAGAAGCTGGATGTCGCAGAAATGAGGATGCTGAGGTGGATGTGTGGGGTGACAAGGGTGGACAGGAAACGATCAGAGGTAGTGTACAGTTAAAGTGGTGGAGGCGTCGGCGAAAGCGCAGGAGAAGAGATTACAGTGGTTCGGGCATGTGAAGAGGAGAGAGGAAGACTATGGACGTGCAGGGCAGACGTAGGTAAGGGAGACCAAAGCTACGGTGGAAGGACCAACTGAAGGAGGATCTCATGGAGACACAGCTGAGGGAGGAGCAAGTGAGGGACCGGGGAACTATAATAATTATAGTGAAGAGATGCGACCCCATATAAAAATGGGAAATGCCAGCAGATGAAGAATTATTGTTAGGACTTTAGGCTAATAACAATTGGTACACAATATATAAGTCCAGTACAAGTGGATTATACAAAGTTACAACACATTAAATGTTAATGTTTTCCGTAATTATTTTTTACTTTCAATTATATAATTATACCAAAAATCAACACTATAAAATGGTAAATTAATATTTGTTTCCATTGACATCACATTATTCGTGTAATGTTTAGGTATGTAATATGGGGGAGAATACTATCTTTGGGAAGCACAAGGCAGTGTGTTTTTATGCAACGAAAATATAGAAAAGAACGCACACAAATTCACTACTTACACAAAAAAGTTAAAATCTTTCAAAACCAAAGCAGCTGGGACTCTGGGCAAGGAGTGGTGTGTGTGTGTGTGTGTGTGTATACATCGAGGAATATCCCAGAGAGGCCGGGCTTCTCTGCCACAGACATGTTGACTCCGTCCAAGGTCATCTCCAATATATAAATAGTTTTGCTCCGTCCCCTTTGGGTTTGTTCTTGTGTGAATGGACGATAATTTGTGGAAAGTGTTAACGGGTACCAATAGAATGTGTCCATTGGAGGTGTGGGACTGTGGGTGTGGTCACAGACTCACAGTACACACACACACACACCGCTCCTGTCTGGTTGGTGTAGTCACTGTAGTGTATATACTGTATAATCGCTTCCATCATTCACTGCCTTTCAGAGTACAGACAACATTGCCTCCAAACCATTATTAATATAAGGGAGTAATAAGGTGTGTTACTCGAGTACACACACACACACACACTGAAACTTTAGAAAAAATTCAGAATAGAGCAATGAGGATAATTCTCGGCTGTCCAATGTCGACCAGAATAGTGAACATGCAGCGTGAGTTGCGTCTTCCCCCATTAGTGGAGAGAATTCATTCTAATGTTACTTGCTTTACTGTCAAGTGCCTCCATTTCCCATATATTTCACCCCATTACTCTCAGTTAGTCAGAACTTCTATTCGACCAAACTACCTTGTCCCTCCCATACTGCCTGCTGGACGTACTCTTTTAAGATCTGTTTCCTCTATGCTCCGTAGTCTTAATATAGATATAATGGTTGCAGACGTCCCTCCAGGACCCCCTCCGTGGATGCTACCAATACCTGATGTGAGCTTTACACCTACTTCCAAGTCGGAACTGCCTTCTCTACAGCGGCAGTTGACTCTGGAACACAGAAACAGTGACGTCCTCCATCACAGATCCATACTGCCTCTACACTGATGGATCATTGTAAATGGAGGGTGCAACGAGTTGTGCCGTTTTTTCACCTGATATGGAGTCACCTCAAGGGGGCTGGGTTGGCCGTCGTCTCTGTAACCACTCCAGCTCAACATTGTGTGAATTGTATGCTATTCTGGATGCTGTTAGTCTTGTTTGTCAACGTGGAGTGAATGTTGCCATTTGTTGTGACTCTAAACCTGCCCTTCATTCCCTCACTAGTGTTCAGCCCACAAACTCTTCTGTTATTCAGCAGATTTTGTCGTTCTTGTCCTTATTACGTCATCATAACTTGACTATCAAATTCTTATGGGTACCATCCCATGTAGGTTTATGTCACAATGTTACAGTTGACAGACTCGCAAAGGAAGCCTGCCTTATGCCTCCTCGTGGTGTTGGACGTCCTCTCTCCCTGACATGTTACCTCTCTATAGAGTTCGCTCCACTGCTCTCCTTCCTGTACGGCGACGCAGGGATGCAGAGGCCCTTCAGCATCTCCATCACCCATTACGAGTCTGTCTGCCGTCACAAGTATTCCTACCGTCGTCGAGGCCTCATGGTTCGAAGGTACAATGTAGTCTCTGCTCGTTTGAGGCTTGGCTACCGGCCACCATGGCAGGTTGCTGAAATGCAGGGTGAGCCTCCCTTCACTGAGTGTCGCTTGTGTCGAGAGCCTCGTGCTAACACCATAGAGCACTACTGCCTGGCCTGCCCCACTGTCCGACACTTACTGCCCCAGGGCCTGCCACTTGATGTGGTTTGTCGACACCTGCTGAATCATCAGGTTTTGGAGGAGCTTCTGGTACGCCATCCTCGATTTGGTGGATTTAAGTACACTGCAGGTCATAATGTAATTGTTTGTCTGTAATTTCTGTATGTTTGTACTTCATTCTGCTATGTTATCAAGATATGTGTGTGTGTGTAGTAATTTGACTCTCATTGATTCTGTCTACTTGTAGGTATAGTTGCATGCCTCTTGATTGACGCTACGGCGCAATAATTAAAAAAAAAAAAAAAAAAAAAAAGGTATGGTGGTGGTGGTGGCAGGTATGGTGAGTCGTGAGTGTCTAGGGTATGGTGGTGGTGGTGGCAGGTATGGTGAGTCGTGAGTGTCCAGGGTATGGTGGTGGTGGTGGTGGTGGTGGTGGTGAGTGTCCAGGGACCAGGGTATGGTGGTAGTGGTCACGGTATTATTAAGGACTAGAGTCTATAGTCATTATACCGTGGTAGTGATCCTTGGCTGGTAGCCTACACAGCTCTGGGTTGGTAGATGTGGTGCTGCTGTACCACGTGTTTAAAAGTAACCAATAGCATGATACAGTCTCTAGCCTCCCCCCGACCCCTCTTACTTCCATCTCTAGTAGCAAACTGTACTCTCTACACTTATATTACACACAGAATAAGTGTAATGATCTTTAAGATCTGTTGGTGTGTTTATTGGCTCGGGGTACTACATGACCTTGACATTGTGTGTCACAACAAGGGAGACAACAGTTGATGTGTTTATTGGTTCAGGGTACATTCATTCCGTTACCTTCGACGAAACAGATCTCATACTCTCACCATTTCCCTGGTTCTCTTTTGGCGGTCCCAGTATCTGCTTTGTGTCCGATTTAGGTAACTGAGTTTATCAAATATTATTGAAACAAGTGTATAAATGGTTTTACAAAGCGGAGAGAGAGAATCAAGTCGTGTTGGGCTACTACTACTGGGGCCTAAAGCCGCCTAATCCATTTCAGGGACAGTGAGTAATCATTTTCACAAATATCTTTCATACTACGGTAATTAATTGATCGGAATAGTACTTTGGCACTATGTACAAGACACCTTCCGCTAATGTTTGGTAATATAGAGCATTGCCAAATGGTGTTAGTGAAGGATTTTACTTTTTGTTTTATACACATGACGTTGTCTAACATCACCAACATAGGCTATATATATGAACATCCATTATCCACCATTCCATCCCTTCCTCCCTGACCACTCTATATTATGTTATAATAATTAATATGTTGGTGTTTGTAGAATGTGTGTGTTTATTTAATCATTATTATTGTATGTGCTAAAGTTATTTAAACGTGAGTAGCCTAGGGGAGGTGGCCGAGTGGTTAGTGTTCTGGACTCATACCCTAGAGGTCGGGAGATCGATCCTCTCAGGTGAGGGCCTGAGAATATTTACTCTTCCGATTTGAGTGTCAGGCACTAACTATAAGGCCACCGAACGTCGTAAAACACCCTCACTGGTACCATAACAGCTGCAGTATTTGGGAATTACCCTCACTTCCCTCTCTCTGTGGCTGGGTACCAGTTCGGAAGTCGTGACGTGTGTGTGTATGAGCAGCAGTTGACCTGGGCCACGATAACGGGTTTGATTAAGCCTATGTCCAGTGTCGGATCATATATAAAAAAAAAAAAAAAAAAAAGGAGTCCTTGACTAAAGAGGGTATGACCATCACCTTATTAACTTTATGTAATGTACTTAGCATTACCATCTATTAATTCCTTTACCCCGCCGTATTGACGTGTTTACTACGAGATATGGTATTAAAAATATATCACTCCATAATAGGATGGTAAGGGAATTATGAAATATATATATATATCTCGTATTATAAGCATAATAGGTGGATAAGTGATGCAAACAATTGTGCATATCACATAAAGTTTATTTTAACAGTCTTTGTCACTATTTAGTAAAGAACAAATCCTGGGAATCACTCTCCATGTTGATAATTAACATATAGCCTAATGGTAAATGGTATTATATTGCATATTGTATATTACATACAGGTAATGGAGGTAATGATTAGGGCAGGGATGGAAGTAGAGGACGTTCCAATGTGTACATTAGTACAACTTTGTATATTACATAGAGGGATGGAGGTAGAGGACGTTCCAATGTGTACATTAGTAGCCTAATTGCCAATCATACAACTTTGTATATTACATAGAGGGATGGTGGGTAGTGGACGTTCCAATGTGTAAATTAGTCCTGGCCAAACATACAACTTTGTATATTACAAAGAGGTAATGGAGGTAAGGATGAGGTGAGGGAGAGAGTGGTAAGGGACATAGCCTATGGAGTTAAAGGATGTATTGGTGTCTCATGTAGCCTAACTTTGCCTTTAAACGTCAAGAGTAAACGCCTTCACTAACACCAAATGTCAATGTCCTATTTTACCAAACATTAGCGGAAGGTGTCTTGTATACTGTGTCAATGTATCATTCCAATCAATTAATTAATTTGAAAGATATTTGTGAAAAACGATGATAACTGTCTCTGAAATGGATATTAGGCACCAAGCCTGTGTTACTCTCACTACGGTATAAATACTATTTATAAATAACTTGTAACTTATCAAAGTTATTGGCTGTGGTGGTGTTGGTGATGGTGGTAGTAGTGATGGTGGGTGGTTGTAAATCGGGAGAAATGGCCATTGGTGGCAAGCCATTTCTCCCGAAAATGTTCTGTAGCAGGTTGGAAAGACAACCTATAATAGCCCTTCTGTAGTGGTAACGCGCCTGCCTCGCATCCGTGACGTCGGCAGATCGAGCCTCGCCCAGCCTCCAGGTCCGAGAGTTGGCTGGGCATCATGGTAGGGAGTTGGGCTTGCCTGGCTGACGTTCAGGAGAGTATATCATTAGAGATAGATACCCTGCAACTTTAACTTTTAAGACAACAACATTCTTAGTACAGACGGTAACAATATCTGCCTGCTGCTGCAGTCGTCTCTTATTACTCCCACGGGCATGGAGATGGAGTGAGCCCAGGACTTTACCACCATCACGGTCCACTCCCTCCTTTCCTCCATAGTGAAGGACACCTCCTCTCCATCCCTCAGTGATGGTGGCAGCAGAGAGACGAAGTAGTCAAGTGTTAAACATACATTCTGTCACTTAATAAATATATTGCCTTAATTAATGATCATTACGTAGTTGATTGGCGTTAAGCCCAAGTAACAAACATAACGAACGTCTGCTTGTCCAAACACAGACCTCCTGCCTCGGTGCCTTGCCTGCCGACCACATCACACATACACACACACACACACTGCCACCTGTCACACACACACACACACATTGCCGCCTTCACACACACACACACACACTGCCACCTGTCACACACACACACACACTGCCACCTGTCACACACACACACACACAAACTGCCGGCTGTCACACACACCCCGATACACACACTGCCGGCTGTCACACACACACACACACACACTGCCGCCTGTCACACACACACACACACACTTCCGGCTGTCACACACATACCCTGATACACACACACACACACACACACCTCCAACAACAACTAAATAACCTTCAGTCGTGGACCAAGGCTAATAATGTGACCATCAACCTCAACAAGACAGTGGTGATGCATTTCCACACATCCACCACACCTATCCCACCACCTGCAGTCACTCTAGGAGGTCACCCACTCCAGGTTGTAGAGGCAACCAAACTCCTGGGGATTATAATAGACAACAAACTAGACTGGAAGCAGCATATCACCACCATCACCCAGTCAGCCTCTTATCGCCTCTACATGATAAGAAGGCTCAAATCCCTTGGCACACCAGAGTGTGAACTGAGGGGTATTTACCAAATGTTTGTTCTTCCCAAACTTACATATGCCGCTCCAAGTTGGACTCAAGCCATTAATATCACACAGAAAAAACAACTTGAGAGGATACAGAAAAGAGCCTGCCGTATCATACTGGGCAACCGTTACACCACCTACAAGGAAGCCCTAAACACCCTTCAAATAACCTCCCTGGAAAGTGTACACCTCAATATATTAAAGGGTTTCAGCGAACAACTGCTGAACCATCCCAGACACCGTGAGATGCTTCCCCCCCTCCTCCCACCACCACCACCACGACGAGCCACACGACACTCCAACATCCTCACACCGATAACGGCACGAACAGACCGCTACAAACACAGTCAAACAAACACCTTCCATTGTACAAATAATTAACAAAAATAACATCAAGTAACTCATGTCATTATTTGTACATCTATCATATTTCTCATTATATTATTCATCTATTATATTTTATGTCCATGTATCTTTGTGTATTTTCAGCCTTGTTGCTGCCAATTCAATAAACCGATTATTATTATTATTATTATTATTATTACACACACATATTTCCACATATCTATAAATATATTTCTTTAATGACCATAACATTATACACCCTGAGTCCCTGACACACACACACATACAATACATTTTTCCACATACTGAATAATACACTCTATCACTCTATAAATATATCGCCTTGATAAATAACCATTATGTAGTCGATAGGCTTTAACCTCAACATGCAGCACACACACACACACACACACTCTGACACACATACATACACATTTCTCCACATATACATACTCTATCACTCTATAAATATATCGCCTTAATTAATAACCATTATGTAGCCGATAGACGTTAACCCCAAATAACACACACACGTGTACACACACACAAAACAATTCCAAATATACAATGTATACTAATTTGAAATGTTCAACAGTTTTTCTCTCCATTGAGGCAGTGTTGCTTTATAAAGATATTTTCACGCCCAATATGGCTAGTTACTTCTACAAACTGGGTTATGTATTTAATGTTGTAGGGTTATTTTTATGATATAACAGTAGTTGACAGGTATTATAAAATATTATTTATATTAATTGAATTAAATGTCAATATATTTATCAACAAATTGGTTATATGGTTGAGTGTTTGGGCTAGTGTTGGCTGGATATTGGGCTGGTTTTATGAAGGATTATAGCCAAGGTTTGAAGACGCCGGCAATTTGGCGGTAAAATATTGTCAGTTTAGTCTTCTACCCCAATCGGGGACAGGTACGTTCGACAATACGTTGGCAATATTTATAGTAATCAAGTGATTAAGGTGATAATAATATTCAATAACTGTAAAGTAAATGTCAACTAAGTGTTTGTTGTGTGTTAATTAGTAATTTATCTTAAGATGACAGTGATAAAGTGAGATTGATTGGACTCTTTCTTGTACCCCCATCGGGACAGGTTTCGTCCATTACCACGAGTTATACAATGATATCTCTGCGACGTTAGTTATTAGAGGTGTATTCGAGTTATTTCGTAACATAATTCAGGATGCATTGCTTGCCATGCGATGTATTTCTGTGTGTGTTCATTTCATCGAGTTTAGTTGAGTTGATCAAGTTCTGCTGGCATTCTATTCAGTGTATCAATTTCTATGTAATTTCTTTCATTCTTAATTCTCAAATTATCTCATGTTCAAGTGTTCTTGTAGGCTTAAGTATAGTTCTGAGTTTATTTTCTATTATGGTACAGGGTAGGGCCTATAGTGCCTGCCATGAATATTCCATTCTGTGTGATTCTTTCGATTATTTATGAATATTCCATTCTGTGTGATTCTTTCGATTATTTCTGTATATAATCAGTGAGTTAGTTGAGTGTTTTAAGTTCTGTGATCAATTCTATTCAGTATTATTAAGGTTCAAGTGTAGTTCTAAGGCAAGTTATTTTATAGTTATAAGGTTTAATTCAGTTCTATTCTAGTTATAAGGGTATTTCTAATCAATATTGATCTCAATACTATATATTCCTTTAGAGGAAAATTCGTCATTATTTTCTAGTGATTTCTGTGATTATATTTAATTCATATCTTTATACATATATATTCCTTAAGAGGAAAATTTGTCATTAATTTTTAGTGATTTCTGTGATTATATTTAATCTATATCTTGTGGGTAATAATAATTCCCGGGTAAACTTTATAATTATCTTGACGTTTGTTTGCGCCCATATCTATAGCATTCTTTATTCTCCTACCGCCTGCTGGCCAGAGCGAGGAAAGCTAAAAAGATACCAACAACATGATTATTTTTTGTGTTAACACTCGTGAAATATTCATTCGCGTATTTTTCGAGCCGTTACAGTAATTACCACTATCCCATTATATTTGTTTTTGTTACCCATATAATGGATACTTTTCTATAGTTGCCAAAATTAGAGAATGGTATGCGGCTCAAAGGCAACACTGATCAAGGCTGGCAACACTGACAGCCCTGAGCCTCCATGTTTGTTGTTTTGTTTGGCAGTGTGTGTGTTGTTATAGTAGAAAGTTGAACACCTCAGCTTGCATTTTTCAGTGGGAAAGTGACCCTATATTATATACAGGTAATTGGAGCACGTACCTGTAGCACCCAAACACTCCAATTGGGTTTAATACCATACATAAGGTTTAAGGTTGACGAATATTACATTAATTAAATACATTGTTAAATCTGGAGTAAATGATTCCTCCAATGACCTTATATTAAATGCAGGTAATTGGAGCACATACCTGTAGCACCCAAATACTCCAATTGGGTCCTCCAGAGTGATTTAGTAGCCTACATAAGGCTTAGGTTAACGAGTATACATTATTTCCATCAGTAGCACCCAAATACTCCAATTGGGTGCTCCAGAGTGGTTTAAAAGCACACATAAGGATAATGAGTACAAAATGGATTCCTCCAGTAGCACACATATACTCCATTTGGGTGCTTCAGAATGGTTTAATAACATACATAAGGCTAAGGTTGACTAACTTGGTATAAATTAACTTAAACCTGGAGCAAATGATTCCTCCAAAGTATTCCAATTAAACAGGGTACCCTTATTTTGATTAACCTGGGTATTGTTTCGTGGGTGAGTTTGGAGGAATCAGAATGGTCCAATATAAGTTATGCCAAAATAGGGTAAATTTACAGAATATCTGTGTTTTCTATATTGTATATTTTAGTATCATTACCCATTATTTTGGACCATTCTAACCCACTTTTCATCTATGGTGTTTCTCTCGGAGATATTCCCCTGTTTTACAAACATAATTTGGAAATTAGTCTTAACCTGACCTGACCTGGACCACAGCAGACTACCGGGACATAACCTGTGCAAACTACAGGGATATAACCAGTGTAAACTACCGGGATATAACCTGTGCAAACTACCGGGATATATCCTGTGCAAACTACTGGGATGTAACCGGTATAAACTATCATAAAGTGACCGTGGTAAATTCCTGGGATCTAGCCGGATGTGGTAACACTGTGCGATCCTAGCCAAGAACCCAGTTATTCTGTAATAATGCCCTAAAATATACCCCGCAATTAACATCAACCTATTGTGGTCAATTTGGAGGAAATATAGGTCTCCAAAATCACCCATAAAATACACACACTGTATAGTTCCATATGTCTGTTTCGTGGCATAGTTTGGAGGAATAAAAAAAAATATGATCAGCTGATATTAAATTTTGACCATTATTTTTTTATGGATGTTTTAAAGGGGTGTGGGAGTAGGGGACAGGCTTGGGGGGGGGACTGGCATTACCGAGTGTATCTATGTCATTCCTTTCTTCTCACTAGACCACTGAAGATGGTGGCAGTGTTCACCCAAACTGTATAGATTAATATATTATTTCTGTCAACAAGAGTGGGTTTTATTCACTGTTTAAAACTCATTGTACTGTATTTTCATTCGTGCACAAACATTCCTTAGTTTGTATTAATTAATTTTGGTAATTTTCTTTGAAAAATCACTTTCACTTTGTATGTAAAGTACAATAAATAAACAAGTTACAACACCATTTACAAGACTGGAAGGATAGTTTATCAGTCAACATGAGCGCCTTTAATAAATTTTGTCCGCCTAAAACACGAAAATAGTAAAAATAGGCACCTTTAAAATACGTTACGCTCGCCTATGTTAAACTCGTTCCGCCTATATAGGTATTTTTCCCCCCGAATATTTTTGAGTACCTTCCGCCTATATTAAGCACGCCTATATCGCGAGCCGACTGTATATTTAAATCGTCTGGTTTCCTGTTGCTAAATGACCACAGCAAGTATAATGAAATTGTTTAATAGTTGATGAAATGAAGCATGATTTGTAACATTAGTATGACATTGTTAGTGTTCACAATATTTTGTATTTGTTTCACATTGGTGCATAAATCCAATGAGAAGTGTTACATAGAGGGTCTTATGTACATAATTCACATATATATTACAGGTATAGACTACTGGCTGGATAACCTGATGTGTTATGTACCAGAGGTTATGATGTATCACTTGGATGGAATTGTCCAGAAATGTCAGCTAATCAAGACTGAGGACCTGCCATACACCGCCGAGAGTCAGTTCTCTCTGCACCTGGTAAGGGATGTAGCTCAGAACATCCTGGCCTTCCTCAACCGTAAAGTCACTAAGGAGGGACACACATACTGGCTCTTTAAAGGTACCGCTTCACCTCAGATGAATTATTCTCCTTCAAATGCATTGTGTATAGACACCTCAAAGAAAATTGGACATGATTTCAGACCTCTCTCACTCTATATTTGTTTCATGGTGAGGATACAGTATTGTATGGGTTTCTTGTCTTTGTCCTCACCTCATATGATTATCTTTACATTTTTTAAAACCTTTCATAGAGGCTAATACCATTAGCAATAATTTGTACCTAAGCACAGAACTTTAACTTACTCATTCCAACAGAGAAAGATGATGACATTGTGAAGCTTTATGACCTGACCTCACTGTGTGCTGAGGGTCGGGTTCGTGTAGACGGTAATGAGGAGGAGGAGTCTGGTCAGGGGAGTCAGACAACCCCTTCACTGTACCCGTAGCGATACTCTTCTACCGGGTGGCTAAGAATAGGAGTGCCTCCGAGGACGCTGGCTCCAAGATACCAACCATCAGGGCTCTGCTCAGCAATGCCCTCTCTCTCTTGGACAATCATCAGTACCCCAAGGTTATACATTTTGACATTACAATACATTGTTGTTACTAGATGATAAACTATGATCTGGTAGTTGATAAGTGGTTAGAAGTACATATAGTATTTTGAATGACAATATATATTTACTGAGTTATAACACTAGTGATAATAAACATATACATTTACTGATCCTTAACATTTGCTGTGATAAACAAATACCCTATGCAATGTGTTTTCAGATTGTGTCCTCTGCACACTACATGCTGTCAGACCTGTACGTACCCCAGGATGTAGACCCCGACTCTCCCACTCTCTCTGACTGCAGCGAGGATGAGAGTGAGGGGTTATCAGTTAATAGAAACAGTGATGGCGAGTAAGAGGATGAAGATGATGAGATAAACGAGAAAAGAAATAGGACCCATCTACACTATTATAAGTAAGTCATTGTTATTGTCTTCATAACATCAGAATCATCCATATTCCTTATGTTTTTTCAGCTCCCCCTTCCATTCCTAATTTTTCCTTTGTGATTGCTGGCCCTCCTCTCCATCACTGTCTTTCCTCCTGTAACCAAATTGTTCTTTGATTCACTCGGCTTAATTTATATCAGAAGAATGTGGCAGTCATTGACCTTTGTTTGAAAGTTATAATGAGTATAATATAGTCATGAGAAAATAGTAGATAAGACATTCATACTCTTTAAATTGTTTGAAAATACTGTATACAGTAATGAGTTCTGTATAGACAAGACATTTGTGCACTTGCAGGGCACCATCTCTACAGGGGAGTCTCGAAGAACGTTGCCTCAGTGCCCTAGACCATGTAACACAAGCCCTGCGCTGCTTCCACTCCTCCACTGACACAAACTGCCAGATCTCACCTGGCCCCACCCCCTCATCCAACAATGCCTCCACAACTGCCAACACACCTAAGGACCATCAAGAGGAACCCAAGATGGCCCGTCCCTTCCAAACCATTCCCATGCCCCACTCCCCCCTACACTGTCTCAAGTGTGAGGAGTGGGGGAGTTGTTGTCCTCAACAACTCCCCCCTACACTCACAGGAACCCCAAGACAACAGCAGTAAAGGAATGGTGGTGGTGTCCCAGACAAAACAACACAAACACAAACAACAACAGAGGGTCGAGATAACCGTGTCTGTTATCAACCACCATTACAGTGTGGCCTCCTGGTGGGATAAACTACACATCCTACTACTTAAAAAAATATCTCATCTACCTCGTCATGGCCCGGGCAAACTTCAACACTAAAAAATTAGTTAATGGGTCTGAAATTCACAATCTCGTTAATATAGAATAGAAAGGACACACCCACATAACCTCAAAGCCAGAATATACGTCTGTTTTAACTTAAAAATGAGTCAACTGAGATATTCAATGAGAAGTTTGTGATGATGAAATACAAAGAATAATGTTAGCTGGGATTTTAAATAATAGGTTTATGTTGCTGACATTACTTCTCCATAGTACAGCATTAATTTAACATTGATTTATTGGCAAGTTCTTCCCTCTTCTGTCTCAACAAAAGGTATGGTTTGGCACTGCGGTACCTGCGTTTCCCATTTCACGCATGGCAGGGCATGACATGTCGACTGGGTGATGGTACAGGCTCCCTCCCAGCTCCTGCCCAGGCCCTCACCCTCGCTGGGGACATCTTTTACATGATGGCTAAGCACTGGCAGGACATACCAACACACGTCGATGCTTATAACACGGTGTGTGACATCCACCAGGAAATGTTGACACTCCTTGATAACATTATTCCAGCTCAAGGTAAGATTTGGTGCGGTGTTAACTACTGTATGTTTCCTATCATCTACGTGTTCCCCATATATGGGAGGATGTTGCCCAAAGAAATTTGGTGATTGTTAAATATATAACATTAGTGATAAATCAAGAGTCGCCAACTCTAGTTCATACATATTTCTATTTGTCACCTCTTCTTTTTCTAAGTTTCCAGCATTATGAGGACCTAGACCCAGTAGACTGTTACTAACTAAATTGATATTTCCCTTTTACTTTGTTTGTTAAATTCTGACCATGTTGTTGTGCAGTACTGTGTGAGGAGAGTGATGTTGGGTTTGAGGGAGGAGAGGAACTGTGGCGTCGAAGTAGAGAGTTCCTGCTTCGAGGTCTGGCATCCTTCACCCGGGCCCAGGACAAACCCAACACGGCACTCCTACACTCCAACAGCGGCCGCCTCCTGCGTGTATGTGCCTTTTACCGTACATCCCGAGACAAATTATCAGAGAAACATTACTATCAGCAGGTTGGTACTCTTATCCAATACCTTCAATATTTTTTATTTATGATTTTTTCCTTTTGGTTTGTTTTTTCACTGGTTGTAAATTATCTCCATAAGTAAATCAGTGTAGGGTGTGATTGACAACTACCAAAAAGAGGCATTCAACTTATGTGACATATGTGTAGGGTTATACTCTATCCAATCCTAGCTTGCAATTGGAGCCTAGGTGTATTTTTAATGCTCGTCCCTGATTGGTCAATATCTCCAGGCAACCTCCGTTCACGCTTACCTTTCCCAAACCAAAACATTGCATTTCTCCGAGGTACACTTTTTTGTTTTTTCTTGGTGCCTCACTTATTTCGCTTAATATCTACTTGGCACTTTGATAACCTGACAGAATAATGATAGAGGATTACTTTTATCGTGAAAAAATATCCATATCATTAAAAAATATACGATTAAATACGAGTTGAAGTGAAACGAGTAGCTAAAAATGTTTATACAACTTTTTTTATATGCCGATATTTATTTATAAAGATTACGCTACCATGATTCAAAAAGGGTGGATGATGTAGATAAAATCCTCCTGCATATCATGGTGGTATAAGATTGTAGATAAGACAGAAATTATTGACATCTTGACATTAAAATTATGTTTCCAGCAATAATTTCTGTCTTATCTACAATCTTATACCACCATGATATGCAGGAGGATTTTATCTACATCATCCACCCATTTTTAATCATGGTAGTGTAATATTTATAAATAAATATTGGCATATAAAAAAAGTTGTATAAACATTTTTAGCTACTCGTTTCACTTCAACTCGTATTTAATCGTATATTTTTTAATGATATGGATATTTTTTCATGATAAAAGTAATCCTCTATCATTATTCTGTCAGGTTATCAAAGTGCCAAGTAGATATTAAGCGAAATAAGTGAGGCACCAAGAAAAAAAAAAAGTGTACCTCGGAGAAATGCAATGTTTTGGTTTGGGAAAGGTAAGCGTGAACGGAGGTTGCCTGGAGATATTGACCAATCAGAGACGAGCATTAAAAATACACCTAGGCTCCAATTGCAAGCTAGGATGGGATAGACTATAGTACTGTACTGTATGTTGTGTATCCTAAGTTCTCACAACCCCATCCTTGACACAACCATCCACACTGGTAGTTATATTTTTGAGTATGATATATTTTACGGCCAATATTTTTATTGTACCAACAATACCGAATGAAAATGTGACTGATAACGATTCTCCGTCTACAGGCACTGAAGGAGTACCAACGTGGCCTGGAGGTGTTGGTGCATAGGAGTCAGGGGGAGGAGATATGGGACCTGGTGGTATGGCAATACTGCATTACACTACACATTCGCCTCCATTCTCCAGTTCTGCACGACAACATGGTCAGAATTTAACAAACAAAGCAAAAGGGAAATATCAATTTAGTTAGTAACAGTCTACTGGATCTAGGTCCTCATAATGCTGGAAACTTAGAAAAAGAAGAGGTGACAAATAGAAATATGTATGAACTAGAGTTGGCGACTCTTGATTTATCACTAATGTTATATATTTAACAATCACCAAATTTCTTTGGGCAACATCCTCCCATATATGGGGAACACGTAGATGATAGGAAACATACAGTAGTTAACACCGCACCAAATCTTACCTTGAGCTGGAATAATGTTATCAAGGAGTGTCAACATTTCCTGGTGGATGTCACACACCGTGTTATAAGCATCGACGTGTGTTGGTATGTCCTGCCAGTGCTTAGCCATCATGTAAAAGATGTCCCCAGCGAGGGTGAGGGCCTGGGCAGGAGCTGGGAGGGAGCCTGTACCATCACCCAGTCGACATGTCATGCCCTGCCATGCGTGAAATGGGAAACGCAGGTACCGCAGTGCCAAACCATACCTTTTGTTGAGACAGAAGAGGGAAGAACTTGCCAATAAATCAATGTTAAATTAATGCTGTACTATGGAGAAGTAATGTCAGCAACATAAACCTATTATTTAAAATCCCAGCTAACATTATTCTTTGTATTTCATCATCACAAACTTCTCATTGAATATCTCAGTTGACTCATTTTTAAGTTAAAACAGACGTATATTCTGGCTTTGAGGTTATGTGGGTGTGTCCTTTCTATTCTATATTAACGAGATTGTGAATTTCAGACCCATTAACTAATTTTTTAGTGTTGAAGTTTGCCCGGGCCATGACGAGGTAGATGAGATATTTTTTTAAGTAGTAGGATGTGTAGTTTATCCCACCAGGAGGCCACACTGTAATGGTGGTTGATAACAGACACGGTTATCTCGACCCTCTGTTGTTGTTTGTGTTTGTGTTGTTTTGTCTGGGACACCACCACCATTCCTTTACTGCTGTTGTCTTGGGGTTCCTGTGAGTGTAGGGGGGAGTTGTTGAGGACAACAACTCCCCCACTCCTCACACTTGAGACAGTGTAGGGGGGAGTGGGGCATGGGAATGGTTTGGAAGGGACGGGCCATCTTGGGTTCCTCTTGATGGTCCTTAGGTGTGTTGGCAGTTGTGGAGGCATTGTTGGATGAGGGGGTGGGGCCAGGTGAGATCTGGCAGTTTGTGTCAGTGGAGGAGTGGAAGCAGCGCAGGGCTTGTGTTACATGGTCTAGGGCACTGAGGCAACGTTCTTCGAGACTCCCCTGTAGAGATGGTGCCCTGCAAGTGCACAAATGTCTTGTCTATACAGAACTCATTACTGTATACAGTATTTTCAAACAATTTAAAGAGTATGAATGTCTTATCTACTATTTTCTCATGACTATATTATACTCATTATAACTTTCAAACAAAGGTCAATGACTGCCACATTCATCTGATATAAATTAAGCCGAGTGAATCAAAGAACAATTTGGTTACAGGAGGAAAGACAGTGATGGAGAGGAGGGCCAGCAATCACAAAGGAAAAATTAGGAATGGAAGGGGGAGCTGAAAAAACATAAGGAATATGGATGATTCTGATGTTATGAAGACAATAACAATGACTTACTTATAATAGTGTAGATGGGTCCTATTTCTTTTCTCGTTTATCTCATCATCTTCATCCTCTTACTCGCCATCACTGTTTCTATTAACTGATAACCCCTCACTCTCATCCTCGCTGCAGTCAGAGAGAGTGGGAGAGTCGGGGTCTACATCCTGGGGTACGTACAGGTCTGACAGCATGTAGTGTGCAGAGGACACAATCTGAAAACACATTGCATAGGGTATTTGTTTATCACAGCAAATGTTAAGGATCAGTAAATGTATATGTTTATTATCACTAGTGTTATAACTCAGTAAATATATATTGTCATTCAAAATACTATATGTACTTCTAACCACTTATCAACTACCAGATCATAGTTTATCATCTAGTAACAACAATGTATTGTAATGTCAAAATGTATAACCTTGGGGTACTGATGATTGTCCAAGAGAGAGAGGGCATTGCTGAGCAGAGCCCTGATGGTTGGTATCTTGGAGCCAGCGTCCTCGGAGGCACTCCTATTCTTAGCCACCCGGTAGAAGAGTATCGCTACGGGTACAGTGAAGGGGTTGTCTGACTCCCCTGACCAGACTCCTCCTCCTCATTACCGTCTACACGAACCCGACCCTCAGCACACAGTGAGGTCAGGTCATAAAGCTTCACAATGTCATCATCTTTCTCTGTTGGAATGAGTAAGTTAAAGTTCTGTGCTTAGGTACAAATTATTGCTAATGGTATTAGCCTCTATGAAAGGTTTTAAAAAATGTAAAGATAATCATATGAGGTGAGGACAAAGACAAGAAACCCATACAATACTGTATCCTCACCATGAAACAAATATAGAGTGAGAGAGGTCTGAAATCATGTCCAATTTTCTTTGAGGTGTCTATACACAATGCATTTGAAGGAGAATAATTCATCTGAGGTGAAGCGGTACCTTTAAAGAGCCAGTATGTGTGTCCCTCCTTAGTGACTTTACGGTTGAGGAAGGCCAGGATGTTCTGAGCTACATCCCTTACCAGGTGCAGAGAGAACTGACTCTCGGCGGTGTATGGCAGGTCCTCAGTCTTGATTAGCTGACATTTCTGGACAATTCCATCCAAGTGATACATCATAACCTCTGGTACATAACACATCAGGTTATCCAGCCAGTAGTCTATACCTGTAATATATATGTGAATTATGTACATAAGACCCTCTATGTAACACTTCTCATTGGATTTATGCACCAATGTGAAACAAATACAAAATATTGTGAACACTAACAATGTCATACTAATGTTACAAATCATGCTTCATTTCATCAACTATTAAACAATTTCATTATACTTGCTGTGGTCATTTAGCAACAGGAAACCAGACGATTTAAATATATATTGATGGCTGTGAGAAAATGAGTAGAGTACCGTGTTAACTGAGATGGGTGTGTGAGTGATGGCTGAGGTGAGGGGCTGTAGGGATGGTGGTCATTAATGCTGGGGTAGAGAAACTTTGGACAAGAGGTTCCGGCTTTGTACCACTTGACGTCTCTTCTTGGGACGCACCGACACGTTCTCCTGTGGTAATGAGCTAAACATTAATTTTTTTCTTTCATGGTCAAAGTTTTTTTGATATACTTTACATATGAATATAATGTTCAGTACAGTAGTTGTCTTCCTTATATGAAAGATATAGTATAAATTTTATAAGCTTACAGTACCATTATATAATTCACTAGCAGCGATACCCGACGTTGTCCGGGGATCTATCTATCAATCTATCTATCTATATATATATATATATATATATATATATATATATATATATATATATATATATATATATTATCTCTCTATATATATATCTATCTCTATCAATTTCTCTATCTATCTCTCTCCTTGTAATATCAATATATATAGTAATCTAACTGTAACAATGTCCAATCTAATGTAATACTGTATATTCAATCTAATGTAATACTGTATATTCAATCTATTGTAATACTGTATATTCAATCTAATGTAATACTGTATATTCAATCTAATTTAATACTGTATATTCAATATAATGTAATACTGTATATTCAATATAATGTAGTACTGTACTGTATATTCTATATAATGTAATACTGTATATTCAATCTAATGTAATACTGTATATTCAATCTAATGTAATACTGTATATTCAATATAATGTAATACTGTATATTCAATATAATGTAATACTGTATATTCAATATAATGTAGTACTGTATATTCTATATAATGTAATACTGTACTGTATATTCAATCTAATGTAATACTGTATATTCAATATAATGTAATACTGTACTGTATATTCTATATAATGTAATACTGTATATTCAATCTAATGTAATACTGTATATTCAATCTAATGTAATACTGTATATTCAATCTAATGTAATACTGTATATTCAATCTAATGTAATACTGTATATTCAATATAATGTAATACTGTACTGTATATTCTATATAATGTAATACTGTATATTCAATCTAATGTAATACTGTATATTCAATATAATGTAGTACTGTATATTCAATATAATGTAATACTGTACTGTATATTCTATATAATGTAATACTGTACTGTATATTCAATCTAATGTAATACTGTATATTCAATCTAATGTAATACTGTATATTCAATCTAATGTAATACTGTATATTCAATATAATGTAATACTGTATATTCAATATAATGTAGTACTGTATATTCAATATAATGTAATACTGTATATTCTATATAATGTAATACTGTATATTCAATATAATGTAATACTGTATATTCTATATAATGTAATACTGTATATTCAATATAATGTAATACTGTACTGTATATTCTATATAATGTAATACTGTATATTCAATCTAATGTAATACTGTATATTCAATCTAATGTAATACTGTATATTCAATATAATGTAATACTGTATATTCAATATAATGTAGTACTGTATATTCAATATAATGTAATACTGTACTGTATATTCTATATAATGTAATACTGTACTGTATATTCTATATAATGTAATACTGTACTGTATATTCAATCTAATGTAATACTGTATATTCAATCTAATGTAATACTGTATATTCAATATAATGTAATACTGTATATTCAATATAATAATCTTGTGTACCGAGGACAGCTTTCCATGGGGTACTATACACTATATTCCAAACATATAATAACTATAATACATGTATGTAGTAGGCTATACTGTATAATACTTCCTACTTAAAATAGGAAAGCATAATTACAAGAACTGTAATCCATCAGAAATGTTGTTTGGTAGGAAACTCAAATACTTTTTATAAACAATTTTATGCTGTCATTAATTTCCAAATTGTATTTATTGGCATTCAGGTTATTGTAGTCTTGTGTGTGTGTGGCTAAAGACTATGGCATTACCAAGTGTACAATGACAGCTCGTGTATTTTGCTACTGTCCGGAAGAAAGACAATTTAATACAACAGATTGCTTTGATCTTGTAGGACGCTAACTTAGCCTAAGTGTGGTGGTCGAGGTTAGATTAGGTTATGTTGTTAGATTATATTAGATGACTTAGGTTAGACTAGGTTGGTTCTGTTAGGTTAAATTAGGTTAGGTTTAGTTTGAATGATTTGTTGGTTTGTCCGTCCCTCATTAGTAAATACCGTACATCACTCACTACATCAACAAATATAACCCTATCAAATTAACACACACATAACACCTAAGAGAGTATAGGTGTAGTGTGTGTGTGTGTGTATTTAAAGGGGTGCGGGAATAGGGGGTCAGGCTTGGGGGGGGTTGGGAGGTGCGGGAATAAGGGGACAGACTTGGGAGTGAGTGGGGATTAGGGTGTGTGTGGGAATAGGTTACAGACTTTCTGCGGTATAGCCAAATCATTCTTTCATACATTCAAAGCATCGCATCTGTTACTACAGTGTATCAGAACTATAGTACTGTACTGTACTTTATCAGGGTATGGTAGTACTGTATACAGTATTGTATTAATGTTATTTCCATTTTTTTTGTTTTTTTTATTATGGTCAGAGTATCACATTTGTAAAGTTTATTAATTATATTTTTTGATTTACAACCTACATTTTGTACAGTAGCTTTTAATTTATTTAGTTATGTTAAACATTAACTAAGCATTTGTGTTGGAAGCAGTTTGTTAATTTCATTGAAGATCATACTTTAATTTGGTTATCTTAGCTATTACAGGGAGTGCTACATTTTGTCTAAATAAATAAATGCATTATTATTTGTGCGGCATTGTAACCTTAAAGATTCAAAATGTGAATAAATCTATACCAGTGGTGAAAATGAACCAAAGAATGCCAGCTATCCACAAAATACTGGTAATTATTTTGTATTCTCCTTCCTCTCTTTTTCTTCTATTCTTATTGTCCCTCCTTCCTCTCTTTTTCTTCTATTCTTATTGTCCCTCCTTTCTCTCTTTTTCTTCTATTCTTGTTGTCCCTCCTTTCTCTCTTTTTCTTCTATTCTTGTTGTCCCTCCTTTCTCTTTCTTCTATTCTTATTGTCCCTCCTTTCTCTCTTTTTCTTCTATTCTTATTGTCCCTCCTTTCTCTCTTTTTCTTCTATTCTTATTGTCCCTCCTTTCTCTCTTCTATTCTTGCTGTCCCTCCTTTCTCTCTTTTACTTCTATTCTTATTGTCCTTCCATTCTCTTTTTCTTCTATTCTTGCTGTCCCTCCTTTCTCTTTCTTCTATTCTTATTGTCCCTCCTTTCTCTCTTTTTCTTCTATTCTTGTCCCTCCTTTCTCTCTTTTTCTTCTATTCTTGTCCCTCCTTTCTCTCTTTCTTCTATTCTTGTTGTCCCTCCTTTCTCTCTCTTTCTGGTATAGCCAAATCATTCTTTCATACATTCAAAGCATCGCATCTGTTACTACAGTGTATCAGAACTATAGTACTGTACTTTATCAGGGTATGGTAGTATACAGTATTGTATTAATATATATATATTTTTTTTTTTTTTTTTTTTTTCATTAATGGTCAGAGTATCACATTTGTAAAGTTTATTAATTATATTTTTTGATTTACAACCTACAGTACTACGATTACGTAAAGTAGATATACAAAGATTTTATATTTTACATTAATTGAGTATGCTTGATAATAATCTAAGATAAAATATTTATATATTTTGTACAAAATAAACAATAAACATTTACTTACTACCACTACCACCACCAACTCTGTCACTACCACCACTACCTTTGTCACTACCACTACCAACACTAACTCTGTCACTACCACTACCTCTGTTACCAAAATAACCATGATGGGGACCACCGACTCTATAATATAGTTTTGGCAATTATAAAGCAACTGATTCCACCATCGTGTGTCGCTGAATCCGCCAAACTCAATTTTTTCTCGCTGATAAATCTTTGTGTAGAGTTTGTATCTTTGGCACACACACAAGTCTTGGTGTAGAATGTGTATCTTTGGCTCTTAACACTCATTTACATCTTTCCTTCCTTCCTTAACTTTCTCTTTATTCCCCTCCCTCCTTCTTTTCTTATTCCCATTCCTCTCCTTTCCTTCCCTCCATCCACATCGGGTTATCATTGCTGTCTCAAATACATCTATCCAACATTTACCACAAACCAGAATCTACAGTTCACGGAGGGGAGACTGTTTCATGACCCACTTTGAAGGAATCAGAGAGAGAGAGAGAGAGAACTTGATAGATAGATGGATGGGTGTGTAGCCTACAGCCATGGCTAATAATGGTGGACCAGGGTCCAAGAAGTGTTGGTGAGCAACTGAACAGAGTTCGAACAAATGAATTATCCAAAGCATTCTCAACGTTGAGAGAGGTTTAGAAGATTAACTTTTTCGAACTTTGTTCAGTTTGGTGAGTTGCTTCCCAATACTCCTTGGACCCTGGTCAAGCACTATCAGCCATGGCTGTACATTCATAAATTATCTGACGCATACAAATAAGGAGAAGGTCCGTGCTGACCATGGCAATCCCTAGGACCTAACTAGACAACTAATAATTATTAAGCTTTACAATTACAATTATTTGGGATAACTTAATTGTTCATAAAATACTGTACAGCACAATACGTATGGTTTTTATTTCGATGCCGTCCAGTTGCGCTGTGGTTTTTTTCATGTAAATCCTTGCATGTAAAGGAGGAGAATATTACAGTATAAGGTTCTTCACATTTACCAAAGATTCGAAACAAAAAAATCAGACAGGCAACAGGAAGAAGTGTTGTAAGCAAGAAAATAAAGTAATTGGTACAGTAGAATATTGTCTGAATACGTGTTTCATTTCATGCATATCATTTTGTTACTGAGACCAGATGGGTCGACCCTGACCGAGACAATAATATTTGTTTTGGATAATTGAGAGAAAAGATTCAAATAGAAGTATGAATGTTTCTACTCGTATACCATTTCTCGGTTTCGGATTTCCCATATTCTCAGTCTCACTTCTCAGGTTTTTTTCTCTCGGTAAAAAAAAAAAAAAAAAAAATCGCATTGTTGTTGACTTATTTAACTAGTAACTAATCTCTGGCTGTGTACGTGAGTCACAGGTGGACTAACCTGACTTGTCTCATTAACCTGGTTGGTCCCCAGACTCCCCACTTGCCTTATCAATGGGTCCAGCATTACCCATGCAGTTAGAGGTTAGCGACCGATAAAGTTATCAGGAGATACTTGCTGGAAGATAAGATGGAAAATTGACATAGAAAATGTAAGGAGTGACTGATATGCCAAGCTGGACGTGGTGCCATGTCTGATGTCAACTTTATGGTCAGGTGAGCTGAATTCTATTATTATTATTATTATTGTTATTATTATTATCCCCTGCCAATGCTGTAAATACCTATCCACACACACACACACACATGAATAGCATAATAGATCAAAGGAACGAATGACACGTGTCAAAAACATACGGTAATCATAACTTTAAAGAAAATCATGGTAATAGTCCAGCTTTTATCCATAATCAGCTCTCGACTCAAGGTTTTCAGAATGCAATGTTTTTTAGTTTGTTTTGAACGAATTTATTGTTCACAACCGTCGTAAATTAATGTTTTGGGAGATATCACCCCCCAGCCCCAACTCAATCTCCAAAACCACATCATTTTCCCCATATTTGAACTACATTCGTCTGAAAAACTCTACAACGCATTAAATAGAATTAGGTAGACTTCACCTAACTTAATCAGGACTGCGGCAATCTACCGAAACCTAACCTTAGGAAAATACAGGACTGGATGTAAACATTTGGTGGCCATCTTGAATTGATATTATTATACTGGAACTGATGGTTATGTCAGTATATTTGACATAAAAAAAATAATGGGAGTAATGCCATTGTTGGAAGGACTTTACTATACTCAGTTCCATTTCCATACTTACAGTATCCTTTATAATTCTTCCTAGAGAGCCTATGATCTATCTATCTCCTGCAATGCTCTCTCTCTCCTTCATGCTCCCATACTATCTATCTATCTATTGCCAGACGCCTTAATCCCCGGGGGGGGGGGGGGGCACAAATGAAATGCCTCCATGCATTCCTATCCCTTGCCAACTGGCATCCCTCCTCCTTCGTTCATATACCTCCTAACTCCATCCTTCCATCTGGTTCTGGTTCTGCCTCTTCCTCTCCATCCCTCCACCTCACTCTCATACACCTTCTTGACCAATCTCTCGCTCCCCATACGTTCTATATGACCGAACCACTTATTCAGTATTATTTCTAAATATTAAAACTTTTTCACTTTCTCCAGCTTCTCATCTTCCAAGGTATCCTCACCCTATAGGGTGTTGCAAAATCAATCACTCTCTGCCAGAAACACAGTATCATCTACTCATCTGCAAATAAGCATCTCATCATGGACCATTGTAACCTATTCCATTCAGCTTCAGCCTTGTTCCCAGGCCATCCTCTCTCATACATCCATCCATATTGATATTGAACAACCAAGGTGACATGCCACACCCTTGTTTGTACTACTGTACATCGATATTGAAGTTCTTATTTATGCCACATTCTACCCGAACACATGATTTTACGAATTATCAACTAGGATATCCATGTCACTTTTACTAGCTGCCATGAATAGGTGTGAGGAGTCAAGGTGATAATGCTAGAGAGAGCCTGCACTTGTTCAATCAACAGTGCTTGCATTGAAATCCAGATCCCAAGAGTGGCCACTATAAACAAGGTCTATGTCCTCTGGCATAAGCTTACATCTTAAACAAGGGAAGTGGTAGAATCATGTATATCTTGAGGTCATCATCGAAGAATACGTGCTTCGACAATGCTCATGATTTCTCATGTACAGTATAAGGTTTGGTTCAGTTTCAATACTGGGTTTCACTTCTTTAGGTTAGGTTAGGTTTAGTTTGATTACATTATATTTGACCAAAGAACATTGATATGGTTGTTCCACTGCCCAGATGTGAGGACTATATATTAGTACAGCCTCCCACCTCTCGTCAAAAAGACAGTTTTAAACTGGCATAGTGATCCACCCTGATAGATACCTACCTGCCAGTATCCTGACTGGAGATCCAGAGGTAAAAACCAGGTTGCACCATAGAGGAAGTCAGTAGGGTCCTCTGTCTTTGGTAAGGATGTCATCCTTGACATGGTGGTCTTGACTCTAGACATGACATTGTTGAGGTTGTGATGCAAACTTTTGGAATACTGTACAGTACTTATCTTGTTCATCATGCCACCATCAGCAAAGATACTATAACATGGCAACAACTGACAGCACTTGAACAATTAATAGGTAATAAATAGTTAGCTCATCATCCTGATCATTTTTACTGGTACGGTACAGTACAGTACTTGTTGTTGGGCAAGCTTACTCGGCATTTAGATTTCATTTGTCTCTGAAAGTAAACCATTCTTTCAAATATTCAGGAATTTAAAAAAAATTATCTGTGCGTATTTTGGGCCGAGTGTTCACTGTCTGATTTCATGAACTGAAATTTATTTAAATTTTACATAAAATTTTACAGTATTGAAAGTGTTCCTGATTTTTATATTGTATTGTGGTCTAGTTTGAAGTATTGTATCTGTCATTGCTAAATATCTGTCATATGCTCATAATCTCATACAATTAGGCTATGCCTGCTAGCTGTGGCTAGCTTGGGAATAAAGTGAACCTCTGAACAGCAATTTACACCCCATTAAGGTTACCAGGGAAATGAATTATAAACAGAAGTACAATTTGACATAGGCAGGCTAACAATTGCCCTGTTCCATTTTGACTTAAAGATTTCTACCTTGTAGTTTGGACCATGGTAACCCTTGAAACCTGGGCATTCCCTGGATAAAACTCAGTGGCCAACCACTTTTAGAACTGTATGGTACTGTATAGATCTTTGGTCTGGAAGACACCTGTTAACATTTTGTATGTATCCAGATCTTGGAAGTCATTAGGTTATTTCTGCAACATTGCTCTAGTCATTGCTCTCAAGATTTAACTTTGGATTGGGATTATCTTATTGTTGGCCCGGGCACCTATGACATATTATACTTACTGAAAACAGTTTTGCTGCCAGGAAGGATTTATTTTTGAACAGTTACTGTATGGAAATCTTTTTACGCATAAACAAAACCCTACCTGAACTACAGTACGACTTGAAAAATGCCTGCATCTATATGAAAAATGAAGCCCTAGTGCCCTTCTACTGTACACGATGAACTGTCTGATAAAGGACCATATGCATGAGAGATCATGGGCTAGGTGATGACAATGACCAATCTCAAGGTTTCATATAAACAATTGTAAAAAAAAAAAAGTCTGAAGCTGAAGATATTTAACATTTTTTTTAGAAATCCCCCCCCCCCCCCCCCCTCACCTCACCTTGCATTGCATCATCAATGGAGCCTTTGTCCTAGTCATTGCCTTGGTCTAGATCATGGCTTTTCATACACATGGGCCAAAGAGCTACAGGAAAGACAAGGCAATATGAGACATGACAATGAACGAGTCTTGTGCAGTGCTGCTGCTGCTGTCTTGTGTGACAAATTTGTATAAAGGGTATAATATTATAGGAAGGCTCATAGGATTGTCCCTCTGGCGGTGTGCATTCTGCAAGTTGTGCTCGGGTTTAGGCAATTTTCTTTTGTAATTGAGAAAGAAATTTAGTATACATGTATACAGTATTATCATGTAACCAAATTATGCTTTTGTGATAGACTTCCTGGATGGAACTTTTAAAGGAGGCTTTCAATTTATTGATTGTTTGTTTTCTATTTTGATATTATTGTCTCATATTTTTCATAGAGGATCTTAATGCTGGAATATACTGTAAAAACATTACATGTAATTTAATGAAACAATTGAGGTACAGCACATTAGAAAATGCATTTTTACCATCTCAGCTAATACATGGTTTAGACGAATATTGTACCACTCTTTTCACCCTTGCTTTACACAATGGGAACAGAAAGGAGTATTTTCTGGCACTGTAAGTGGAATTAGGCCTATAAGCCTTCCAACCCTGAGGGAGAGTTCTGCCTGAGGCGAAGAGAGGCATCAAAAAGCAAATTCACCCTGCCAGACTTTCACACATTTTCTCTGTAAATATTACTTTGTATGTTACAGCCCCCCACAACCAATTGTGCATCCCTCCACTCCCATTTTTGCTAGCATTATGATATGTAATGCTATTAGTCTTATAATTCAGAGTCCCATTTATTGCCAAAAAATGATGCCTTAAACATATTCCATAAGTTCATTATTCAGGATGCAGTTCCTTTGCATTATCTAATAAAATGCTGTGTTACTGAATATAATGATGCATTACTGTACCATAGTTATTAAAGGAGTTCATGCCCATGACAATGCAACAAAAGTGAATAAATGTTGTATTCTTGCAACTGAAAAGCTTGTACCATTGATGTTTGAAAATAATTAATTGTGGTTCCTGCAAACAAATTTTTGGTGAAAATGGATCACATAATGTTTTTTTGCTTTAACACGTAAACTTTTCCAACTGCACTTCAGAATTAGCATTGCAGTAATTGGTGTTGATGCCCCAATGGTTCACATGAAAAGAGAGGCAATATAAAGTAAGTAAGTACAGTATTGTACAAACATCCTGCAGAGAGATGATTGTGGAGCTACCACTGTAAGTTGGACCTATAGCCGAACACAATTTGGGAATGCATAATAGGGGACTTTATTAGATTTTTTTCTGCCTTTTGAAAGTTTGACAACTCAAGTTTCAAAATAACAGGGTGAAGTACTGTACTGTATGTGAGAGAGAGAGAGGAATGTAAGTGAAGAGGATGGAGTGCTGGAACGGGGAAAACTGAAAAGTCTTCTGTATTCACCCCCTCAGGGAAAGTTTCCAAAGGAATTGAGACACATCAGAGCTATATAAAGATAGACAGATAAAACTCAAAATATTTTGACAATGATTTCATGAAATGTAATAAAAATGGAGGAGTATATAAAATGCAGAAATTTTGTTATGTAGCTGCAGCCATATTATGCTAATGGCAAACAGGTGAGCATTATCTGCTGTGAAAAGTCCCCTAAGTAATTATCAGTGAATGGTCCCTGGAGTGGGACTAAATGGCCGGGTCACGGGAGTGACAATAAGAACAGTGAGGCTGGTTGGATGTGTGTGTGGTTGCAAGTGATGTTGGCAAGGACAATGTGATGAGGGAGGATGGGTGTGATAAGAAGGGCTCACAGCAAGTTCACGACCCACGCCCAGCAGTACCAGCCACACGTCTCGTACGCCCTGCAGGGAGAGAATAGAAATATGACATTTACCAGATAGGCGATTTTTTTATCATATCTGATGATGTACCACACAGGCAATTGTTTTCAACATCTTGTGATATTATCGTTGCTGGTACATGTAGCACAAAAAGGGTGTGTACAGTACTGTATTGTCATTTGGCAGACATCACATACAGTACTATGTACCAATATTGTACTGTACTGTACTGTATTGGGATCTTCCTGCTTGGGTGGTATTAATTTGATCTAAGGACCTCATTTCCATATACCATTGACTAACCTGAGGACACTCTTTCATTCTGTGCCAAAATGGAAAACATATGACAATAGTTTGCACTGATTTGACAGTTGACATTTAATCAAGAGTCTACACATTGCTATCAATTGATGCAAATGCCCCATCATGGTAATGGTTGGCTGTGTCACTTACAGAGTCATCTTTTAGCAACTGTAAACATATTTTTCTTATTCTATCAACAGAAACTTTTTCTCCTCTAACATCTTCTACAGTAGGATATACTCATTTCACCCAGTTATTCTCAATAATTCCATCCACATGACCAAATAATGTCTTCAAATATATATCATATACTGTATTGAATTCTGAAGCTTATTGGCTCTAATAATTTGCAAATTTAGGGATGTATTTTGGAGATAGGCTTGTGGAAAATCCATTATTTGTTTATGGATATTTGAAGTACAGTATTGATTCCTTCTTGGTTAAGTATCAGTACTGTATATCCTTGGGATGTGTTCACTGCATTGTACAGTGGGACGGTTAGGAAGAATTTTCTTAAGCCTCCACACACTAGTAACCTAAATTAGGAGCACTCATATTGTACTGTACTATATTCACTATGTAAAGGCACTCATTGCCACATGCTGGGGATCAGCATTAATTTTGTTTGGACCCTGTGAAAATAATAGAAGCTTCTGAGCAGTTAAGGTAATGAGGTTCTCATTAAAATAGCATGGCGGTGTGAGAAATAGTAAGATGAGTGCCATGAATGTATACTGTACTTCAAATAATTCCTCAAGAATAAAATATACAGGGATAAAGAAATGGGTGTGGTGTCTAGAGAAGTAGATTAGAATTGTGTTGGAAGGTAAGACTGGGCTGGTGGAATGTATACTCTCCCCAGAAAGTATTGGTCCATCTGGTCACAATGTTTCTGGAAGTGAATACTAAGTTATATGGGCAGCAGTATCATTTGGGTTGGTAATCATGACTGTGAGTTATATGGGTAGCAGTATCATATTTGGGTTGGTAATCATGACTGTGAGTTATATGGGCAGCAGTATCATTGGGTTGGTAATCATGACTGTGAGTTATATGGGCAGCAGTATCATTTGGGTTGGTAATCATGACTGTGAGTTTGGGTTGGTAATCATGACTGTGAGTTATATGGGCAGCAGTATCATTGGGGTTGGTAATCATGACTGTGAGTTATATGGGCAGCAGTATCATTGGGTTGGTAATCATGACTGTGAGTTGCCACCATTTTCTCATCATCACACATTAAATACTATTACTACTACAGTGCCGTATGTTATTCTTCAATAACATAATGACCAGAGGAATGGCTTGACAAATACAGATTAAATGGGTCTAAATTTCGTGAAACAGATCTCGATCGATTCATTTATTATGAGATAAGCTGACAATTTATATAGTGACTTGGAATGAAAACGTCTCATTATTTGACTCGCAATAAAAGTGTTCGTGGTGACGGCATCTGAACTGCAAACGTCATAGTAAAGTATCACAATGTTTCGCCATAGTGCCATATTGTTTACATGGGAAAGTGACCCAATCAATACCTTTTAGTGAGAATGTAGGCTACATCAAACAGAAATGGGTAGTGTGGGGTATAGCACATAAGAAATTGATGGGCATTAAGGCCAAGAGACGAAATATACAGTACAGTATATGGTGACGAAGTGTAATATAATGTAGTGGTTTGAAACAATGCAAATCTAGACTTGCTCCAACCTGTTCAACCTGACTTCATCACCATTGCAGCCAACCTATATGTCCAATAAAGTTTACTATACATGTATTTCTGATCTCCGCTAAAAGATGAAGGACTGTAGTTTGTGATGGCATTTCCAGTTTTTCCTCCAGCATTAATAGTTATGAAGTTAACCAGTTTAAATGAATTACTGTACCCTATTTTCTCCTTGCCCATCACTACTCACCCAACTCCTCTCATCTTTCCTGCACATTCTCAATAACCATTCTACTTTAAATGTTGCTGTTTGTGCTTAAGAGATGTATACAGTACCTCTGTAGTTTTTTATGGTCATTTTACTCACTTACTTTTGTAAAGGGGTACAACCATTGCCTTTCTCCAGTTCTCAGGTACATTTCCACTCTCCAGACCAGCTTACATAATGTTCCTCGACCATTCCAGAGCATTGCTTCTTTGGTACTTTCTTATCTCGGCATCCATCCATTCTTGCACCTTTACCATTCATCAAATCCTCCATCACTAGTCATTCATTTCTGATTTTTTTTTTTTCTATCTTGCTCTCTTGTAATTTGCATTATGCATACCAATAACCCAAACACAATCACTACTGTATAATGTTTGATCATCAATATCACCACAAGAACTCAATGTAAATCCAGTATATACAGTACCGTACAATAGTCCAGTTTGTTTCATTCTATTGCTTATAAATCAAAGGTGTCTAGATACAGTACTGTACTATATAATATAGCTACAGTATACAGTACATGTAATAATGGTCCAGTAAATATACAATACCTGAAGTAGGAAGTGCTGTACTTCTGTACAGTACTGTACCTGATAAAAACTTTTGGATTGCAAAATTAAGTATCGTTTTTCATAAAGTGTGTATGTATATACAAATGGTGTATATCCTGTAAAAATAGCTATGATTATACTGTACTATATTTAATATATACAGTACTATATAATTCATCTCACTCACTTGAAGACTTCAATCTGAACTTAAACAAGCTTAAGTTTGCATGAGTGTAATTTTTTTAAATATTCAAATACTGTAATTGCATGAATTTATATAAAATTAATGATAATTGTATTGAAAGAAACACTTAGTCCTGCTGCTGGTGAACAAAGATCAGTGTTCCCTGGGATTGTACAGTACAGTGTAGGTCTCAAGTAGTTGTTGTTGAGCTGAGCTCCAAAGGAATAAAGTACTGTATGGTGTAAAATGTTCCATAATTTGCAACTCGGTGTTTGATTTTCTAATTACTAAACCTTTGCCATTGAAATTAGCTCCATTAATTAAAAATTAACAAAAAAAATTGGTGTTTGAGACAAAAATGTTATTAAACATTGGTGGATCTTAGTCAGAGATCAAGGTCAGAAAAGAATATACAGTACAACACTTTATATTTTAATTTGAAGGATCAGGGTGAAGTATATGTGGCTCTGTCCATAATTTTCATTTGACGTTTGTGAAGGTGTGATGAAGGCTTTGTTACAGTATACAGTATCAGGGATTGACTAATAGATCTGCAAGTCAACTTATGCACCAATCATATATCAAATTGTGTAAATCTTTCCTTCAAGTAATGTCAAGTAGGCATAGTACATTTGGTATAGGCCAAAAGTCTGTTTAATCTTTAATGAACAGGAAATAATAAGTCTGTCTTTAGCAGATGCATGAACATGGCAGGTAAACAAGCAGGCTGAACTAATACTGTTATTTCATGCAGAGGCAGGTACACTGTACCAGTACAGTACAGCACAGTTGTTACTGGATGATGTACAGTATTATAATGATGACAGTGAAGGCACAGTGTTGAAGTCTGGCAACTTGTCTTTCTCTTATTTTCTCTGCTGTGTCTGTATGGTACACCACTAACAATGAAGGCTCAACATGTAGCTGCATTAAACAATTTTACTCTTGAAACTCTATGAAAATGTGGAGGCTGTTTTGTCTCTCATATTGACACCAATAATAGTTATGGAATTCCATCATGAAGATTGTTCAGTATAGATCTGTTCAGTGAAGGATTAATAAATTTGCCCAATATGGCCTCCCATCTTTTCCATTGTTATCTGGTATCATCGTTTGGAATGTACAGTATATCACCTTACTTCAGGTGATATCACTTGAATTTGGCATACTGGATGGTCACATCACACTGTTTCACCACTGGAAGATGGCTCTGGGTTCACTCTGCTTAGGTAACTTCAGATTAACTCAAAAAATGTGCAAGGTTTTGGCCTGCCTATGATTTTCTTGCTCCAGAGTACTGTACTGTACAGTACTGTACAGTACCATGCAATTCCGTAATTCACAACTGTCGCAAGATTTTATTGGAATGAGTGACCCTCCCTGTTGTTCATTTTTCGGTCGGCTCTCTGCATGACAATTCCAGGTAGTGTGGCTCAGGCTATACTCGTACAAACAGTACAGTACTGTACTACAAACTTTTGGGTTATTCCTGGACTCTATACATTTATATGGAGACTGTACTGTATGTTGGTCTGGGATAATTACAGAGCCTGTTTATTATTTCACACATGACCCCAAATAATAGGTAGATGGGTTTCCTACCATCTTTTCACATTATGTACTGAGGTAAGGAACACATTTTTTGTGAACGTAACGACCTCTTTTCACAACTGCAATATACAATACTTAACTGGCATTTAATAGGACAGGGTAGGCCTATATGGTATTAGTTTCTAAACAATATAGCAATATGGTATTATAAGACAAGTTTAGTTACCATGAAGCCAATTAGACCCAGGGATTTTTCAAAATAACTGTAGGCCTAATGTATCCCCTGCATGTCATGGCAGGTGACTAAATGAAATTAGAATCAGGAATTGGACTGGAATTTTCTTTTGCTTCAGTTAAAATGAAGAGTTGATGCAAACTGGCCCACAGCCCAGTACCGGTACCTTTTATATACAGTAGGCCTAGTTGAGGATGGGAGAAAGTGGAAAAAACACTCATTATCTATTCCCATGAATAGGAATGGGAACTCTAAAACCGAAAATCATAATGATTCTTGGTTGCCGTGACTCATATTTTATAACTGTACAGTATTGTATTACAAAAAATAAATGATATTAGCATCATAAGTTCATCAGTCTTGCTTAACTGAGCAATGTACGGTATTTCATCTCAATACAACAGGAATGAAATGTGAGAAAGATTTAGATTCAGCTCTGTTAGTGGTGATTATATACAGTACTAAATATTATATTACTGTACTGTATTGTAGCAGCATTCTCATGTCCAAACTAATCTTTATAGTAGAAGTAAAGATTTCTCATACTTTTACCTATGGTCATAGTTTGGAAAAGTACAGTGTTCTAGTCAGTATACTTTTAGAGTACCGGTATATATAAAAAAATAATATCTTTGTTTTGTAAGCTCATCCCATCTTTCCAATACTGTACACAGCTTCCTGCAGATTCAGTCAGCATGCAGAGATGTAAAAGCTTTCTCTTGTTCACAGGAAAAAAGGCTACATGATTATTACATTGTTTCTATTTAGGACACTGCATCCTGTTGAGGATTTTTGTCCTAATTGCAAACTTGGCAGCAGTAGAGAATGAACCGGGTAAATACTTTAACTATTTATGTGAACGGTATATGGTCAAGGATATAATTAGGGCTGTACTTTTTGAAAATCTGCAACTGATAACTTTGCGTTATGTTTACATTTGAAGTGCACAAAAGATGTATACAGTACTACTATATTAAAGTATACACCTTAGCAGTTGGGATGGGGATAGCAATGAGAGTGTGTATGACAGATGTGGTATGAGTGAGAAGGCAATTGGTATTGAGTGTGGAGTGGTTGAGAGGGTGAAGCATAATACATTATGGTGGTTTGAACATGTGGAGTTTGTAAAGAAGTTGTATGGAAGTAAAGTTGTGGGACCTGATATGAGGCAGACCATCGGTCAGATGGGAAAACAAAGTAGAAGAGTATGTGAGGGAGAGAAAATTGGTGGGGAAAAGAGGACTTAACCAATTAAGGAGGAAGGAATGTTGAAACATGGAAAACTGGAGATTCTTTTGCCAAGGCCACTCCCTTGAGAGGAGAGAACAAGGCATCAAAGCTATAGATATGTAGACAGGTACAGTATATCCTAGACTGGAAAGTAACTTTATATTTTGTTAAATTTTCTGTTAAAACTTCTAAATGTTTTTAGTACATATAGTACAACTGTATAGTATCAGTAAATATATAAAATACATTAACTAAATGTTTAATCCATTTAGCTTCTGTTTTAATCCACTGTAAAAAGGAGTCTGTATAGGTACAGGTATTTATTTTTTTAGGTATGCAATACAGCACATATTTCCAAAAACTTTCTTCTTAATTATTCCTGATACTGCTATTTTCATGATAGAAATAAATGTGTTGCTTGTGGATAAATTTTGACACAACTTTGCTTAAGTGTTTCTGTTACATGGTTTGGACAAACTGAAGGGCTACTGATTCATTCAAACTCTACCAAGAAACAGACTACAGTACTGTACCTCAGATTATGATTTTTGGGATTTGTTTGTAGCAATGTTTGGAAGACTTTGTAACTAATCAAAAGCTTTTCTTTTTCAAACATGCTTTGTGGCACATTGATAAATGTTTTGCCTTTTCTTTAATTTAGAGCCTCACCTCTGTACCTTTTCTGGTTACCTAATGAACTAGGTAGCCCCCCTAGGTATCTCTGATACTTTAATGGAAATTCATGCTAAGGCATCAAGTTATAAAGACACCTCTGGCTTTGTATTTTCAGTTGACTACATGTATATCAGCCAATTGCTCCTGCTTTAACCACACCTCAGAATATCACTTTCATAACACTGCAACTAACAATTACAACACCCAAAAATGTGCTGAAGATCTATAATGTTTTATGAGACAGTTTTATCCTATACCCACTGCTATTGGATTGAATGAATATACTGTAATTAAATGTGTTGGGTGAAAATTTGCTTACTTCTCTCAAGTAATTGGCAATCCCATCTTCATAAGACATGTGTAAAATTCATGTACTTATAAATGTGAGAGGCATTTCTAATTTACCTTTAATGCCGGTATGGAAAACACTTGCTTTTTCCACTGGAAAAAACCACAATCATTTAAACACAGTGGATGTGGTATGTAACCTACAGCAAATGGTCAATTGACTGACAAACAGATATGGTCTTCTTTCTGTGTAGGTTTATATATTATTGGAAATTTGTATAGGAAGGCAAGCAAACCGTATAGGCTATTCAGCCAAAGAAAACTAAATAGAAAATATTTATAAACATGGGATTTGGTTCTACAGTAACAGTATTTGAGATGGAGTTATGCCTATGTAGCTGTTGTAATGAAAAAGTAGCCAAAAATATTATGGACTTATTTTATGTACTACTGCTGCCATGTATTTAAACTGCAAAATATTATGTAAGCCAGTAAAGACTAAGGCTGCTTTCACACGAGCGTTTTTGTACGTGCGTTCCCGAACGTGTCTGATTTTTGTATCCGCGTTCGACACGCGTTTGCCACGCGTCCGCGTTTCAATTTTGACAGGCCCCTACCGCCACCCTCCTTTCCCACCAAGTTCATTAATGTTAGTTCATTAATTTTATTAGGCTACATGATGTATACATACATGTACTGTGCCTTATAACAATTATTATGCTGAAATATATATGCATATTTACTATCAATTAATATACAGTATATCATACTTGAATGTACTACACACCAGAAATAATTGCTGCCAGTGTACTGTACACAAATGTAGTACCCACAAGCGTCACACATCCATCTGTATGTAAGGTTTGAGCAGGACTAGCAGAGGTCTCTAGGCTCTCACCCAGCTGAGAGAGATGGTCAACGACAGCGGTGCCTGCCTGAACGCGTCGTACCTAGACGTTCGTGTGGAAGCTGCCATTGCCACCAGTAGTCAGTGACGACGCGTGCGTTAATAACGACGCGTGCGTCCTTGCTGGCTTGGACGTCTGAGCCGCATTGGACTCGCGTGTGAAAGGTTCCATTTAACTTCATTGAATGTTAAAACGTCGCGTTCGGAAACGCTCGTGTGAAAGCAGCCTAAGGGCCATATTCTTACTCCACCTGAAGACCTAATATACAAATATAAATATCCGTTCTACACGTCAGTTATTTATTAATGTATTTTTTATTTTTTTATTAATGATTATATTTTACTTTTTTAACATATGATAACATGAAAATGACACTGAATACCATAACCTGTTGCACCCTCATGGTCTCATATGGGTGTAGGAAAAGTTGGCTCACATGACTAGGAATACGGCCACAAGTTTGAGGGCAACAGGCATGCACAAAAACAGGTTTAACTAATGTAAAAAACAGCAACAGGTCATTCACATTTATTGAAGTTTGTCAAAAGCCATATATAAAATAGCAAATATCTAATCCTTATTATACAGGTTCCAAAGATGTACGTTATCTACACTGCCTAGGCCATGATTGTTCCAGGAAAAATGAGGGAAAGACGCGTGCAAGTAACAACTCGGCAACTCAAGCAAGCTGTCCCAGAACGCTTGTGTAATTCTCAATAATAGTCCCACAATTTTATGCAACAAAACCACTGATGTTAACTTTTGTCATTTTATTTTGGTAGCTATAATGAATACTGTAATAGTTTTGTATCAATTACCACCTGTATGTTGTAGCAAAGTAAGGGTTACAGTAGATTAGCATTAATAAGTGGACTGATTCAAGGATTACAGGAGGTAGTAATAATGACTTTGTTTGATGAAACAGGGTTTATTTCCGCTTGCATTAACTCCAGTCCTGTACTTGACTTAACAGAGGAAATAAGGAGACAGAAAAAAAAAAAAATTATGGAATAAAATAAATAAATTAAAAGCAGTGGAAGAAACAAATAAGGAGATAACAATATACAATGAACAAAAAGAGAAATTAAAAGAAGAATTACAAAGAACGCTGATAGAATATTGGGATAGGATATATAAAAAACATGTAAATAATATAAAACAAGTATGGAACAGTGAAATAAAAACAAAATATGAAGAGGAGATGGAGGAGGAAGGGTTAAGATTCTGTGTTAGGATAGGAGAGGAATATGGGGTGAGAGAGGAAATAAGAGAACATATAGATATGGTGAAGGAAGTACAAACTAATATAGTAAAAATGGAGGAAATAGTAACTTTTCTAAAGACATTAAAATCAAAGAAAGCACCTGGACCAAATCAAATAAAACCAGAAATATATAAGTTATTAAAGAATAATGAGGAAATATTAAAAACATTAAAAAAATGCCTAAATAATATTTTAAAGGGAAACAAGGAAATACCAGAGAGTTGGAAAATATCACACACAAAATTGATACAGTACCTAAATAAAATAAACCAACAGTACAAAAATTAAGACCAATTGCACTGACAAATATTTCATATAAATTAATGATGGGGATAATAAAAAATAGAATAGAACAACACTTAAAAGATAACAACTTAATCATGGACACACAAACAGGTTTTACTAAAGGAAACAGGATTGAGGATAATGTACTTATTTTGAAATATTGTATAAACCAAAGTTTTAAGGATAAAATACCACTCTTTGTAACAGCAATAGACTTCTCTAAAGCTATTGATTCAATAAAAAGAGAAAAATTAATTGAAGCAATGATATTTTTTAAAATAGATAAAAACATTATAGACCTAGTAGCAAAAATATACTTGGATGACAAAACAAAATTATTCTTAGAAGGAAAAAATTATGGTGACATTAATGTAACAAGTGGAATAAAACAGGGATGTATGTACGGGATCAACCCCACTTTTCAAATTAGTAACATATATGATAATATTAAAACTAAATAAAATAAAATTAGATAATATAAAGATAGGTTATAAGGAAGAAAATTTACATATAAATACAGTAGTTTGTTCTATGGTGATGATGGTGTTGGTCTAACCAGATCTATATGTATAGTTAGTTAAAGGAAATAGTGTTAGAGGTGGGATTAGAAATAAATATGGATAAAAGTAATATAGTTATTTATAATATAAGAGAAACACCTGAAGAAATAAGAGGAATAAAGGTTGTAAACAAAATAAAATATTTAGGAATTACAATTGATAATCAGAGAGATTGTTTTAAAACCTACAAAACAGAATTGATAAATAAAGCACAAAAATTAAGTAATCTAGTACCTTCAATAATATCTAGAAGCAGTAATAAATATTAATAGGGAAATGTTATTGGAAGAATGTGGCACTCCCATCCGTACTGTATGGAACTGATGTGTTCTTTGTGTTGGAATTTAGTAAGAATGAAATGAGAAAATTGCAAAGTATTGAAAATAAAGTGTATAGAATGATATTAGAAAAATATTTTAGGGTGAATCAGAGATGTGTGAAGGATATGGAGAGGAAAAAGAAAATTTGGAACATTTTTTACTTTATTGTCCGAAATTACAGAAAATCTCTTCAATGGAAGTATTTTCTGCCCTCTCTGGCCTTAACACTCGGAAGGCGTACGGACCTGATGGAATTCCTCCTGTTGTTCTCAAGAACTGTGCTTCCGTGCTGACACCCTGCCTAGGCAAACTGTTCCGTCTATGTCTATCATTTAACACTTTTCCTTCTTGCTGGAAGTTTGCTCTGATCCAACCTGTTCCGAAAAAAGGAGACCGTTCCCAACCCTCCAACTATCGCCCTATTGCTCTGACCTCATGTCTATCTAAAGTCTTCGAATCTATTCTTAACCTCAAAATTCATAAGCACCTTATTTGTCATGACCTTCTTTCAGATCGCCAGTATGGTTTCCGTCAGGGACGATCTACTGGCGATCTTCTATCCCTCCTCTCTGATTCATGGTCATCCTCCTTTCGGAACTTTGGTGAAACTTTTACTGTTGCCCTCGACATATCCAAAGCTTTTGATAGAGTCTGGCACAAAGCTTTAATCTCCAAACTGCCCTCATTCGGTTTCTATCCCTCTCTCTGCACCTTTATCTCTGATTTCCTTTCTGACCGTTCTATAGCTGCTGTTGTAGACGGTCACTGTTCTTCTTCCAAGGCTATCAATAGTGGTGTTCCTCAGGGTTCTGTTCTATCACCCACCCTCTTTCTTTTGTTCTTTAATGACCTTCTTAACTGTACCTCTTCCCCTATCCACTCCTATGCTGATGATTTCACCCTCCACTACTCCACTCATTTTGACAACCGTCCATCCCAGCAGCTACTCTCCACATCTCGTGATGATGCAGTAGCACGCCTGACTTCTGATCTTTCCCTCATCTCTAACTGGGGCAGAGAGAACCTTGTTGTTTTCAATGCCTCAAAAACACAGTTCCTTCATCTTTCAACTCGTACTAATCTTCCTGATGTCTATCCCCTCTCCTTTAACGATACACAACTTGACCTTTCCTCTTCTCTTAATATTCTTGGAGTCTCTTTCTCTCATAATCTCTCCTGGAGAGATCACATTACCTCTCTTACTAAAATCGCCTCAAAGAAGTTAGGTGTGCTGCGCAGATTCCGTGAATACTTCACCCCCACGCAGTTACTGTCTCTGTACAGGGGTCTCATCCGCCCCTGTATGGAGTATGGCTCTCATGTGTGGGGGGGATCAACCTTCACAACACTACTGGACAAGGTGGAATCAAAGGCCTTTCGTCTCATCAACTCTCCTCCTCTTACTGATTCACTACAACCTCTCTCTCTTCGCCGCAGTGTTGCATCACTTTCTCTCTTCTATCGCTATTACACTGGACATTGCTCTTCTGAACTCTCTCAATGTATGCTTCCTCCCCTCAGGAGAACATGCAACACTCGTCAAGCCTCTCGTTCTCACCCCTTTTCTGTCCAACTCCCTCATGCAAGAGTTAACCGGTACTCTCAGTCTTTCATATACACAACTGGTCAACTCTGGAACACTCTACCTTCATCCATCTTTCCACCTTTCTACGACTTATGTATCTTCAAACGCAATGTGTCAGGGCATCTCGAACGAAATTGGACATGATTTTGGACCACTCTCTCACTGTACTATGTAGATGAGGACGGTAAGCGGGCCTGTAGCCTTTGTCCTCATCTTTGTTAATATATATAAAAAAAAAAAAAAAAAAAAAAAAAAAGCAACAAAACACCATTTTGTATTTAATAAAACCGTGATAAGAATCTTTTACTTAAAAAAAACAAATGCATAATTTGTCAGGCAAATGTCATATTGTCTGACAATTCTGTTCCGAGTTCCACATTAAAATATTTTAATGTGGAACTCAGAACAGAAGACCAGAATTTATAGCTACAATAGTTAAGTAAAACAATACAATGTCACTTATATTAAAAGTACAGGTAGGGTATATGAAATATTATTATAAATATACATAAAATATATATTGTACTGTACAACATAATATACATATCATATGGATCTGGCTTTATCCATACACATTAAGAGGGTGTGGGAATAGGGGGACAGGCTTGGAGGGGGGGGAATAGGGGTACAGGCTTGGGGGGGGGGTGCGGGAATAGGGGGACAGGCTTGGGGTGGGGGTGTGGGAATAGGGGTACAGGCTTGGGGGGGGGGGGGGGGGTAGAAAGCCTGTTCCCTTATTCCTGCACCTCCCTAACCCCCCCTCCCACCCCCTCACAAGCCTGTCCCCCTACTCCCACCCCCTCAAAATCCCCCTAACTCCTTCCCAAGCCTGTCCCCCTACTCCCACACCCCCAAGCCTGTCCCCCTATTCCCACACCCCCAAGCCTGTCCCCCTATTCCCACACCCCCTTAATGCTTTGGGCAGGTGGAAGTACTAGTAAATATCACCTTTTCTCTTCTTTATTGCCTAGTTATTTAGCCAAGAAAATAATAAATAAAACAATATTTCTTATTACCAAATAATGACTTCTTGTTCCATTATTAATACTCAAAAAGTTGTAATTCAAAGAGATTAAATTGATCGTGAATACGGTTGTAAGTCGGACAGAGAACTGGAGTACATGTATCTGTGGACTGTATTATTATTATTATTGATAGTACAGTATTATGAACTGTATGGCTGGGCCGTGTGTGGTAATAGTGTATTATGATGCTGTAATAATACATCCTGGCCACATTACAGTATTATGGTGCTGTAATAATAATAATAAAACCCGGCCACATTACAATATTATGAACCATAATGATAATAATAATAATAATATCATCCCATAACAATCACTAAGTAACATTCTCCTTATCTTAATTAAATTTTCTTGGGTCAGTCCCCATGGAAGGCTGGTGGATTAAAATATATTCTTTGTGTGGTAATCCCTGAAGCAGTCACCTATACACAGTCCAACTTTACACTCATTGCACATGCTGAGTCCTTGAAAGCGTTTCTGTGGACGTAATTGTGAGTGTCTGCAAACACAGCAATGCCTCATTACATTTTTTCCCGTCTTTGTATCAATAAAACGTGTTGGGAAATGGAGTCTATTTGCTATCCTATCTGGCACATTGGTAGTAGTGAGGCAAGTGTTGGTAGTAGTGAGGTAAGTGTTGGTAGTAGTGAGGCAAGTGTTGGTAGTAGTGAGGCAAGTGTTGGTAGTAGTGAGGCAAGTGTTGGTATTGGTAGTAGTGAGGCAAGTGTTGGTAGTAGTGAGGCAAGTGTTGGTGTTGGTAGTAGTGAGGTAAGTGTTGGTAGTAGTGAGGCAAGTGTTGGTAGTAGTGAGGCAAGTGTTGGTGTTGGTAGTAGTGAGGTAAGTGTTGGTGTTGGTAGTAGTGAGGTAAGTGTTGGTAGTAGTGAGGCAAGTGTTGGTAGTAGTGAGGCAAGTGTTGGTAGTAGTGAGGCAAGTGTTGGTAGTAGTGAGGCAAGTGTTGGTAGTAGGGAGGTAAGTGTTGGTAGTAGTGAGGCAAGTGTTGGTGTTGGTAGTAGTGAGGTAAGTGTTGGTAGTAGTGAGGCAAGTGTTGGTAGTAGTGAGGCAAGTGTTGGTAGTAGTGAGGCAAGTGTTGGTAGTAGAGAGGCAAGTGTTGGTAGTAGAGAGGCAAGTGTTGGTGTTGGTAGTAGTGAGGTAAGTGTTGGTAGTAGTGAGGCAAGTGTTGGTAGTAGTGAGGTAAGTGTTGGTAGTAGGGAGGTAAGTGTTGGTAGTAGAGAGGCAAGTGTTGGTGTTGGTAGTAGTGAGGTAAGTGTTGGTAGTAGTGAGGCAAGTGTTGGTAGTAGTGAGGTAAGTGTTGGTAGTAGAGAGGCAAGTGTTGGTGTTGGTAGTAGAGAGGTAAGTGTTGGTGTTGGTAGTAGTGAGGTAAGTGTTGGTGTTGGTAGTAGGGAGGTAAGTGTTGGTGTTGGTAGTAGAGAGGTAAGTGTTGGTGTTGGTAGTAGAGAGGCAAGTGTTGGTGTTGGTAGTAGAGAGGCAAGTGTTGGTGTTGGTAGTAGGGAGGTAAGTGTTGGTGTTGGTAGTAGGGAGGCAAGTGTTGGTGTTGGTAGTAGGGAGGTAAGTGTTGGTGTTGGTAGTAGAGAGGCAAGTGTTGGTGTTGGTAGTAGAGAGGTAAGTGTTGGTGTTGGTAGTAGGGAGGTAAGTGTTGGTGTTGGTAGTAGGGAGGTAAGTGTTGGTGTTGGTAGTAGGGAGGTAAGTGTTGGTGTTGGTAGTAGGGAGGCAAGTGTTGGTGTTGGTAGTAGGGAGGTAAGTGTTGGTGTTGGGAGTAAGTAAGTAAAGGTTTATTGCCTTTAAATTTCCAATACATAACATAACATAACACATTTATACAATGGCATAGCCTAGGCGTCAAGCCGAAGCTTCCCGACAGACTTGATTACATATTATAACATATGAATGTTCACACTGCAACACGCAGCTAGAGCATAATATGAATAGTAATGAGCAATGAAATAATTGTAGTAATATTTACAAATCCCAAGACAACAATGCAATAGTTATAGTAATATTCACAAATCATAAAATAACAATAATAACAATCAACAATACCATAGTAACACACCAAATATACAATATATTTTACAAACTTATTTCAATATTAACTATTTTGGTAGTTATATAAATATGTTTTTATAGATTTTTTAAAAAATGATAAGCTACCATTATAAAGAAGAGTTTTAATTCTTAATGGCAATGAATTCCATAATTGAGGACCGAAGCATAGTACACTGTGTTTAAAAAGAGATGTTCTGAACTGTGGACATATGAGATTGACATTATTACCACGAGTGTTGTATAATGTACATACCACTCTGAAAGGTTGACCTCCACATTATTGTGTAAGATGTTTGTATATATTTAATAGTACAAAATATTTATGAATGTTTGTGAAATTAAGAAAATTTTGTGTATTTATTATATTTCGTGTGGACTGAAACCTATTCATATAAAATATGCATCTAAAGATTTTATTTTGAGCTATTGATAATTTTTTAATGAAGGACTGCCAGGTACATGCCCAGACTGATACACAATAGGTGATGTGGGGGTAACAAAGTGTATAGTAAATACTAATGAGGGATTCAGGTGTGAGAAAATTACGAATTCTGAATAAAATGCCACACATTTTTGCTAATTTACCTGTAACAAGTGAGATCTGTTGATTCCAATTCATATTCTCATCTATACAAACTCCCAAAAATTTTGTGAATTTTACTCTGTCTAATGTGTTTCCTTCTATGGTTACAGGAAGAGGCAAGTGTTGGTGTTGGTAGTAGGGAGGTAAGTGTTGGTGTTGGTAGTAGAGAGGTAAGTGTTGGTGTTGGTAGTAGAGAGGCAAGTGTTGGTGTTGGTAGTAGGGAGGTAAGTGTTGGTGTTGGTAGTAGAGAGGTAAGTGTTGGTGTTGGTAGTAGAGAGGCAAGTGTTGGTGTTGGTAGTAGGGAGGTAAGTGTTGGTGTTGGTAGTAGAGAGGTAAGTGTTGGTGTTGGTAGTAGAGAGGCAAGTGTTGGTGTTGGTAGTAGGGAGGTAAGTGTTGGTGTTGGTAGTAGAGAGGTAAGTGTTGGTGTTGGTAGTAGAGAGGTAAGTGTTGGTGTTGGTAGTAGGGAGGTAAGTGTTGGTGTTGGTAGTAGAGAGGCAAGTGTTGGTGTTGGTAGTAGGGAGGTAAGTGTTGGTGTTGGTAGTAGAGAGGTAAGTGTTGGTGTTGGTAGTAGAGAGGTAAGTGTTGGTGTTGGTAGTAGGGAGGTAAGTGTTGGTGTTGGTAGTAGAGAGGTAAGTGTTGGTGTTGGTAGTAGGGAGGTAAGTGTTGGTGTTGGTAGTAGGGAGGTAAGTGTTGGTGTTGGTAGTAGAGAGGCAAGTGTTGGTGTTGGTAGTAGAGAGGTAAGTGTTGGTGTTGGTAGTAGAGAGGCTAGTTTTGGTGTTGGTAGTAGAGAGGCTAGTTTTGGTGTTGGTAGTAGTGAGGCTAGTGTTGGTGTTGGTAGTAGTGAGGCTAGTTTTGGTGTTAATACTACATGAAGTAAGTTTCTTTGGTGCCACTTGACAGAGTTTCTCAAACATTCAACACTATTTAACTGACCTTCAGATATATCTACCTGGTTTTACTTGAATATTCAAGGAAGTGGCTCTTTTTAACCAATGATTGTTGAAGGGACTTTTGTGGATGCATGAGATTGTAGTGTATAGGGCAGATGAGAATGTCATGGGCTTGGAAGGGGGAGTGAATATGAGTGTGACCCATTTAACTGGAAATTTTATCTCTTTCTCTGGTTTTGCATATTTCATTTTTGCATACCATCCTTTGAAAAAAGGAAAATGGGTTATGACTGCAGTTATACAGTATTATCAATTATTTTACCATAATAATGTCACACTAGCAACTACCATGGAAGACACTTGACAAGTTGATTGAGGTTAAGTAAAAATGAAGGATATGTAGATAATTGTGGAAATGAAGAATGTGACTGCATTTGTATTGGCCGGATTATCATTGGTCTTGGCCATCACTCAGAGCCCATCCTTCATTTATGTAGACTAGAGGAGGTTTCGGCCCCTGCTCTACCCCGATTTCGGGGAGAGAGCTTCCCATGCTAGGAAGGTCACTAGTGAGACACCAGACTAAATGGTTCCCATCTTTCAGTTCTTCAACTGTCCCTCTTTTCTTTTTATTTCCTTCCTGCTTGCTGTCACAACTCTATATCACCTTTTTCTGGTGCTATAGGACCACAGCGTCTAATATCCATCAATCGATCAATCCTTCATTTATGTCAAACCATCTTCCACACAAGAATGGTGTATATAGTTCTTGTAGACACTGTCAGATCAATCTATTTTCTATTATACCTTTCATCCCAGGATATTCTTTGAAACCTTTATTCATAGACAAGAATAAGCTGTCAAAGCTCTATACTTTTAATAATTCCTATTAAGGAATATGTCTTTCAATTATAACTGTAGCTGCAGAAGGATTATATATAACTTTCTTTTTGTCGGTAATAACATTAGGTTGGATAACATTGGTGGAGGCACCGCCACTCCCATTACCAGCTTTCTTGGGTAGGTCCTTCTTGTGGCCAAAGCTGGATGTTTGAATAGGATTACAATAAGGACATCTGTATGGACCTGTGACAGATGCCATACCATCTCTGGCAGGTCCTCTACAGGTGCATATTTTACCATGAGCAGAGCTGGGGCGAGAAGGTATAATTCTCTGTGTCTTTTGTTTGGGTTCATAACCGGACACATTCGATGCAGTACCAGGTCTCCCAAGAACGTTTCCACACAACTGCTGCAGGTATTCTCGAGTCTCCCTCCTCTGTGATGTTTGATCAAACTCCGATATTAAAGGCCGTCGTTTTGGAACTGCACTGGGGTAACTGGCTGATCCTCCACCACTTGTGATCCAAAATTTGCCAGTTTCCCTGTCCATCCATGGGTATGTGTGGGTGAAGCTGTGGGTATAGTTATTATGTTCTTGTTCTGAGTGGACCCTGGGATATGTGTGTGTGGGCCTCCTTTCAGGGTCATGAAGTGTACTACTACCTGCTTGAGAGGTCCACCTGTCATCATCCAGAATACCTGGTCCCTGGTTGGGCTGGCTATGCCGAGTTGTGCTTCCGTTGTTCTCATCTTGCATTCTCCTATCTCCTCTCCTTCTATTTCTTTGTCCCCTCTGTCCTATTATTAAATCAGCTGATTCCTTCTGGCCATGAATCTGAGATGAACTGGGTTGATCCTGATTCTCTTGCTGAGGTTGCTGATCATTATCCTCTTGCTGAGTGCGGGACAAACTCTCATCGTGTGGGTGAGACTGACAATGGCTGGAGGTGTCGGAAGAAGACTCGAATGAGGAGCTGCTGTTACTGTTGTCATCCTCCATTCCCAGACGGCGGGTGGCGGCATCCTGATAAAAGTAATAATAAGTCAAATGTGTTGCTATAATTTTTTTTATTTTTTTTTATTTTTGAGTCCAAGAGGTGGGAGAGTAGAGTCTGAAATCTAATTATATATATAACCCATTGTTGTTTTTGTTGTTTCATCCAGAAGTGAGTAAAGTAACATGACACTATTCACATTAAAGTAATTTAGCTGGTACAGTTGGCCAGACATGTAGCTGGTATGGCTCATTACTTGTGAGGTGGCTACAAAATAAAGGAAAGTGAAAAAAGATGTAGTTTGTTGACAGGCAGACAGAAAAATATTATTACTGCCTGCTTGCCAACAAACTATAATTTTTGCTCACTTCCCTTCCTGTTGTAGGTATCTCACAAGTAGTGAGGTGTACCAGATTCATGTGTGGCCAACTGTACATTACTTTCTGTCTCTCACAACTTGGGTATCAGTCACAAGACACACATTCATATAAATAACTAGCAAAGGTTCTGTATAATACTGCATCTACCCAAAAATTCCTTCAAATCAAACCAACACACTACACTGGTACAGTCGGCAGCATAAGATCGCTTCATTTCCACCTATGTACAGTCGTGAACCAAAGTTTCGTACCCCCCTTGGCTGGCAGGAAGGCGAAGAGAGTGTTAAAGATATGCTGAACGATCGGACAAACTGGTGTTTCGAGTTGGTAACGAAACAGTGTGAGATTCATTTTCACAAACCACAAACCGAAAGTCATGTAAAATGAACCTCACACTGTCTCGTTACCAACCCGATACACCAGTTTGTCCCATCGTTCAGCATATATTTAATACTGCCTTCCTGTCAGCCAAGGGGGGTGCGAAACTTTGGTTCGCGACTGTACAGTTGCCCAAGAAAAGACTGCAACCAAATTTGGTGGTGTGTGGCAATATCTGGCAGCTGCTCCAAAGTAAACACTCATGTTTTATCAATGGATCACTCAGAACCTTTGTATGGATGGATGTTATTGCTAATTACATTCATCTTTACAACGGTTATAGGTGTCGAGTGATAAATTGATAAAATACGAGTGTTTACTTTGGAGCAGCTGCCAGATATTGCCAAACACCAGCAGCAAATTTGGTTGCAGTCTTTTCTTGAGCAACTGTATGTATGAGCTATAATGAAGTTGTAACACAATTTGAATATAGAGATGACAGATATAGTTCACATGTGCTAAATTACACGACATGTTGTTTTTAAGATAGAAAGAGGTTCAGAATGCAAATATCTGATCACGTTATTGGCATTTTTAAGTACCGGTACAGGAGATGGATGCGAATATATGCTGCAGGCTGTACATCTCTGCAGGCACACTAAGTCCTGAACCACCACATTTAATATTAGATTACTGTATATTGTAAGATTAACTTGGAACATGGTATTGGCTTCTGTATACTGTAAGACTAACTTGGAACATGGTGATAGCTTCTGAGTTGAGGGCATTAGCACTCCTGAGGAAGGCTTGCTTGGCTGCTTCCTGACATAGCAACAGTTCGTCCTTCAGTTGCTGGTTCTCCTCCAATAGCAACTTGGTCTCTGCCTGCAACTTGTACACCCAGCAAGTTTACTTTTTATAGAAAACACCTACAAAACTAATAATGTAAATTATTATAGAATATATTATACAATACAGGTATTTCTCCTTTTGTGCGAGGTATGGGTTCCTACAGGCATCGCACAAAAAATTCTTTTCCCCAAAAGAAGCAATGGATAATAAGAGGGATGGGGTTTTGGCCCCCCCACCAAAAAATTATTTGACTAAAAAAGTGAACATGATCTAAAAATGTATCATTTTAAACCTATATGTAACACTAAGGTGTAAATAAAGTGTAAATAAAGCACCCATTAACACTTAATATGATGCCATCTTAACGAATAAGTAAACTGTCTTGACTGGCTGTGACTGTAAACACACGAGAGGGATGTAAACATTGGACTGTAAACAAACGAGAGGGATGTAAACATTGGACTGGCTGTGACTGTAAATACACGAGAGGGCTGTAAATATTGGACTGGCTGTGACTGTAAACACACGAGGTCTGTAAACACACAAGAAGGCTGTAAACATTGGACTGGGAGAGTTAGCTGCCGCCTGTCGGCGGGCAGTGGAACTACGCATCTGGCGCACTGTTTGAAAATACGGTTGGGGCAAATCGCATATTAGCGAACAGATCGCACAATATTAATTAAATATAATATAGTGAAAGCCCTTTTATCCGGCACCAGTGGGACCGAGAACGTTCCGGATATGAGAAATTTCCGGATACAAGAAAATGTACTTTAAAATTACGTTACTTTACATTCATTCACAAGTACAGTTAAATCTCGATTTAAAAGACTCCGATACAACGTATTTCGGTAGGTACATTATTTACACATCATTACATACCTATTTATGTATATATACAGATGACTCAAATAAATCCGAGATGTTCTTATACATAACGAGCGAAATTATAATAAACATGTCACGAAACTATATCACTGTCGTCTGTGAAATGTGTGTGTTGCCACCACTTCTCCCGTGCACATATGGAGCCGTGCGTACGCGAGTTGCGATGTTTAAACAAGTTACCCCTTCAATTCGTCTGGACCAGCCGTTTTCACAATTGGTGCGGGAATGGTGTACAGTTGGCCAATATGCCTCCCGTGCTCCTTTCCCCCCTACCCTCAGTCTCCATTCACCCTAGCTCAAGGTCAAAGGAATATAGGCCTAGCCTGTGTTGTGTGCGACTCACTCAGTTAGTTTTTAGTAATTACGAGTTAACTTCAACACTCAGTCATGTCAGGTGGTGCATTTACAAAATGGAAGGCCATAATATTCCTTCCATATGAAGATGGAAGGTTGTTCTCGAACAGAGAAAGGAGAAGGAAAACCAGAGTATGCATCTCCCACCTTCCCCTTACTCTCCCCCTACCATCTCCACCACTACCACACATGATGACGGCTCATTTCAGTCATAAGACGTCTGTGAAAACCATAATACAAATTGTTATATGCATTTAATATGCTTAATACAAATTGTAATACTGTATTTACATTCGTAAAGTAACAGTACAGTACACTTCTCTTCACTTTTAACACTCGTCATTCCCTCTTCACTCTGCGTTCTGAGCGGGTGAGCGTAGCAGCTCTCTTTTGCTATATTTATCTTTTTATGAAACAAATGCCGGATACGGGAAGTTTCCGGTTAACAGAATGACGGATAAAGGAGCTTTCACTGTATTTTTAATGTCGCATATAAACAAATTCGCACATAGAGAAAACGCTCAAAACGAGAAATATCTGTACAGGTAAATCTCAATTAGAAAAAATACAGAAATAAGTTACTCTACAAAATTAATAATGCAAATTATTGTAGAATATATACAATACAGGTAAATGTAAATTAAGTATAATACAGAAATAAGTTACTCTAAATCAAAGCTAAGTACAGTCGGCCAAAAAAGTATCAACACCACCCCTATGGACAGTGATAAAATTATGTAGTATTGGTATTCCTGACTACACATTGTTTGCTGTATTTTATATTAACTTACAAAACAACATATGTATATATTACTCTTGTTTTAATTTGGTAATGGAAAGTGCAGTTTGGTAATAAAAATGGAGGAGTTTGGAAATGAGATAGATTTCAAATATGGCAACACTGAGCCGACACACATCAAAAGTACCAACCGTACTGTGCACATTTTTAAAATTTCAATGTAAGGGTGGTGTTGATACTATTTTTGCCCACTGTACATTAAGATGATGATGGTACTCACGGTGTCGGCATTCTGTCTGGCCCTCACTCTCCTCCGCCATCGTGAGAGAGCAGAGATGGCGAGGCGGCGCGCTCTGACACCCCGACCCAATCGCTCCAGATGGCACTGTCGGTATATATTGTTAAGGAGGAAATTCGGTGTTGGTCAATTTGGAGCAACTGAATCCTCCAAACTATTCCAAGCAACAACAGAACACCATTATTTTTCCTCTCCTGGTCCTGTTTCCTGGCATACTTTGGAGGAATCAAGGCACTCCAATGTAACAAAATAGAATTACACCTTAACCCTTAACGTCCGGTCCGCGGTCATAAACGGAGCCAGGTGGCGGCCGGGTCGTGTCTTACACCCTTGCCAAGTGGTGACCGGGCGGGATGAAGCACCGCTGTTGCCAATGTCGGCATTTACGAGCCCAATTTGGCGGGTTTTTTTTGACTTGGCTATACTTCACCACCACCCCTCCTCATCCCATACATAAATTAGTGAGCTACTGACCGTGAAGATGGCCGAACGTGACTCAGAATTTTCGCGCGTGTCCGATTCGGTGCCCCCTACCGCGCTGCCAAGTACGTCATCTCTCGTGACTTCAACTCCCCGCGTGCAGCCTGCAAGAGCTCGCAGACCACCTGCTAGGCTCTCAGACTCTGCAATTGATAGGGAGTTGGAGGAAATGTCCGAGTTATCGTTTGGTAGTGACGACAGCGACAGTATTTATGATACGGAATGGCAGCTTGACCAGTCATCAGAGGGAGAAGTGTGTGAATCTGTATCCCACACAGCTCTTCCTTCATTGTCAAGCGTGCAAGACGTATCCAACGTTGCAGCCCCTGTTGCAATTCCGTCCACGAGTGGGGTGGGAGCTTTGAGAGGTAGTTTGGGAGACAATCTTTTGTCTCCTATTGTTGCTACCTCTCCCTTGGATACAGAACAAAAAGCTTCCACCTCCAAACCCCACTACGGGGTTACTCCTCAAGGTAAGAAGAGGTCAAGGAGGAGGTTGGATTTTTCATCCTCCTCAGATTCTTCTTCGGATGAGGAGTTGCAAAGACGCTACACAAAGAAAGGTGTTGGAAGAGGGAAGGGAAGAGGGAAGGGTAGAGGGAAGGGTAGAGGGAAGGGTAGAGGGAAGAGAACAGAGGAGCAGCAGGAGCAGCTTATCTCGTCTGACCTGGACCCTGATAACCCACCAGACCTGACGCCATCTCACCCCTCATCACCACCCCCTGCTACTCATGCTACTCATCCTTTGTGTGACAATCAGGGGGGTGAAGACGCATCACTGTTGCCTGCCCCCCCACTGTTGCCTGCCCCCCCACTGTCGCCTGACCCCCCACTGTCGCCTGACCCCCCACTGTCGCCTGCCGGTCCTACGTTGCCTGACGCGGCGGCGCCGCCACCACCACCACCACCTCCACCACCACCACCACCTCCACCTCCACCACCAGCGGCAGGTCCTCGTGGCGCACCTCATCCTTACCTGTGGACGGATTGCGATTCGTTTGTGCCTGATATACCGACTTTTGATAACAGTCGGTCAGGTATTCAAGCCGTATTTCCCTGTCGTCCGTTGTCATCAATATTGGAATATTTTACTGCGTTCTTCGACGTAATAATGATGACATACTTGACGCAGGAAATAAATAACTTCAGACAATTCAGCAATCCACCAGATAGGGAACACAGCAAGATGTTGACCTGGACTGACGTGACTGTTGCTGAGTTGTATGTGTGGTTAGCTCTGACGATGCTGATGCCGCACGTCAGGAAACATCGCCTCAAGGACTTCTGGAGCACTAACGTCCTTATTTCCACGCCTGCCTTTGGAAAATATATGTCCCGGGACAGGTATAGGGACATACTTTCCTATATTCACTTCGCCCCCAACATGGGTCCACACCTGAAAGACAGGCTTTGGAAAATTAGGCCCATTCTGACTATGCTCCAGGAGAAAATGCGAGGCTTTTTTCGACCATTCCAGAATGTTGTTATCGACGAGTCTCTGGTGCTGTTCAGGGGACGAGTGTCCTTTATTCAGTACATCCCGTCAAAGAGGCATAGATTTGGCATCAAATTCTATGTCATCTGCGACTGTAAGACTGGCTATGTGTTGGATTTTATACTTTATTCAGGTACGGATGTGGATATCCCGGGCCAGGACCGTCTTGGCTTCAGCGGGAGTGTTGTCAAGAAACTCATGGGGGATTACCTTGACAACAACCACATCCTGTACACTGATAATTATTACACCTCTCCAGCACTTAGTCAGTTCCTTCTGCAGCACCAAACAGGATCCTGCGGCACCATTCGTGTCAATAGGAGGAATTGGCCAGTATTTACCCCCACCCACAGGGGTGACCGTCTCATGAAGAAATCGGGGAAAATGCTGGCCATCACTTGGCACGATAAACGCCCTGTCCGGATGCTCACCACCGTCCACAGGGGCACGATGCTGGATTCTGGGAAGATTGAGCGCGGCACAGGTAACAACATCTTCAAGCCTGATGCTGTGCTTGATTATAATATAAATATGAGACTCGTCGATAAGTCAGACATGATGGTGAGTGCCATCGATTGTCTGAGAAAAACCTGCAAGTGGTACAAGAAGGCTTTCTTCCACCTTCTTGACGTCACAGTGCTAAATTCGTACTTGCTCTACCTCCAGCAACACACCAACAGCCGACTACCACTCCGGCAGTACGAATTGGAGTTGGTAACCCAACTCCTACAGAAATTTAGCACTGTGCAACCACTGCAGCAGCACAGGCATGCACCAGCGGCGGGACGACCTGACAGATTGCAACAGAGTGCTTACATGTTGCGCCACAGCCTAATTGATCTGCCAACCTTGGAATCAGGTCGTCCAGGTTATCGCCGCTGCCATGTCTGCAAGCACACGACACGTCGCACTCAGAGACTCAAGGAAACTCGTTACTGGTGTAAGGAGTGTCGTGTGCCATTATGCCCTGGAAACTGCTTTTCAGAATATCATGGACTGGAATTTATATAGAAGCAGGAAGTGATGGGAGTAATGCGAGTGAAGTGACAGTGACACTTGGTGACAGTGACACTATTTAGTTATAAGTGAAGTGATAGTGACACGTTTTTAGGATATAAGTGAAGTGATAGTGACACGTTTTTAGGATATAAGTGAAGTGATAGTGACACGTTTTTAGGATATAAGTGAAGTGATAGTGACACGTTTTTAGGATATAAGTGAAGTGATAGTGATTAGGATATAAGTGAAGTGATAGTGACACGTTTTTAGGATATAAGTGAAGTGATAGTGACACGTTTTTAGGATATAAGTGAAGTGATAGTGATTAGGATATAAGTGAAGTGATAGTGACACGTATAATTTACGTTGAACATAATCAGTGATATTGACACAGAAAATGTTTTGCGTAAATACTCCCACACTTCTCTCCAGGGCATAAAATATTCTGGAATGGTTAGCTAACCACACTAAAACAGGGGCTGCAAAAGGTAGGGGGTACGACGGCACGCAAACACGAGAGAAAAATGATTGAGTCACGCACCTCGCCGACCCGCTGTCACCACCCAGCCCAGCCAACGTCAGAGCCACTCCACCCGCACGAACACCACCCCGCTCTCAGCCGTGAAGTGACCTTCATTCCTCACTTCATTTCTCGGCAACGGAGAGTCCCAGAGAGCTGAGGATGGTTTCATTGGAGAGAGGAAGAGTTGATGGTGAGTACAAGACCATATTTAAGTTGTTCAGTATCGTAGTTTAGACGTACGGAGTAAGTGAAGTAGAGTGAAATTGAGCGATTTTGGTAAAAGCGCCCGGCCAGCGAGGGAGGCAAGGTGCAGTAGCCCCGGACTGACAGTGCGGCTATCCATAGTTTTCCCGTCGCGGAGGGGTTAATAAAAATAATAGTAATAATAATAATAATATATTATTTTATTATTATTATTATTAAGGTGGTAATTCCCTTTTGTTACATTGGAGTGCCTTGATGATTCCTCAAAAGGGGGTGCAGGAGTAAGGGGACAGGCTTGGGAGGGGGTTAGGGGGGTGCAGGAGTAGGGGGACAGGCTTTCTACTTCCCCAAGCCTGCCCCCCTACTCCTGCACCCCCAAGGATTATGTGCCGCGACTATACATGAGATGGACGCGAATTTATGCTGCCAGCTGTACATGTGTCGTTACTCTACCTAGTTACCTCGTTTAGTTGTTGTATCTCGTCCTGCTTTCTGAGGAGGTCGTTATTTTGCCGTTGTTGGCGGTGAAGTTCCTCTCTCGTACCGGCAAGTTCCTGTATAAACAACAAAACAAAAGAAAATTAGTTTCAGTATATTCAGTCGTGGTCAAATATTATTCCTGTATAAAAAAGAAAAAAAAATTAAGTTTCAGAATATACAGTTATGGTCAAAAAATATAATCATCCATATAGGTGTAACTCACGTAAACTTTTTACGGCTTCCCTTCACTGTTCCTTAGCTTGATAAACTTTCCAATAACTAGGTTAACTACCATCTTTTAATTTTACTACAAGCAGCTACACACTACTTAAAACAATAACACACACAAAGGTTAACTACCATCTTTTAACTTAATACAAGCAGCTACACACTACAGTCATCCCTCCGCTATCGCGGGTTCCACTTTCGCGTTTCGTAACTATCGCGCATGTGTGAAAAGTTCACCTTCATCCGCTATAGCGCATCCGTATGCGGACTATCGCGCACGTAATATTCAAATTTGGCGGTGCGATTGGCCAAGCACACTCGACTGACAGCCATGTTTACCATGACATGGTGTTACAGTAGTAAAGATGAGGACTGTGTGGGATTATAACTATCCCTGCTTATCAACCCTATCTTTATTTAACACAAGAGTTAACTAGTGATACAATGTGTGCGGAGATAAAGCTTTTTCATCTGTGCCTAATTACACCTCGGTCTGGTATAGAATGTCCAATACGTCGATATAAGACGTCACTCCTATAGGGATGTATATTACAATTCGTATTAAGCATATTAAATGCATATAACAATTTGTATTAAGACGATTCATGACTGAAATGAGTCGTCGGCATCGATGCCATGCGTGGTAGTAGTGGAGGTGGTAGGGGGGAAGGGGGGAGATAGCGTGATATCGTTTGTTTACATTTTATTAATCATACGTTATTAGTGTTTCCTTCTTTTTCTGTCTTAGAAATACCGAAATAACTTCCTTCTTTATATGAAAGGATATGGCTTTCCATTTTGTAAATGCACCACCTGACATGACTGAGTGTTGAAGCCAGTGTTTAACTCGTAATTACTAAACACGAGAGTCACACACACGGTGACAAGGCAGGCTAGACCTTGGGCTAGGGGGAATGGAGATACTGAGGGTAGGGGGGGGGGGGAGGAGGGCGGGAGAAGTGGTGGGAACACACACACTTCACAGACGAGTGATATCATTTCCTAACATGTTCATTATCATTTCGCTCGTTTTGTATACAAACTCATTGGATATGCTTCACTTATTTTCGCCACCCATTTTATATGGATGCAATCGTTTTGAAAATAATTTTAAGTCAATATTTTAGTAGCTAATTCTGCAGTCAGTGAGACATCCTACTCTGGCACGTGCTCTCGGAATCAGACGCCCGACTCTCCATATGTCAACACGTTTTGTTATGTTTAATGAATTGCCATCGTGTTTGAGGTCTCATAGTAAAAAAAAAAAAAACGTCACTTTGGAGAGACATAAGAACCTATCCCAATTTTCATCATTAATCTTTAGTCCCTAAGGTGAGTGAGGCATATCCATTTACGCACCACCTAACCACAACACTCAACACGCTTACTGTACTTGTGGCGTCCACTGTATTAGGTTAAAAATGCAATTTTCTTACTAATCTACTTTAGTTTTCATTATATGCAAAAAAATATTAGTAAACAAAAGCATGTTTAGGGAGGAAAAATCTTGAAATATGAGGGACTGGGAACCAATTTCAATTATTCCCATTAGTTATTAAATTCCGCTATCGCGAATTCCGCTATCACGTGCTACTTACGGTACCAATTACTCGCGATAGCGGAGGGATGACTGTACTTAAAACAATAACATACACACACACACAGGTTAACTACCATCTTTTAATTTAATACAAGCAGCTACACACTACTTAAAACAAGAACACACACACAGTACTTAAAACAATAACACACACAAACATTAACTACCATATTTTAATTTACTACAAGCAATTACTAACTATTCGGAACACCTACATACATAGTAAGAAAATGTGAATACTTTAGATAGCAGTAATTTAATATTTTTTTTGTTACATGAAAAGCACTTAGAGCCTATTTTAATCTTGCAAATGGCACAAAATCACTATCCACACACACACACACATTACTGATACTGTACAGTCGGCAGCATAAGTTCGCTTCATTTCCACCTGCGTGTGTATTATCTATAGTGATGTGGATGATTATTATTGTCCGCGACTGTATGTCAGTACAATATTGTAAATTTCCCATTGAACATTCCTACTGTAACTAACAAATGACGTTGTTCTGTAGATATATATTCACAGTATACCTAGTTACGGGGGTAATTCACTTTTGTTACATTGGAGTGCCTTGATTCCTCCAAAGCATGCCAGGAAACAGGACAAGAAGTGCAAAAATAATGGTGTTCTGTTGCTTGAAAATAATAGTATGGAGGATTCTGTTGATCCAAATTTATCAACACCGAACTTCCTCCTTAATTAATCAAGTAGAAAGTGCAAATAAAAATATGAGTGTATATGACCACATCTAGGCTACCACTCAAAATTTTCACAGTCAGTCACTTTCAACTTAACCCCTGCAGTCCGGCAGACGTGATATACCGTCAGTACATGCAGTCCGGCTGACGAGTTATGCCGTCATAGCTATTTCCCGCTAGTTACAGCTATGTAGGGCTGGTTTTTCTTGTCAGCGGGCTAGTAAACTCAATCACAATATCGATCCGCTATCCACTCAGTTGATTCTGGGACCCCATGATGGCTGGGCTATTTTTAAGTATTTGCCCTTGTCCGAATTTGTGCTCTAACGATCGTAAGACAACACCGTAGTGAATATATGTACGTGAGTGACACCATGATATTCCTACAAGGTTACAAATTATTATTTAGTGTATATATCATGACACACGATACATAATGGGGTTGTAATAAGAAAATAACACCACAAAACACGCCCAGGCAGGGGAGAGTGATGGTAAATATATGTGTTTCCTATGGTACAAATCAGTTTGTTTATAATTTTCTATGTGACAGTTATACGATGATATAGTGTTCATACTATTTTTAGTGTTGTAATCATGACATACGATACATAATAGTAGTAATACGAGTGAGTAAACAAGGTATTTTCGCGGGCAACTGGACAGTCAGCCAGTCACGCTTAACGAGTCAAACACAGTGGCGATTCGCGCGCAAACATGGTCCACTTCAACTCGCCATATCTTCATAACTACACATCGTACAGCCCTCCAGATGGTACCATTCGATAGAGGAAGAGTTGAAGGTACAGTTGAACCTCGTTATTTCGGACTAATAGGGGGGAGAGGGTGTCCGTATTTGCGGTTTGACCGTAATTGCGACGAATTTTTACGAGGGGTACGAATAAAAAAAAAAAAAAAAAAAAGTGTTTGTACAAAAATTAACACAAAATACAGATATATCTACATAAATAGGTATGTAGTGATGTGTAAATAATATACCTAAATGTTATTTACCTTGTGTGGTGAAGAGATGAGTTTATTTCTTGCCGTGATCGTATAGTGGGACGTATCAGAGTAGCTATTTAATACTGTTTAATAAAAACAAGAATGATGTAGTGATACGCAACCACTCCAAGTCTCCAACCCGCGCTTGTAAAGATAACAAATCACGCATGCGTGGTAGTGGTCTAGGTGGTAGGGGGAAGGGGGAAAATAACGGGATATCGATTGTTTACATTTTATTAGCCATACTGTACTCTGGTGTTTCCTTCTCCTTTATCTATTCGAGAAACATCTTCCTTCTTTCTATCGAAGGATATGGCCTTCTGTTTTGTAAATGCACCACCTGGCATGACTGTTGAAGCTAGTGGATAACTCGTTATTACAGTACTAAAAATGAGATAGTCACACAAGTTGACAGGGCAGGTTAGGCCTATATTCCCTTGACCTTGAGCTATAGGGTGAATCGAGACCAAGGATAGGGGGGGGAAGGAGTGCGGGAGAAGTGGTGGCAACACACACACACCCACGCTTCACAGATGAGTGATATAATTTCCTGACAAGTTCATTATGATTTCACTCGTTTTGTATAAGAACTCCTCGGATTTATTCGAGAGTCAACTGTATATATACATAAATAGGTATGTAATGATGTGTAAATAATATACCTACTGTATAATGTAAAAAATATAATAGGAAAAAAATAGAGAAACCAAAATTCAGACAAAAAAAAATCTCCAGCAGATTGTGTCCGAAATAACCGAAATCCGAAATAACGGGGTCCGAAATAACGAGGTTTAACTGTATGTAAGAAACAATATTGAAGTCAGTACACTATTTAGGTTAAGAGTGAGAGCATTGTGAATATTTGGGAAATCGAGGAATTTTGACGTTAGCGGCAGGGTAGAAATGTCGAGGCAAGGGGCCGCCCCTCCCGGTCTGCAGGGGTTAAGGAGGAAATTCGGTGTTGGTAAATTTGGAGCAACTGAATCCTCCAAACTACTCCAAGCAACAACAGAACAACACAATTATATCTGCTCTTCTGGTCCCGTTTCCTGGCATATTTTGGAGGAATCGAGGCACTCTAATGTACCCAAAACTAATTATATACCACCTTACTTAATATTGGTTCTGGAGTCTTAGTGATTCATTGATTAAAAAATACCAGGGTTTACTACAAAGAATTGAAAGATATTGATTGCCATTTACACTCATATTTTTCTTGCTCTTTCTACTTGTTCAACTGTACATCTGGCTAACACCATAAAATTACTTGCCACAATGATGGATATGGGACAAAGCATTTTTTATGATATCTTTTTTAATAAATATGAGACAGCAAATCTATATATTTTTTCCCCACTGTGTCAACACTTTTTTTTCATGAACAGATTCATTGCACACACACACTACTGTACATTTCACCTTAATTAAGGAGGAAGTTTGGTGTTGGTAGGTAAATTTGGAGCAACAGAATCCTCCAAACTATTATTTTCAAGCAACAGAACAACACCATTATTTCTACTCTTCTGGTCCTGTTTCCTGGCATATTTTGGAGGAATCAAGGCACTCCAATGTAACCAAAAGCGAATTACCACCTTAAAGTACTACTCACGTTACTGCCACCAATACTGTACTTTCCCTTTGAGGTTTTCTAGTATACTTTAGAGGAATCAAGGCATTCCAATGTAATAAAAAGCAATTACCACCTTAACCCCTGCAGACCGGGAGGGGGGGTCCCTGCCTCGACATTTCTACCCTGCCGCTAGCGTCAAAATTCCTCGATTTGCCCTATATTCACAACGCTCACACTCTTAACCTATATAGTGTACTGACTTCAAAACTGTTCCATCCTTACCTTCAACTCTTCCTCTTTCCAATGGTACCATCGGGAGGGCTGTACGATGAATAGTTCTGGAGATAGGGCGAGTTTAAGTAGACCATGTCTGTGTGCGAATCTGCAGTGTGTCTGTGTCTACGCGCGGGATAGACTCGACCACGGCTTAGTGTACAGTTTCCCGCGTAACTCCCTTGTCAACTCACTCATATTACTACTATTATGTATCGTATGTCATGATTTCAACACTAAAAATAGTATGAACACTTGTAGGAATATATCATCGTGTAACTGTCACTTAGAAAATGATAAACAAACCGACTTGTACCGTAGGAAACACGTATATTTACTATCAATTGTGCCTGTATGGGCGTGTTATTTTCTTATTACTACCCCATTATGTATCGTGTGTCATGATCTATACACTAAATAATAATTTGTAACCTTGTAGGAATATCATGGTGTCACTCACGTACATATGGCGCTATCGCTACGACAACTTAGCAAGCACCATCCTATTATTGCATATAATAAGCGAGATAATCGCCTTTAAAGTTTAGGTGATAATCACACATAAGATAAACACGAATAATTTGTTGACCGTTACTTCACTTCAACAACTGGATATCACCACAATATAACATATACTGTGGTTTTTAAGACTTTATTAGAGGCCAAATTTTATTAGCTTTGGACTGATATATGTTAAAAAGTGTTCAGTTCCCTATTAAGAAAGATATTACAGGTATAATAAATACGACTGTCATGGAAAATAGGTGAAAAGTTGTGTTCGTACTAATATATTTGATTAATATGGAGAATTGGTAAATAATAATAAAATATACTACTTCGCTTAAGAAACTACATTGTTTAAGCATTCTATGGGTATAGATTAGATGTAGGTACGTTACCGAATAACTTTGAAAAGTTAAAAAGAATGTGATACTATCACAGTTTGTATGGTCTATTACGTAACCTCTCCGAGGTGGGATGGCGCCGGTCGCTGCCAAACGTACGATTCAACCTATCGCTTTTAACTGCCATAGTTATAAACTAGTTAATTATGTATCTGAGTTTGCTAGGTTAAACCTGTATGAATGAGTGGTAAGTAGAGGAACTGCTGAGTCATTATGCATCTATTTCTCCACACGGGTAAGAATTACAAATGATATTTTAATAGATTATAACACACACAGAGGCCAGGCGCCTCTCCTCCCTCCCTCCCTCCTGTACCCCGGTCCATCCGTACTCACCACCCCGCCTCTTTCCCACTCCTTTCTAACTAAGTTCCTACCCTCCTCTATGTCACCTCATCACTGATTCCCTTTATCTTCCTGTCTAAATTCTAATACGTCTCACTATCCTTATCCATCACCAATGTTTTTTACACTGAGGTACTGAAAGTAATTGTTACTAAGTAGGCTGATGTTTTTGAGTGTCTTAATGTGTCCTGCTATGTATGTGCGTGTGTGTGTGTTTTGGTATGTGTCCTGTTATGTGTGTGTGTGTTGTTTCCTTCTGTGTTTTGGTATGTGTCCTGGTGTGTGTGTGTTGTTTCCTTCTGTGTTTTAGTGTGTGTGTATGAGTGTCCGTGTATGTGTTTTGTTACGTGTCCTGTTGTGTGTGTGTGTGTTTCCTTCTATGTTTTGTTATGTGTTCTGTTATGTGTTTGTGTTTCCTTTTGTGTTTTGTTAATTATGTGTCCTGTTGTGTGTGTGTGTGTGTGTTTCCTTCTGTGTTTTGTTATGTGTTCTGTTATGTGTGCGTGTTTCCTTCTGTGTTTTGCTGTGTCCTGTTGTGTGTGCGTACGTGTTTCCCTCTGTGTTTTGTTATGTGTCCTGGTGTGTGTGTGTCCTTCTGTATTTTGTTCCCTCCGGGAACTTTCACCACGGCAGATGTTAATGCACTCCCTCCTCACGTGCTCTATCCCACCCCTACTTCTCTCTCTCACATACTCTTCCACATTTTTCTGCCATCTAACCAGAGGTCTGCCTCTCACACCAGGTCCCACAACTTCACTATCGTACACCTTTACAAACTCCACACTTTGCATTCTCTCCACATGTCCAAACCATCTCAGTGTATTACGCTTCACTCTCCACATTCAATCCCAACTGCCTTCTCACCCTGACCACATCTCTCGTACACACTCTCATTACTTTCTCCATCCCACCTAGTAAGTCCACATGCTCCTCTCAGATAATTCATTTCCACCGCACCTATTTCTCAGTCCCCTTTTCACTTCTATACTCACACTTCTACCCTACATAGTCCTCCCCAGTGATATTATGACCTGCCTGCCCCTCACTGCTCTCTCCCTGATTTCTCCTTCCATGTTTACACAAAACTGTTCTCATTTACTTGAATTCCCTCACTTCCTCCATCTTCTCACCTCCTAATGTTATCTCACATTCAGTCCCAGTTGGTACAGCCACTCTATAGGATATAGCAAAGTCAATTACTTCTGTTTTGGTCCTCTTAAATACCATCACCTTACTCTTACCAACACATTCACCTTCAGTTTTCTTCGCTTACACACGGACTGAAACTCATCCACCACCCTCTGTAACTCCGTTTCACTCTCAGCCAGCAGCATAGTGTCATCCACAAATAAGCTTGCAACCAAGGACCAATCTATTCCATTCATCCTCAGTCTCGCACCCAGGCCTGCCACCTTTACCTTCATCTATCTCATGCAACCATCCATAAAGATATTGAAGAACCATAGTGGCATGACACACCCCTGCCTCAATCCTACACTGATATCAAAGTTCTCACTCAAATCACCCTCGACACTCACACAAGTTTTTGCCTCTCTATAGAAAGCCTCAATCTCATCCAGCAAGTGCCCATCAACATCGTAAATCCTTAATGCATCTATCATAGCTCTCCTATCAACCCTATCGTATGCCTTCTCCAAATCCATAAAGGCAGCATACAACTGGTCCACACATCCTCTACCCTTTCTGAACCCTCCCTGTTCCTCACTGACTTTATTTCCTGTTACTTCTATCAGTCTCTCAGTATGAACCTTCCCATGAACCTTCCCCGGTACACTAAGAAGGCTTATTCCCCTATAGCTACCACACTCATCCTTACTCCCCTTCCCCTTATACAGAGGCACAATTATGGCTCTCCTTCAGTTCTCTGGCACCTCTTCCTGTCTCCAAGCCAATGTGCATAATATTATAAGCAGCATCCACTACACAACTTCCTCCCCCCCATACCTCAGCATCTCTGCAGTTATCTCATCCACCCCCGGTGCCTTTCCCACCTTCAACTTTCCTAACCTCTTCTCTTCCCAGTTCTCCCTGTACACCCTGTCGTCTACCACCTGCCTCCATCCCCATGCATGTCACCACCACATCCCCTCCCGTCCCCTCATTCATCAAACCATCAAAATGTCTCTTCCACACTTCTTTCACTTCCTCATTTCCTCATTTCTACTCATAGTAACTCAATCCTCTCTCTTCATTCTCACGCTACCAGACTTTCCTTTTCTTCTTTCTCTTTTTACCTCCTTCCAGAATGATTTCTTGTTTTCTCTAAACTTCTCACTCAGTTTCCTACCAAATTCCTCATCCATTCTCCTTTTGCTCTCACTCACCATCCTCTTCACTTTCCTTTTACACTCATTGTATTCCCTCTTCCATCTTTCTTTCACTTCCTCAAGCAGTCTAGGGAGTCTGTAGAGTTGCCCTCCACATGTAACCCCTGTCATCTTCAGTTGACGAATACAAGCCTATTACCATCACTTCTGTGTTGTCTAAGCCATTCTAAGGTGTTTGAGAGCCTGGTAGCTGTGCGTTTAAGTAAATTCATGGAACGTAATGGTGTATTCTCACCCTCACAGTTTGCATATCGCAGGGGCCTTGGCAAGTGTGATGCACTTCTGTGTATCTCCCATGTACTGCAGAATGCTTTGGAGTTGGATCGTGAGGCTAGACTGGTGCAACTTGACTTTTCTGCCGGGTTTGATAGGGTAAACCATCTGGGTATCCTCTACAGACTTCACTCTGTTGGTGTTGGAGGTTCAGTCTTGTCTGTCTTATCACAATTCCTCACTGCTCGATGCCAGTATGTTGTTGTGGATGGTGTGCAGAGTGGAATTAGTGTCTGGGGTACCTCAAGGTAGTGTCTTAAGACAGTTTGTTGTTCCTACTGTATACCTCTGAACTCTGTAACATCTTGGAGAATGACTTGTATGGTTATGCAGATGACTCCACTCTCATTGTTGTTGTGTCGACCCCTGTTGGTGCCAGGATTACTGTTGCTCAGTCATTGAATCGTGACCTGGATAGGATTAGTGATTGGTGCAGGTTATGGGGTATGAGATTGAATGCTGGCAAGAATAGGACAATGGTCGTCTCTGGGACTGTATTGGAGGGGTCTGAGAATCTGGTTATTCTGGGAGTTACATTTGATGCCAAACTGTCTTTTTTGACATGTTCGGTCAATTCAAGGTCTGTCTCCCAGAAGTTGGGTATAATGTGTAGAGCTTGGTGTGTGTTGGAGATCACTCATTATTACTGCGGTGTTACAACTCCTTTGTGTTGCCTCTGTTGGAATACTGTTCTCCAGTGTGGTGTTCAGCAGCTGATTGCCATCTCAAGTTGCTGGATAGGATTGTTTCTAATGCTAATTTTCTTACCGGCAGTTTACTTGATTGTAACCTGAGTCACCATCGTTCTGTTGCATCATTGTGCATGCTCTTCAAGAGCAGAAGTAATGTGCTGCATCCTCTTAACTTCTCTCTGCCACATCTGTATGTTCCTGCTCGAGTCACACGTGGTACATTAGACTCCCGTAGGTATGCTTACGTATTGCTTCGCTGTAGAAACTGTCATTTTAGTCGATCGTTTGTCCCAAGGTCTAATAAGTACTTATTAGACCTTGGTTTGTCCCTAGGTCAGTGTCTCTGTGGAATAGCCATGACAAATCTGTCTTAGATGGTGTAGTACTGGCTGGCTTCAAGAGTAGGGCTAATATGTTTTTATTAAGCTAACTACTCATCTTTCTTTCTCTAAGCTGTCTTCTTTTCTTCAGGTTGGATTCATGGATCTAGGGTCTTCGGATTAATAAAATACTTGCATGCTCTCCCAGCTTTGTGTCTCTGGTCTATTTTTAATAATAATAATAATAATAAATCTTCTCACCACTTTTGCATGGACCACATCTTTCTTTAAGGGTCTTTTGATATTTTATGAAACTTGGAGGCTTGTAATTCCTCCTGATTATGCCACGAAACACGCTTCTGCAATATGGGTGATGTTTCGTGATAACATTTGAAGGACTCCCAAACCTCCAATTTTCTGACTACATCAGCTTTCATCCACATAATCAATCAAACTCTTCTGCTTTCCTCTCTCATCCCTTCTCCATGTATACCTGTGGATCATCTTGTGCTGAAAGAAGGTGTTTGCCAAGAACAGCCCCCTCTCAGCACAGACATCCACCAGATACTCACAATTCTCATTTACTCCTTCTACACCCCATTTACCCACATTACTTCACACTTCCTCCTTTCCATTCATATCTCCCATCATCACCAATCCTTCCATTATCAATCTTTCTCAGACATGCATTCAATTCCTCCAAAAACACACTCATTCTCATGTTTTCACCCACTGGTGCATATGCATACATCCACACATATTTTACCATCCCAAGCTTTTCCATCATCCATACAATCTTCAACCCATTCCACCCATGTCCATCCACACTAACCCATCCTCACCCTCCCCTCACATACCAACCCACCATCCCCCTGTGCGTACTCCTAGGGCCGTACTTTTAAACCTTCTGCCTAGCCTGGCGAAGTTGCTCCAGGCGATCGCGTGAGTGAGGGCGTCCTTACTTTTAAAACCCAATATTCGTCAGCATTGGCGATCGCCATGGCGAACGAGTGTTCGTCATGGTTCATTTTTCGGAATCTTGCGCATATTCCGAAAACGCGCAAGAAGTCCCTGTTTGTTTACATCTGCTTCAGCCTTCAGAATAACGGTAGCGACGCTCACCATGGAGAAAAATGTTTCCTCTCACTCTCCCTTCACTCTCACTCTTCTTCCTGTCTTTCTCTCACTCTCCCTTCACTCTCACTCTCCTTTCACTCACTCTTCTTCCTGTCTTTCTCTCACTCTCCCTCTTCTTCCTGTCTTTCTCTCCCTCTCACTCACTCTCACACTCACTCCACTCTACTCTCACTACTCTCCCTCCACTCTCACTACTAAACAAATTATAGTGCACAATGGTTAAATTTAGTTGAAAAAATGTTTGTCACTGATGGGAAAGGGAGGCCTCACTCGTACTTACGTTCGCCAGGCTATTTCAGCGCCCGGCGATCACTCTCATTGTGTTTAATAGTACGAAATTGCTGATCGCCTGGCGTTCACCAATGCCAGCCCTGGCGAAAGGTTTTGAAAGTACGGCCTCTAGTCTCCTACCCTCCCTTCTTACCAACTAATCCTCTACCTACCTCCACCATCCCTTTTTACCAACCCATTCATCTTGTCATCCCTCTTTAATCATCCGTCTATCCCTACACACTCCTACTCTTTCTCTCATCTCAGTGTGACTGACTGAGTGAGTGACTCAGTCAGTCACTGCACCAGTGCACCTACCTACCCTTCCCTACCCGTGCTTACAGTTCACAATTATTATTATTCATTTTAATTAATTACGTATCTTATTCGATGTATTGTCATAATTTTACTTAGAAATATTGAAGTACTAAAACTTCCCATAACTTACAGTGAGACACATAGTATAAACATAAATTCTTCAGGCATTTTAAAAATGCAGTACGAGAGTTTGGGCTAGTCCGGCCGGGCTGGCAGCCTGGCATCGCTCACTAGTTGCCATTTCGTGATCAGATTATAACAAAAGATTTGTATATTTTGTGATAATTAATGGCTTCTGCAGGGTTGTTTAGACAATGAGTATGTATATCAATGTTATTTATACATAATAACCACAGTTCTCAATGGCTATCTAATAGAGAATCACAAAATATTACGAATTAAAGTAACTTTACTCGGGTGGAATTTTCTTTACCGGTATCATTCTCCTCAGAAAGAATGACACCTTTGATTTAAAATTCCCCTAGACATAGCGGGAGACACCAGATAATGACTAGGCGTTGTTCAGGAGGTAGAAGAGGAATTGTTTAGTTTATTTCTATTATTAACGCAATTTCGGGGGGGGTTGGCGCTTGTTAACTTGTCGTGCGCAGCTACTCATATATTCACTACGGTATTGTCTTACGATCGTTAGAGCACAAATTCGGACAAGGGCAATTACTTAAAAATCGCCCAGCCATCGTGGGGTCCCAGAATCGACTGAGTGGGTAGCGGATCGATATTGTGAGTGTATTTTCTCGCCCAACGACAAGAAAAACTAGCCCTACAGGGCGCGAAATAGCGCTAAATCGCTGTACCGGTATATGGTGTGACCCGGTTTCTACCGTATGTCGGTATATCACGTCAACCGGTCTTTAGGGGTTAAGGAGGAAATTCGGTGTTGGCAAATTTGGAGCAACTGAATCCTGCAAACTATTTCAAGCAACAGAACAACACCATTATTTCTGCTCTTTCGGTTCTGTTTCCTAGAATACTTTAGAGGAATCAAGGCACTCCAATGTAACAAAAAGCAAATTACTGTACAGTCATCCCTCCGCTATCGCGAGTAATTGGTACCGTAAGTAGCACGTGATAGCGGAATTCGCGATAGCGGAATTTAATAACTAATGGGAATAATTGAAATTGGTTCCCAGTCTATCATATTTCAAGATTTTTCCTCCCTAAACATGCTTTTGTTTACTAATATTTCTTTGCATATAATGAAAACTAAAGTAGATTAGTAAGAAAATTACATTTTTAACCTAATACAGTGGACGCCACAAGTACAGTAAGCGTGTTGAGTGTTGTGGTTAGGTGGTGCGTAAATGGATATGCCTCACTCACCTTAGAGACTAAAGATTAATGATGAAAATTGGGATAGGTTCTTATGTCTCTCCAAAGTGACGTTTTTTTTTTTACTATGAGACCTCAAACACGATGGCAATTCATTAAACATAACAAAACGTGTTGACATATGGAGAGTCGGGCGTCTGATTCCGAGAGCACGTGCCAGAGTAGGATGTCTCACTGACTGCAGAATTAGCTACCAAAATATTAACTTAAAATTATTTTCAAAACGATTGCATCCATATAAAATGGGTGGCGAAAATAAGTGAAGCATATCCAATGAGTTTGTATACAAAACGAGCGAAATGATAATGAACATGTTAGGAAATTATATCACTCGTCTGTGAAGTGTGTGTGTTCCCACCACTTCTCCCGCCCTCCTCCCCCCCCCCCCTACCCTCAGTATCTCCATTCCCCCTAGCCCAAGGTCTAGCCTGCCTTGTCACCGTGTGTGTGTGTGACTCGCTCGTGTTTAGTAATTACGAGTTAAACACTGGCTTCAACACTCAGTCATGTCAGGTGGTGCATTTACAAAATGGAAAGCCATATCCTTCCATATAAAGAAGGAAGTTATTTCAGTATTTCTCGGACAGAAAAAGAAGGAAACACTAATAACGTATGATTAATAAAATGTAAACAAACGATATCACGCTATCTACCCCCTTCCCCCCTACCACCTCCACTACTACCACGCATGCCATCGATGCCGACGACTCATTTCAGTCATGAATCGTCATAATACAAATTATATGCATTTAATATGCTTAATACGAATTGTAATATACATCCCTATAGGAACGACGTCTTATATCGACGTATTGGACATTCTATACCAAACCGAGGTGTAATTAGGCACATATGAAAAAGCTTTATCTCCACACACATTGTATCACTAGTTAACTCTTGTGTTAAACAAAGATATAGGGTTGATAAGTAGGGCTAGTTATAAACCCACACAGTCTTCATCTTTACTACTGTAACACCATGTCATGGTAAACATGGCTGTCAGTCGAGTGTGCTTGGCCAATCGCACCGCCAAATTTGAATGTTACGTGCGCGATAGTCCGCATACGGATGCGCTATAGCGGATGAAGGTGAACTTTTCACACATGCGCGATAGTTACGAAACGCGAAAGTGGAACCCGCGATAGCGGAGGGATGACTGTACCACCTTAATGTATATATTGTGAAAGCTTATGATATATACCTGATGTAGCTGTGTAATGGCCAGGTGGTATTGGTCTCGTTCAGAGATCACTTGTACCAGTTTGGTGTCCAGTGTCCTCAGTTTGGTTTTGTACGTCTGCTTTTCACGTCCGAGCTGACGTACGCACTCTCGCACCTCCTGCAGCCCGGCCTGTCAACACACACATCACACCAGTCATGAGAGTCGATGGGACACATACATTTTACACTTTATTCTTGAGGTACAGTTGGCCACACATGAATCTGGTATGCCTCACTATTTGTGAGATAGCTACAACCGGAAGGAAAGTGAGCAAAAATTTTAGTTTGTTGACAAGCAGACCGTAATAATATTTTACTGTCTCTCTATCAACATAATACATCATTTTTTACTTTCCTTTCTTTTGTAGCTACCTCACAAGTAATAAGCTATACCAGCTTCATGTATGGCCAACTGTATACTCATGATACATAGGGTCGATTCCACAGTGGTTGGTATTGGTTTGTAAACATGCAAACGAAAAAATGTTAGCCGTGTAAATGACTTATGGGTGAATTATTTAATGAATTTGGTGAGTAAACTATGCAGTAATCATTATTAACTAACAATTGGGTAGATTATTATGTATGTGGATACTCAGCCTTTGCAAAATAATGAAGTCTTAAGATTGTGGTTCGTTGGGTTGTTAACAAACCAATATCACTGTGGAATCGGCCCACTTTATTCTTTAGGTACAGTTGGCCACACATGAAGCTGGTATGGCTCGTTACTTATGAGGTGGCTACAACAGGAAAGAAAGTGAAAAAAAAAAAATGTAGTTTGTTGACAGGGAAACAGTAGAATATTATTACTGTTTGCCTATCAACATACTATAACTTTTGATCACTTTTCCTCCTGTTGTAGCTACCTCACAAGAAGTAAGACGTACCAGTTTCATGCGTGGGCAACTGTACACTCATGATACATAGTCTCTGACCATGGAGTTAAGCCCAGATACAATCAATTATCGGATAGCTTTAGTGGTTCACCAAACAAAGTTCAGAGCATATGTGAAACTGGTTTTTTTTTTTCACCAACTGATTAGCAAAAGATTCTCTCTAGAATGAAATATTATGTACGACAACATACCCAATATAGGGCCAGCTCCTCCTTTATTTTAATTTGTTTTTTCACTGACCAGAGTGTACCAGGGGTCTATGGGGCAGGAGGCCATTCTGCCCCGGGAGAACATCAACAACATACCCAATATAATTAATTTTCATTGCATGGGTCCAAGGTGCAATTTATATCTGTATAGGTTATGCATATACTGTATATATATATTCATTAATACAACTATTAGGAATAGTTTAAAAATGATTTAAAATGATTTAAAATGATTTAAAACAATATATAATTATTATTGCCATCATCATTTTCATGTTCAAGATGTATGTATCATTTTTGTTGAGGACAAAAAATTAGCTGTTCTGTATCATGAGTGTACAGTCGGCACCATAAGTTCGCTTCATTTCCACCTGCATGCAGTTAACTCTCATTGCACACTTTGATATTAGTTGTGTAATGTAATGTGTGTAATGAAACTGTGTACATAAAACCCTCATTACACAGTACACTTGTATATTGGGTGTGTAATATAGTGTACAAGTATTTACAGTACATACTGTACATACATTCATTACACACACACTATTTTACATAATATATATTGCCAGTGTAAAATGAGAATTGACTGTACCTGTATATGTATTAGCTATAGTGATGTTGTAAAGTAATATAATATTCTAATGAAGAGATGACAGATATAGTTCTCATGTGGTAAATTATGTATGTATGTATGCATGTATTAGCTATAATGATGTTGTAATATAATATTTTAATGAAGAGATGACAGATATAGTTCTCATATGGTAAATTACGTACAGTATGTTGTTGGTATAAAAACTGGTTCAGAATGCAAGTATTTGGTCATTTTAGCATTGTTTTGTACAGTTGGCCACATGTGAATCTGGTACAGTACACCTCACTACTTATGAGGTACCTACAACAGGAAGAAAAGTGAGCAAAAGTTTGTTGACAAGCAGACAGTAATAATATTTTACTGTCTGTCTGTCAACAAACTACATCTTTATTCACTTTCCTTTCTTTTGAAGCCACCTCACAAGTAACGAGCCACACCAGCTTCACGTGTGGCCAACTGTACAGTCTGCAAAAAAAGTAATGGAACTACCCCTCCATTAATTTTAGATTTGTTATCACGTTAGGGCTGGTACGCCTGCTGAGTCAGCCCGAGTGTCCAGGGCTATACAGTCGAGTGGCTGTCACTGTGACTGGCTGCAGTAGCGCACAAGCTCTCAGACGGGAAAGATGTTCGCGCTCATGTTTATCATTATTTCCCTTCTACTTTCTGCTGATTTAGTAATTCCACTCCTATTACTTGCCAGACCGAATATCAGAACTGTAAAACACTGATTGTTAGGGAACAAGCCATAAAATGCATTTGCTTCGATTAGTCCATGATTGACTGAATAATTATGTTACCGACTAATGATAATTATGACCTTCGAAGCGCACGTCAGATGAAATACAGTATGTCACGAATGGAATGATCTAACATTTGGAAATGGTCATGAATCAATATAAATAACTTTATTATCTTTATAACAATAATTCATAAAATGGATGTTGAGATCATCTTTACACTTGTACACTATCATTAAGAGGAAAAGAGGAAAGTCTTGTGCTTGACAATGACAGGTTAATAATAAACTCTAAAATATGTTTTAAACATAATATAACTTGATTAGTTAACTTACTACATAACATTTAAATGTATCAAATGTATATAAAATAACAGCATAGAAGAGTAAGTTATAATTAGGTTCGTAACACTGTAAAATTTATAAAATACTCACAAACACTATAATATGATATAAGTTGGGGCATAGAATAGTTTTTAAGGTAAAAATAGTATATCATGGGTACTCATTGTCAATACGTATTTAAAAAGAACAAAAATATAATATTGTCGATCTATTATCAAATAGGCTCGTGCGCGCAATTCTTTGTCAGCCTAATTTATCTGTGTATGATGAAGACGTCTGAGATTTACCGTGGCTCCATTATTTCGCTTCATCGAGTGGGTCAAACAAACACACAGATAGCAAGACAGCTTCATATTTCCAAGCAGACTGTATCAAGATGGCTCCAGAGACATAGAGACACCAGGAAGCTTACTGATAAGCCAAAAACCGGCCGGCCCCGCTGCACCACCAGCGAACAAGACCAGCAGATAAGGAGAGCCGTTGAGAACAACCCGTTCACCAGTGAACAAGACCATCAGATAAGGAGAGCCGTTGAGAAGAACCCGCTCACCAGTGAACAAGACCATCAGATAAGGAGTGCCGTTGAGAACAACCCGTTCACCACTTCACTCCACATAATTGAACACCAAAACTTACTGTGAGTTTTGTAAATAAAGAGGTATTACTTGCCAAAAAGAAATTCCATTATAAATCACAGTGCCATATGGAAATATATTACACAGCAAGCTAAGCTCACTCAGTTCCCATAGTCAATGCTACAGTAAGAATAAAAGCTGAAGCTTACGAACGGTTTCATATTACATATATCACATTGTCAAAGCATTCTAACGTTTAGTAGAATGTGATGCACACGTTAAAGGTCGATCAAATTTGTAATGTTCATGGAATGGTTACATTGAAATAATTAACTTAAGGTCTATTTGTTGCACGAATATAGGCCAACCTGGTTAACCAAATATTGGCTTTCAATAAATACTACAATGACTATTAACAGAATGATTTCTCCTCTTGTTATATTGATATTACGTTAAAAATGTAATAATTGTTCCCCACAGATGCACTCAGCATACTGTCCGCAACAGGTTCCATACCATGAATTTACATGGCCATAAACCTGCTAGGAAGCCTCACTTAACAGAGGCAAACATAGAAAAGAGACAAGAGTATGCCCTTGAGTTCTCCGAGAAACCTGCCAGCTTCTGGGAAAACGTCGTATTCCTGGACGAAAAGACATTTTACTCCACCGACAGGAAGGCTACCAAAGTATGGAGAAAAAACGGCACAAGGTAAGACGAATATAAATTTCCATTCTTTGTACGGGTTCATAGAAAATGCGAATAATCAAAATATATTCAGGTCATACTTTTGTGATAACAGATTTTATATTATGTTTAATATTATAATCAATTCATTAAGAGTCAAACATAAGAAAACTGTTACTATCTAATTTTCATGATCTACCTCAAGGCACATTCTTATGTTGAAAGGATGCACCACTGAAAATCAGAAGGTTAAAAGTAATATAAAACAAATAAAATAATGTCTCGAGCAATGTGCAAGGACTATCCCAAATAATTCTAACTGAGGTCTGGAGCAGAGCATTATTTGAACTCAAGTTAGACAGCATTATTAACTTTCACTATTATTATGATCATTAATATTATTAGTAATTTCTATTATTATTTATTATTAATACAGATACGATGCCCAGCATGTGGTAAGTGATGGGAGGAGTGGGAGGATAGGTCCAGCTCTATTCGGGTGGATGCATGCAAGCGGAGTTAGAAATTAACTGATGTAGGACCTGGACATTTCACGGGGGTGAAATACGTTAAGCTCCTGGAAGATGTGTTCCTACCCTCCGTGCGACTGCTGTATCCGTACCCTTCACAGTTTTTCCTACTTCAAGACAACAGTCCCATCCACAACGCCGAAGTAGTGAAGAACTGGTTTAAGACACACCCAGAAATAAATTTTCTCCCACACCCTCCAAGATCCCCAGATCTCAACCCCATCGAACATGTCTGGGCAGCGATGGAAAAACAAGCCAGCGATCCATTTCCCCTCGGTAGCCTTTCCAACAGAAATGCAGTCATCCAGAAATCATTGGCAGCCTGGGAGCATCTAAGAGGTCGTGCTGGTCAGGCTCTATGTCTAAAATTAACAGAATTGATGCCTCGTAGATTTAATAGTGTAATAGAAGCAGGAGGGGCATACACTAGATATTGAATATATACTACCTGTAGTTCCTCTACTAGTACTACTACTACCGCTGTTACTACTATGTAATATCACTACTAATTACTGCTACTTACAATAATTCAATACTACTACTACGCTGCATAATTTACTACTATCAGTTATTTTCTATCGGTACTGTCTTCTACTACTACTACTGCTGCTAATATTAGTTATTTACAATCAGTACTACTACTACTACAATTATAACTGCTGCTAGCCATTAAATTATGTTACTCACAAGGTGTTTGTTTTACACATAGTTCACTGAAATAAACTAAGGAATATTAAATTTATTCTCAGCATAATTCGTCTACATATCGCTATCAGTAATAAGTTTATTTATTTAATTAGGAAACTTATATCCTTGATGGAATGGAAGAAGCACACTGGTGTGATTGTATATGATGAGAATTATTAAAGCCACACTAGCAGACTAAATATTAGCCAGCTGGTGTGGCTTCATTTTTCAGCAAACACCCTCCCTCACCCGCTGCTCAAACCACACTGAGGAGGTGAATGTAGTGAGCAAAGTAATATACCTATAGGGACTCCGTGAGGCAATTTTTATAGCACAATTAATATTTAATGCTTTTGACATTCACATGTTACTTTATGTCATTTTCAATTTATCATTATAAGAAAAGGCTACTCAAAAACTACAATAATTATGGAAAATAGCACAAATTGCTGAACTTTCTGGCAAGAAATACCAAATATGGCAGTATATGGCAACTTTGCTCCGCCCGCCAGTGGACCAGGATTACCAACCCTATGTAGCGCTTGCTGTAAGGGTAGTTCCATTACTTTTTTTGCAGACTGTACATGAAATGGACACAAATTTATGCTACCGGCTGTACCACTAATATCCATACATACATACATACAGCACAGTGTTCTATAGCTCACCTGGACATGATCATCTAAACTGTTGATGGCTGAGTTGAGATCATCCAAGCCACGGATATCACCTTGGCTTGTCTCTGTGGATAAAAATTATATTTGAGGTCTTGATTTCATCATATTCTGTAGATACTGTGAAACTGTATACTGTACAGTTAACTCTCATTTTACACTTTGATATTGGGTGTGTAATGTAATGTGTGTAATGAAACTGTGTACAGAAAACCTTCATTGTACAGTACACTTTGATATTGGGTGTGAAATGAAACTGTGAACAGAAAACCCTCATTGTACAGTACACTTGTGTATTGGGTGGGTAATGTAGTGTACAATAAGGTGTTTACAGTACATACATACATTCATTACACACACTCTATATTTCACATATATACATAATGTCATGTAAAATGAGAATTGACTGTGTATATAATATATTATGCTGTAATACACAATTTAAAAGAATCAATTTCCGGGTCTGACTTATTCGGTTGATTTGATTGATTCCTTCTTGATGGATATGATTCCTCGATTACACTCTCACTACTTCATACATTCAGACTACTTCATACATTCAGACTACTTCATACACTCAGACTACTTCATACATTCAGACTACTTCATACACTCAGACTACTTCATACATTCAGACTACTTCATACATTCAGACTACTTCATACATTCAGACTACTTCATACATTCAGACTACTTCATACATTCAGACTACTTCATACATTCAGACTACTTCATACACTCAGACTACTTCATACATTCAGACTACTTCATACATTCAGACTACTTCATACACTCAGACTATTTCATACACTCAGACTACTTCATACACTCAGACTATTTCATCACACAGGTAAATAATTTCACCTGTGCTCTCCTGATTGGATGTTGTTGTCGTCGTGATGGAAGCATAGTTACTGGGAGGCGATTGCTTGCTCATGTTTGCCTGTTGGTCCAAATGTGCGTGTACAGTCGAAGCCGGTGTATGTCTGGCACTTCGGCTCTCTTCCATGTCTGTCTGGGCGTGTGTCATGTCCGGGGATGACATTTTTGCCACATCTTCTTACCTGTAAAAGAAGATGCAACATTAAGGGGGTGAGGGAATAGAGGGACAGGCTTGGGGGGGTTTAGGAGGGGTTGAGGGGGTTTTGGGGGCTGGGTGAGAATAGGGGGACAGCTTGGTAGGGGGGTTCAGGAATAGGGGGACAGGCTTGGTGGGGGGGGGGGGGAGGGTTAAGGTGGTGCAGGAATAGGGGGACAAGCTTGGGGTGGGTAGAAAGCCTGTCCCCTATTCCCACACCTCTAATCCCCCAAGCCTGTCCCCTTATTTCCCACACCCCATTAAGGTGGTAATTCACTTTTTGGTACATTGGTGTGCCTTGATTCCTCCAAAGTATGCCAGGAAACATGACCAGAAGAGCAAAAATAATGGTGTTCTGTTGCTTGGAATAGTTTGGAGGATTCTGCTGCTCCAAATTTACCAACACCGAATTTCCCCCTTAAGCAATGGCACTGTTACAAGCTGCAGTATCTGTTCATCTTTTGTGATTTACAGTACAGTATTAATATTATAACAAATCATTCATACAGGGAGTCTATTCAGTAAACTTACAGAAGTACAGTACTGGGTTCACTATAATGTATATTTTGGTACCATTTACGGAGGACATGCCGGTATTATTACAGAATAATTGGGGTTTTGGCTAGGATCGCACAGTGTTACCACATCCGGCTTGGTCCTGGGAATTTGCCCCAGTCACTTTATGATAGTTTACACTGGTTATATCCCAGTAGTTTACCCAGGTTAGGTCCCGGTAGTCTGCTGTGGTCCAGGTTAGGTCAGACTAATTTCCAAATTCCAAAATATCTCGGAAACGGGGATTCTCAGAGAGAAACACCATAGATGAAAAGTGTTTTATAATGGTCCAAAATAGTGTAAACTAGACCATAAGCCCATGCTATGCACGGAAGTGAAGTATGTGTAATTAAGTAATTAGTAAAAAAAGAAAAAAAAAAAAAAAAAAAAAAAAAGTCCTCTGCCTGTCCCCCCTCGTGTACGTCCACTTTCCGTGTATGAATTCCTAGTGCTGTAGGTGGTCACATGACAATTTGTATAGCCCGACAGACAAACAGTCTCTTCATTTAGATACAGTATATAGATATTGAAAGAATTACCGTTATTGCATACGGTACGGATTTTCTAATACCATTACCCACTTATTTAGACCATTCTAATACTATTTTCTTGTATAGCATTTCCATAAATTTACAGAAATGGGTTCACTATACAGGTCTCCCTCGTAATTCGTAGCTTCGATATCGGAAATTTCGGTTTTATGACGTTCATGAATTGATACCCTAATATCGTTATACGTATACGGACTCGGTTTTACGAATTATTTTATTACGAATTACAGTAGTAAAATTCCGAATACCGCGCCACACCACCCACCCCGTACAGAATGTAAACAAACGTGACGCATCTAGCACTTCGTTTTCGTGACCCTAGCGCCACCCAAGCTTAGCGGTCACCCTTGGAAACTCATTCCCGCCATATCTTCACTTGTGTTTGTTGCTGCAGCAGTGCCACACGTGTTATGTCTGTTATTTCTGTACTTGTGAACTTTTGAAAACTTTTGTGATGGCTTCTAAGCGACCTGCCATATCAGTGGTAATAGGCCTACCGGGAAAACCACTATAAAAAAATAACGCGTCCGTAAACACTTACCTCTTGGGTGGCGTGGAAAAGTGTTCTTTTTCTATCTATATAAGCTAAAATAGTGCAAATATTCACGGTCATGGAATACATCTATTTAATTCCCATTAAACCTTAACTTCGATATCCGAAATTTCGATATACGAATAGATTTTCGCGAACTTAACGCCTTCTAATATCTAGGGAGACCTGTATTGTATATTTTAGTATTATTACCCACTATGTTGGACCATTCTAACACACTTTTCATCTATGAAAATTCTCTCGGAGAAATGTTTTACAAACATAATTTGGAAATTAGTCTGACCTAACCTAGACCACAGCAGACTGCCGGGACCTAACCTGGGCAAACTACTGGGTATAACTGGTGTAAATTATCATATAGTGACTGGGGCAAATTGCCAGGATCTAGCCGGATGTGGCAACACTGCTCGATCCTAGCCAAAAACCCAGTTATTTTGTAATAATATCTGCATTTCCATCGCAAATGCCCCATTTCCAAGATACAGTAGTCAAATGGAGCATTTTAAAAGCTATTTTTTGAAAAAATTACCGTTTTGTAGCAGTGTTACAAGATCCGGCTACGTCCCAGTATTTTGCCCCAGTCATTTACTGTAATCTATCGAGGTTATTTTCCGGTAGTTTGCCCAGGTTAGGTCCCGGTAGTTTGATGTGGTATAAATTAGATTAGGTCAGGCTAATTTCGAAATGCCTTATCTTGGAAATGGGGCATTCGTGGAGGAAATGCCATAGAAGAAAATACTCTTAGAATGGTACAAATTAGTGGGTAATGAAGGTAGAAAACCCATACGCAATAACGGCAGTTCATTCAATAATTACCATAAACATCAGGAAGTATTTTTTCTCCCAGAGAGTAGTCTGCGAATGGAATGCTCTGCCGGAGAAGGCAGTATTGGCAACAACAACAAACGGATTTAAGAACGAGATTGGAAAACTACTTAGGCATATGGGGGGGCAATTTATGAGCCAACGAAGGCTTCCTGCCCCAGTCCTGAGCCAACCGCCTGTGGAATTGCCTTGTATTACGACAAAATATAAACAGGAGAAATCCGAAGCCTCAAAATTTACCAACACTATAATATCCCATTAATATTACGACAAATCATAATTAGGAGGAATCAGAAACCTCCAAACAATAAGATCAGGAGGAATTTGAAACCCTTCAGTTACCACCACTATAATAATAATATTATTCAGTATATTTTACGACAAAATTCAATCATTTTTGGCCATTAATTTATGAAAGAAGCACTTGATGGTGAAGTGTTTCTGTAATTCTAGGTTATGTGGTTCAATAGACTCGAGAGACGGTGTTTTAGAAGAAAACAAAGGTAAAAATAAAGGTACTTGTGTGTGCGTTGAAGAATCAGGCAAGTCAGTCATGTAAACAAACCAAACTGTCAGTGTTGCCAACTTGCCAGCCAGTGACGATCTTCAACATCCACCGAAATCTAATAAATGAAAATTAAATTAAGATATTGCAATGTATATGTGAGTTTTAATGAGTCCATACAGGGAAGGAGAACGAGAGGAGAACTGTTTAAGGTATTTATGGGTGTAACTGTACGCTCTGTGTTTGTTTATTTTTAACATTAATTATTTCATCATTACCTTTTAATTGTTTGAACTTAAATTTTAGAAAATGTAGGGATTTAAAGGCTGAATCGCTATGAAAATCACGAGGGAAATTATTTTACTTTTAGCTCTCTTCAATAGATTTCTCCCAACTCGCGTACCAGTGTTGCCAGATGGCGAAGGTGAAATTTCAGTAGAAATGTGAGGGGGTAAAATTTCGGTAGAAATACTCGATAACATATTCATATATTTAATAAAAAAAAGAATTTTTGTGCATGTAACATTTAATGAATATATATCAATATGTATTTAAAAATTAAATTAAATTACGAAGCTTTCTATATGCAATATTTTATTACAATAGCTGGTAAAAAACAGAATACAAAAAATACAATTTCTTTTACCAAATAAAACTTTCATTTTCATACGGCATTGTGGCAATACCTGGGCCATGACTTAAAACCTTACTATACCCTTACTATACCCTAGCCTATTAATTTCAGCTGCTGTTTTCTGCTCCCAGTTTTTCCTGTATATTTCAGTCTTCATTCTTTTAAGCATTTCTTTGCTTGTTTCAAAATCATGACAGTCATGATTTGCTATCAGTCTTTTAGTGTTAAGCATTTCACTAATAGTTTTAGTTGTTAGCCTAGCTGTTTCTTAGTTTTGTTTTCATACGATTGATGCTTGAAAACACTCTCTCCACTGTTGCACTCGAGTGCGGCAAACATAACAAATTAAGCATGAAAGCAGAGAGGCGTGGATACATTGGCTCATTATCACCTGTTTTTGTGTCATGCACTTTTACCCAAACTGAGTTATGTTGAAATCACAGCTCTCTGAGCTCAATATGTCACTGTTTCTGAGCAACCTCCATTCTTTATCTATATTTTTATGAATTTTTAACCACTGGGAAACATAATTTCGGCAAATTTTCTTTAGAACCTATGAAAATTCAGTAGAATTCATAAGTTATTGTGGAGAAACAAACACAATTCAGTAGATTACGGCAATAATTCGGTATTTCTTGAGATTCATCAGATTTTCAGTAGATCTCATGATATTTCGGTAGATTCGGCAACACTGTCGCGTACCCCCGGGGTCACTAACTGAAGGGTTGCGTGTGATCGCCAGCGGTTCTAATATGGAAGTTGGGGAAACAGCGTGTTGGCCGAGTTAGATGTAATTTTGTAAAATCTTCCCCGCGATAATTACTGATACATCGTACGTCTGCACTTTAAAATGTTATTATTCAGTAATTATATTAACATCATAGATAAGAATTGGTGTGCAACATACAGTAAAACAGCAATTACAAGCATAAAATAGTACAGGGGTTGGCAGAACTAATAACCTTTATATTAGTTCATACCTGCACCTTTGGCTTAAAACAAAAAAAACTATGTTTCTGAAAGAACAATGCCCTATGTTAAAAAAAATGAGAGCAATCAGAAAAGTTTTTCACCTCTAATTATACATTTTTATGAGGCCGAAATCATACGGGAAAGAGATCACTTCCCCAACTTTGTTGTTAACAATTATTTTATCTGGTGAAAAGTGGCAGTTTTACTTAGGTTCGTGACGTCGGGAAATTCCTTCGTGAGTGTTTAAGACTTCCCCATTCGAAATTCAAACATACCATCCTTAACCCTAATAAAAAAATTATATAACTGCCTCCAATGCATTATGACTTACTATCTTAATTTGAACTAAATAGGTAATTATACAAATCAATTATACAAGTTTTCTATCACAACACAATTTCTTTCTCTTAACTGTACATAAACATAATTATAACCTCATTTTCTCTCGAAAATCCCAGCACTGAAAAAAACGACATTCACCATAACTGACATAATGAGCCTTCATGTATGCCATTTTTTCGGTCTCCACTATAAGGCTTCTGCAGTTACCTGCACCTGCCTGGTGGGGGCCGCCAAAATTGGCACACTTAAAGACTGTCTCTGAACACAGATTAGTCTCGTGACTTCCGGCACATTTACCACAAATGAATCCTCCTGAGTCTTTTATTTAGTGAAACACCTCAATGCTGTATGTCCGAATTTTTGGCACCTGAAACAACGCATCGGTTTCTGAATATAAGGTCTTACGTGAACAATTTCGTATCCAATCTTAACAGTGTCAGGTATTTGAGCAGCAGCAAAAGTCATGAAACATAAGCCAAATTTCTCTCTCTTGTTCTCTCTCAACCTGGTCATACTTTGCACTTCCACAACGCCCTGGTCCTTCATTCCCTCGAGAATGTCTGCATCATCCAGGACTGCCAAATCCCTATGGAAAATGACGCCCTTACAGGTATTTGGCCCAACTGGAATGGTGGTTTTCACCCTGAGATCATGAATCTGCGTCAGTTTAAGTAAATCCTTAACCTGGGAAGAGTTGAGCACTTTTACCAGGAGACTACCATCTCGCAATTTCTTAGCATATTCAAGACTGCCACCCACCTGACCATCAAGGACCTTTTTGATGATAAATGGATTAACAGCCCTGAGAGATTGACCACTATTTACACAACTTACATTCACGTAACGAGCATTCATGGAGGGAATATCAATATTTTGTTGCCTTGGTCTGTCAGCTGTAGGGGTTCCATTAATGTCTGCCATAGTCTTAGTACGGTCATTGGTCGTCAGCCTCCCTCCTTGAGGAGGAGGAAGGCTAGTCGGGGGATCAGCCATTCGGGTCATCGGAATAGGTCCGAGCCCTCTCCTTGCACCCTCTCCTAACTCCCTTAACTATTGTATCAACCCCCCAAAAGGACAATAATTCAGGGAAAAAATAAAAATGACCTCACTCAACCCCCTCATAGTGGTAGCCTGGCGGCGTACTCCAGTACCAGCTATGGGATCGGAGTTAGTGTCCTCAAGCAAAAACAAAAAACACTGAAGGTGCACAAATAGCAGTGCAGCAAACGCTGCAAATTACGTTACTCTCTTACTTTACACAGGCAAAGAAACAACAGAGTACTGCTGGCAAGAGGCCTCAGTACACCAAGGTAGCTCGAGCGGAAAATACGTGGACACTGTTGTGGCCAGGATCAACACCAGGATGTGTTGATCCTGGTTGTGGCTATGCAGAAACGAGGACGATCCCAGTACCCATGCAGCCCAAGCCGAAGGCTGTTATTTATCCTTAACCGAAAGATCCCAGGTTCGAATCCCCTGTGGGGGTACAATTTTTTTTTTTTTTTACAAATAATACACCATTCTGACTGGTGTAGTCCCGGGAATGTCTTCGGTCTAATTTTATTTTTGGTGGATATGTGTTTCTTGAATTATTAGGTTAAAAACCAAAGATTTATGGCTTTCTCAACATAGACTCTATGGTCTCAAGCATCAAGGATGCAGGCAGGCCTGGCTTGCATGCCCTGTTTAGGAATGAATTCAAACCACAAAATGTTGAACACCTAAATATGATACTAAATCTAAGGACAGTGAAAAAAACAGTTTTTAAAGGGTCGTGGTTCGATCCCAGTACCTCTGCAGCCCAAGTCGAAGGCTGTTACCAATTCGTCACTCGGGCCTTGCTATTTAATCGTGGCTGTTATAATACCACCTTCTGCTGTAGTTGCGTCATGGATAACTTTTGTGGTTGTAAAGCTGGCATGGTTTCTCTGAGGGACCAGCAAACACACACACCGGATAATAGACTCCTCTCACCCTCCTAATAAGTTCACATAAAAATAATTAGGGGAAATTTATTGACAAAACCACATGTAGGATTTTCACCCGGACAACGTCGGGTATCGCTGCTGGTATTGAATAATTATTGTGCAAGAATCACCGACAAAATTAGTAATAACAGAATTGTTAAAAAAAGAAAGTTGTAAACATTAACAAATAACATGAGTCTGAAATCACCAGTATAAAAACATGCATGAATAAACTTTGTTACCCTCCCCAAATATCTCAGCATTTATTTTCCTCCATTATACTTCAAGATTACTTACATCAGCCAAGAGTAAGGGATACTGATATTGGAAAAGACGCTAATACATAACTATTTACTACACCAATTATATTTTATTCGGTATAAAGATGACGAATAACAAAGAAAAGTTATTTGTGAGTACGACACGCGGCGACCTGACAGCCAACCCGTGATGACTCATACTTTGACCACTCAGGCCTTATAGTCCAGAAGGCAGTGCCAAAAACCCCTGCACCCCCACAAAGCCATCAGAGTTTATTTAATGTTGAATTATAGTCCAGAAGGCAGTGCCAAAAACCCCTGCACCCCCACAAAGCCATCAGAGTTTATTTAATGTTGAATTAGTGGTCTGCGATGGAGAGGAGAGAAGGAGGTGTTCCATTAGCTTTGACAGGGATGACTTTACTTCTCTGAGATCATCAATAGAAGTCTTCAGTTGTCTCACTTCCTTACGCAGCAGTTCAACCTCGCTCATCTATCCAGTCGTATCATTAATTATTATTTCAGTATTATTTATTATTTTTTATTATTATTATTATATATTATTATTATATATTGTTATTATTATTATTATATATCATTATTATATATTATTATTATTATTATTATTATTATTATTATTATTATTATTATTATTATTTTTAATATTATTATTATTATTATTATTATTATTATTATCATCATTATTATTATTCTACCATAATTTTTTTTTTTAATGACTAAAAAAAAACAACTCTAGCCTACCTCTCTCTCTTGGTGAAAAGCGAAGGTGTTGGCAACCCAAGAGAGCAGCCCAGGTGGTGGTGTTCTTGTGGTCCCTGTTGATGTCAGTTTCCTCACGTAGCACCGGCGGCGGACTAATTCAGGCACTACCATCTCTGTTTCCAGGACCAGCTGATGAGAAAACAACAAAAGAGTGAGTGTGTGGGGCAGCTATAGGTTATGGAATGGATCATCATCATCATCATCACTTCTGCTTCTATTATTCCTTCTTTCCTTCAGGTTATAGTCAGTTAGCATGCAACATTGGCCACGTAATCTGACAATAATGCACGTACCACACCCTCTTTGAGTTACTCGCAGTTTTAGCTGGTAAAATCTGGAGTAGAAAGCAGAGGTTTCTTAATTAAGCAGATATTAGATCGACCAATGACAATCACTGTAAGATAATTCTGCTTACTACTCCAGATTTTACCAGCTAAAAATGCGAGTAACTGAGCAAGGGTGGGCTACGAGCATCATTGACAGACTGTACACTCGTGATACGTAATCCCTGACTAGAGACAAACGGCAGGCACCACACACACACACACACATTCGAACTCAGCCTCTATAGGGGTACTGGGTGGGGAAATGAGCAATACCAAGCGATTGGAAGCTTTCTGCTCCACACACTCTGGCTGCTAACGCAGAAGAAATCGTCGCACCAGCTAAAATCCGTAGCCACGGATGATTTACTAACCTTATAATATTATTTAAGATGAATGAAACACATTTTTTTATGTCATGAAGGATTATTAGTATTTAGTCATTTCTCCATTAACTGTTAACACAGCTCTGATATGCTTTGGCATATTGTCAACTAGTTTTTAACTCTAATCATCAACCTCAGCCCACAGCTTCCTTAACTTGACTACCCAACAGTCAACATTGGATATAGGGAGCTTGCCTAGCTAATGCCATCGCCTTGTTCTTTTCCTCCATGGTCAGCTTAGTAGGACCCATTTTGCAGCTTAATAAAACAAAATTACTGCTGAGTAAAATTGGCCAACTGATATTGGGACGGTTGACCGTTACTAATTACACAAATTAAAACTCAAGCATAGAAAATGATGCTAAGAGTTACCTAATAGATATTTTTTGTTGTATTAATTAGCTTGTAAGGTTGATAATCCAAATTAAGACAAAGCGTTAGAAACTGTCGCGATTTTTTGTGTGTGACGATTTCTTCTGCGTTAGCTGTATATATATATATATATATATATATATATATATATATATATATATATATATATATATATATATATATATATATATATATATATATATTATATATATGGCCCAGGTCAACTGCTACTCATACACACACACACACTCACGAGTGTATGCGAGTGTACTGTTGGATACATGAATGGGTGGTACAGCACAGCAGGTGAAAGATACTTGTCCCATTTGAGTAACCAGTGTCTATTATCAGGTACTTGCTTTTTATTACCATCCTCAGTACTGATTACTCAAATGGGACAAGAATCTTTCACCTGGGCTGTACCACCCATTCATGTGTCCAACTGTACCTGAGCTAACATGACCAGTTTCATTTGATCACGACTATACCTGAGTCTGCATGGCCAGTTTCATTTGATCACAACTATACCTGAGTCTGCATGGCCAGTTTCATTTGATCACAACTATACCTGAGTCTGCATGGCCAGTTTCTGCAACATGGCCTGCTCCTGGACCGCCTTGATATCGTCCACGGCCAGACCCACTAGTAAGTTCATGATTAGGATGGACATGACCACCAGGAAGGTCACCAGTAACGCGTACGTCACTTCTGGATACTAGTATAACACACACAGTATTATTATTATTATTATTATTATTATTATTATTATTATCGTTATCGTTATCGTTATTATTATTATTATTATTATTATTATTATTATTATTATTATTATTATTATTATTATTATTATTATTATTATTATACTGAGAACAAGCACCGAGGTCAGAGGATTTATTTAGCACAAGAGTCAGGATATGAGTGACGGAGAAGGTTTATTAAGCTGATAGGATGAACGTTCTCTGTTGGACAAATGAGAAGGTGATAGATAGGTATAAGAAAGACAACAAACACGAAGGAAAGAGATGGAAAAAGAGGAAAAAAGAAAGGCAGTATTGTCTAGGAAAGAGATGGAAAAAGAGGGAAAAACAGAAAGTGAATGTTGTCTAGGAAAGAGATACAATGGTGAAACATTAGCAAAAAAAGGGCTACCTCTCAAATGGTGATTTTCTTTAATCAATTTGCCTTTTAATGATATTTCCACTTATCAAACATATATATATTTTTTATGTATGTAAGCTCCCTGTAAATAATATTTCTGTTTTTCAAGCATTGTTATTTTTCTTTCATGCAATCAAGGTGTGTAAAGGATAATTAGATTTTATATTTCATTATAAAAACCTTACCTCAAGTGGGGCTCCTTCCTTGTCGAAAACATCAGAATAGTTTATCTCACCAATCATCATGACAGACGTGCGCAGAAGGGAGTGCGCAGGGGTCCGGAAACTGTACTCTTTATTGAGCACCTGTCGAGGGTACATAAATAAATACACGTATAAATATTGGGGTGGTGGTGGTCAAAGTGTTAGTAAATAATAATAAATAGTGGTGGTGGTGGTCAAGGTTTTAGTAAACAATAATATTAAATAGTGGTTTTGATGGTCCGTGTGTTTTTAGCTTTTGACAATACCGGCTGCCTGTGTCCCACCGGGAATGAGCACTGCATTGGCCTTGCCAGCCATCAGTGGTCCCCCAATGGGGAAATGGACAGCTAATGGCTACTGGCGGGAGGGAGTCTCCGAGGGAGTGGGTAAGAGGAAGTATATGAGAGTGGTAACTGTGAATGTGAATGGAATGACAGATTTGACCAAGAGAACAGAGATGGTAGAATGTTTCAAGAAAGGAAGAGTGGATGTTATGGGAGTGACAGAGACACATGTGAAAGGATGTGGAGTGGCTGAGTGTAAGGAGGGAAGGGAGAGTGGACTGTGGGAGGGAATGGAAGGAGGAGTAGTATGGACGGGTATGAATGAAAAGATTAAGGGCCCTGTGATCGTGTATGAAAAGTGGAGGCTTCTGATTCCTCCTAACTATGCCACGAAACAAGCTCCTTCAATATAGGTGGTGTTTCGTGGCAATATTTGAAGGACTCATTTATCTCCAATTTTCTGACTACATCACAGGGTCCCTTAAAGGAAGAGGGAAGGAAGGGTGTGCGCTGTTTGTATCTCCGTGGGTGTGGAAGGGAGTGGATGGACATGGGTGGAATGGATCAAGAATCGTATGGATGACGGGTAAGACTGGGATGGTAAAGTATGCGTGGGTGTGTGCTTATGCACCAGTAAATGAATAGAGTAAGACTGGGAGAGCGAAGATGAGAGTGTTTTGGGAGGAGTTGAATGCATATCTGAGAGGGATTAATGATGGAAGGAGAGTGGTAATGATGGGAGACATGAATGGAAAGGTGGGAGGTGAGGACGTGGGGAGTGTTGTAGGTAAATGTGGCGTTGAAGGAATAAATAAGAATGGGGAGTATCTGATGGGTGTCTGTTCTTGGCGAACACCTTTCAGTACAAGATGATCCACCGGTATGCGTGGAGAAGAAGGGATGAGAGAGGAGAACAAAAGAGTTTGATTGATCATGTGGCAGTAGATGAAAGGTTGAGGAAGGATGTATATGATGCGAAAGTGGTGAGAGGAATGGTCCATTGCTCCGACCATTATGCGGTGTTGATAAGGATGAAGGTTAGGTTTGAGTGGGAATATAGTTGGAGGGGTGAAGGGGTGAGGAACAAGAGGGAGGTGGCTAGTGGGAAATTGGATGTAGCGGAGTATAGGGAGGAATATAAGAGGAGGGTGCATGGGTGAGGTGCTGGGGGATGCAAGGATGGGGAGTGGGAGTCAATGCTGTGTATGAAGTATTTAAGACAATAGTTTTTTTTTTTTTTTTTATATGATCCGACACTGGACAAAGGCTTAATCAAGC
>JAWZYT010001119.1:202500-237500 GCA_034508575.1 Petrolisthes manimaculis
CAGAAAGGGAAGAGAGAGAGCATGAAAAAGAAAGAGTGGCACACGAACAGAAAATGGTGGAACTGCAAGCACAGGCGAATAGTAGTCAAAGCAGTATTGCAAGCCCGACTACAGTAACTCCGAGACTACAACTGGCGAAGTATGTAGAGGGAGACGAAATTGAACCGTTTATTGAGCGATTCGAGATGCTTGCAGACACATACGTCTTTGGTGACGATGTGAAGAAAATAGAGTTCCTTAACCTGTTTGATGGTAAAGCCCTCAGTATCCTCTACCGACTCGATCCTGACACCAGGAATTATGCGAGCATGAAAAAAGCTCTGTTGCAAGCATATGGGGTGACGGTCGATGATGCACGGAAGCAGTTTTTGAGTTCTTCCTTGCAAGATAAAGAGACCGTTGCACAGTTTAGTGCACGTCTCGCTAGCCACCTGGATCAGTGGTTTGATAAGGCCGAAACACCCAAGACGTTGGAGGGGGTAAAGGACTTGTTGCTTCGCACGCAACTAGAGAAGTCTTGTCCCCCAGAATTGTCAGCTCAACTCAAAACCCATAAGATTAATTGCCTCAAGGAAATGGTGGAAATGTCGGATGCACATTTTACCGCATACGGTTACCACACGCGGGTTCAGTCGTGTGAGAATATTACTCAGTTAAATAAGCCTTCCCAAGACTCTGCTGGTTCATATAATCAGTCGAGTAATAATGATAATTCACAGCAGCAGAGTCAGGTTGTACGTCAACAACCTAATCCTCACTTTAATCACGCCAAGAAACAAGGCAATAGTTATTATTCTCAGCAGTCAAGTCAGTACCGTTACCAAGGGAGAAGTAACGGGAAGAGTTATAATAACCACGGTGGTAATAAGGGTTATTATCAGCGATCGGCTGCTGCTACATATAGTGAACCACAGTACCCAGCTGTAGGTACGGCTAGCGCTGCTGGGGAAACTCCCGAGGGTGGAGAAGGATATACCCAGCAGACGACGGAAGCTCGTCAGGGTGAGATGGATGAAGGGTTACGTGTTCACGGGGACCATCGGTGGTTTAAAGGGAAGTGCTAGCGTTGGGGCAGACCTTATGTCACGGTTGCCTGAGGAAAATTGAGCGAGTAATTAATTATTGGTTACGAATAGGATTCAAATTACTCGTTTTACGGTTATTTCCGAGTGCAACGAGCACAAACCCTTTATCCAAACTCAGATTTGGGGTTCACCTCGGTCTGATGTTTGGATATTGCATTTTAGTCATCTAAGACTTGAGTTCCAGAGGTTATCCCTGACTCTAGTCTTGGATGATTAAATAATATGTATATTGCAATCTGTGTATCCTTATCCAAGCCAGAGATTTGGAGGGGCTCCCCTTTCCGAGGCTTGGATAATCATCTAATATATATATATTGCCTTACAGGAATTGATGGCAGTTGGATGGTCTCCAGAATAATTTTTTGCATTTTATTATTACATATTATGTAACAATGACACAATGTATTACATACACCACACTTATATATTGTTTAAATGTGTACTATTGGTACTAGACATTACCAGGTATAATTATTCTTGCCACGGAGTTTCTCCTTAGATTTTTAAAGTTAAAGTAACTGTTAGGAGTTTTTCACTCATTGGCAAAAATAAACACTTAACTGGTATTAAGTCATGACACATACAAGAATGAGTGAAGTGTGAGTGAGTTATTATTGTAATAGTTATACATGCAAAGACGTCATTACCACTTCATTATTTTATTAAACATTGCATAGAGCAATGTCTCTTCTGTGTGTGCGAATGTCACGGATCGGCCGTGATCATAACGTAACGTACGTAAGTAGTAGAATGCTATTAAATATATATATATTAACAAAGGGATACCACGTGGAGTTCCTCAGGAAGCAAGGAGTGGTGAACCCAAGTGAAATATAGGTGCAGGCTATTAATCCCCAGGTAGACAGGAAAGGTCATGTCATGTCAGGTCAGGTGAGGTCGAGTACCCACTCACTCCATCCCGTGACTGGAGGTACTGCTACAATTTTGCATTAATAATTATGCTATGGGGGCATCTATTACTTATTAAAATTGATTTTGAAGTGGAAGGGAATCATTTGCAAGCAGTTGCATGTTATGGGAAAAGTGATTTGCATGTATAACTAAAGTGTGAGTGACATATGTAAACGTAGTCAAGGATTAGGCCATACGAACACGTAGATACTGGACAGTCTTTGATGATGAGTCACTGGCCAGGTAGAATGGGGAGGAGTCAGAAGGGTAATTAATCTCCACCACCCATACCTTGGTTTTGAATACAAGCAGTTGGTAGAATCACACTCTAGGATGAACACCTCGTATCAGCTCTCCTCCTTGCCTGGGGGCCTATAGTTTTAACGTAACGTCGAAATTGTTTAATTACTTTTTCACAAGACTTATTGTTAATTAACTCACTATTCATTCGCTAGACGAGAATCAGTAAGGTGTCATTTTACAGGTGAGGAGAGGGCTGGCCGGAATTTACGAGTGTGTGTGTGTGTACGAGGGACAGTAAACGAGTGTGAAATTGACATTGAAATATACCAACTGGGTTGCTTGATTTCCATTACTATTACGATAACGTAATTACGGTCTCCTGTGTGTACGAGGGGAAGTGCTAGCTCGTGATAAGTATATTAAAGTAAAGTAATATTACTGTTCCACGTGTACGCGTATGAGCGATAGCGGCCTAGCAGCACGTGTGGAGAGGAGCGACGGAAGAGTAAGTAATAGATAGTTACTGTGAACGGAAGTGTGTGTGTGTGATTTTTGATTGAATTTAATTATTCATTTGTTGGCTTGGAATTTATTAATAAATAGAGAAAATTGGCATTTTTGTGTTGTGATTGACCATTATTGCATGCTCTATAATCATACATATATAGCAGGACGAACCCAGAAATAAATTTATTGTGTTGGAGGGAAGGATACAGGGATTATAACTCTGGGTAACTCGCTGCAGCCAACCAACGAGATTACATATTAACCAGTAAGGTAAGCTTTTGGTAATTTATTATAAAGCTACATTTATTGATATCTTCAGTCCACCCCCACAGAGAGAGAGAGTGTGTGTGTGTGTGTGTGTATGTATCTCCTACCACAGTGACGTCATAAACAACTCCCCCTGTTCCACCCTCTCTCTCTCTCTCTCTCTCTCTCTCTCTCTCTCTCTCTCTCTCTCTCTCTCTACCAGCCTCTTTCTTCGTCAATATAAGGCTTCCTTCGTCCTCAAATTCCTTTTCCTTCGTCCTTTGGTCAATTTAATTCTTCCTTTGTCCTCCAACTTCTTTTAAAAGACCTAAGTTCTTATTAAAGAGGTTGAGAGTGTCCATCGAGGGTGTATAGGTGGAGGCGACATGCCCATGGCTCACTAATCCAGGGGTTCGATTCCCCCCCAACCCCCCATTGATCATTTAAAAACATTTTTTTTGTAAGCCTAGAACACTCCCCAGTCATATGCGATCAAACTTATGTAAAAATTATTACTGAAGTTATAACGATGAGGGCGTGCATAGCGGTCATACAGACAGACAGACAGACAGAGTGTTTTATATATATATATATATATATATATATATATATATATATATATATATATATATATATATATATATATATATATATATATATATATATATATATATATATATATATATATATATATATATATATATAGATGTAAGAGACAAGTGAAAAGGATGGTGAGTGAGAATATAAGGAGAGTGAATGAGGAGTTTGGTAGGAAACTGAGTGAAAAGTTTAAACAGAACAAGAAATTATTCAAGAAGAAGGTTAAAAGAGAAAGAGGAGAAGGAAAGTCTGGTAGCATGAGAATGAAGAGAGAGGATGGAGTTACTGTGAGTAGAAGTGAGGAAGTGAAAGAAGTGTGGAAAAAGCATTTAGATAGTCTGATGAATGAGGGGACAGGAGGGGAGGCGGTGGTGACATGCATGAGGATGGAGGCAGGTGGTAGACAAAAGGATGTACAGGGAGAATTAGGAAGGGAATAGGTTAGAAAAGCAATAGCAAAGTTGAAGATGGGCAAGGCACCGGGGGTGGATGGGATAACTGCTGAAATGTTGAAGTGTAGCGGGGAGGTGGTGGTGGAGTGGATGTTGCATATATGCACATTGGCATGGAGGCAGGGAGAGGTGCCAGAGGATTGGAGGAGAGCTATAATTGTACCTTTGTATAAGGGGAAGGGGAGTAAGGAGAAGTGTGGTAGCTATAGGGGAATAAGCCTTCTTAGTGTACCGGGGAAGGTGTATGGGAAGGTTCTTATAGAGAGACTGAAAAAAGTAACAGAGAATAAAGTTAGTGAGGAGCAGTGAGGGTTCAGAATGGGTTGAGGATGTGTGGACCAAATATTTGCATTAAAATCAATAGTAGAGATATATATTGGGAAGGGTAAGAAGTTGTATGCTGCCATCATGGACTTGGAGAAAACATACGATAGACTTTGTTGGAGAGCTATGTCAGAGGTGATGAGAATTTATGGTGTTGGGGGATCATTGCTGAAAGGCATTGAGGCTTTTTATGCAGATACAAAAGCATGTGTGCGGGTAGAGGGTGATCTAAGTGAGAGCTTTAATATTAGTGTAGGGCTGAGACAGGGATGTGTTATGTCACCATGGTTGTTCAATAATTATATATATGGATGATTGTATGAGAGAGATGAATGCCAAAGTGAATAGCCTGGGGGTGAAGTTGTTACATAGGAATTATTATTATTGACTTGACACTCTTGACAATTGCTCTGATCCAACTCATCTGTCTCGAAACTTAGAAGATTCAGATTGTAACTGCACAGCCAGACGTTAGATATTTTGTAACTATATACTATTATATTAATGTATTTGATTTGTATTTCATGTATGTATGTATGTATGTATTTCATTAGTACTATTTTGTTATTTATTAGCTTTGGGATATTATGATAATTATTATTATGTGTTTTATTTATGAGAGTGTGGGCAACACTTTAGCCTATAAAAAGCCAGTCAGGGTTTTTATGGATCAGTCTACGTCCTGCTTCTGCTTCGCTTGGATTTATATTCTGTATAAGGCGGGGTTCTCACCAATACGTTTGCAATCCGTTTGCACGGAGTCCGTTCACGTTGATGACGTCACGAACACAACGTTCAGACGGACACAGAGGAGTTGAGCGACGTTTCCCGCCCGTTTCTTCACATCAACAACAAGCGACTATGGCCCAGTTTTTACCGGAGATGGACAAGGATTTACTAAAGGCATAAAATAATAACCAATAAACTATATACCATATCAGCCTATTAAAAATGCGGATGTTTTCTAGTACTTTTAATTACAACCTATATAAATTAGATGCATTTACATTACAAATATTATTTAGAATCATGGATGATATCAAATAATTTTTTAATTCAATCATTTTGTTGTACCTGGTCTTCAACTTTTAATAATTGTGTTTTAATGTAGTGAGCAGCTACAACTGTTGTTTTGGCTGGTAGGCTGTTTGTTTACCCAGCACCAGAGTGCGGTGTTGCCAAGCCTACAGTTCCAATGTACATTCTTATTAATCGTACATAAATTGACGAACTATACACAAATATATTATGATTATTATTTTATTTACATAAAATCGTATCATTTTGCGAACAAATAAGTTTAATTCATATTATTTTCATATGTTGAGGAGTCAACAACATTATAAACGGACACCACCGCCAACGTTGCTACCCAAAAAGATGAATTCAGTTCATCCTCAACGTTGGACGTGGTCCGTCTACGTGAGGTCGAGACGCGCACCGCATTCCCACTGTTTGGGCACATACACGGACGTTCGTGACGTCATCAACGTGAACGGACTCCGTGCAAACGGATTGCAAACGTATTGGTGAGAACCCCGCCTAAGTATTCTGTGGAATTCAGTGTGAGACTCAAGGCTGACTGTGCTGTTCTGTTACTCGTATGTATTATTTATTATATTATTATGTGTTAAAGGTGTATATAGTTTGTGTGTTGTTATTATTTTGGGGATATTTGTTAGGTCTTTGGGATATTTGTTAATTTGTGATTTATTTAATATATGAAACTTGGTAAAAGTCTCTTTGATTATTCAATCCTTCACTCATGTTCATAAAGAGGGAAAAGCAGTTTGAAAAGTGAATTATTTTTGCTATGAAAAGTGAATTATTTTTGCTATTGTTACGTGTTTGGCCCTTCTGGAACGCAACAAAGTTGAGGCTGAATGAAGTAAATTGGTCCTTAGCGGCAAGTTTGTTTGCGGATGACACTGTGCTGATGGCTGCATGAGAGTGAAAGGAATTTACAGAGAGTGGAGGACGAATTTCAGTCTGTATGTAAACGAAGGAAACTGAAGGTGAATGTGGGTATAAGTAAAGTGATTGTATTTGAAAGAGCAGAAATTGAAGTGATTGACTTTGCTACACCTTACAGAGTAGGAGGACCAACTGGGACGAAATGTGAGGTAACTCTGAGGGGTGAGAGGATGGAAGAAATGAAGGAGTTTAAGTACCTGGGTACAGTTCTGTGTATAATGGAAGTATGAAAGGAGAAATTAGGGAGAGAGCAATGAGGGGTAGACAGGACATAGGATCGCTGTGGAGGATAATGGAGGGTAGAAGTGTGAGTATGGAAGTGAAAAGGGGACTGCAAAATAGTATAATCCTGCCAACACTGACATATGCGTCGGAGACATGGACATGGAGTAGGTCTCATCAGTCGAGAATAGGTGCTGTGGAAATGAGTTAGCCTACTTGAGAGGTGCATGTGGACTTACTAGGTGAGATGGAGAAAGTAATGAGAGTGAGTATGAGTGAGAAGGCAATTGGTATTGAGTGTGGGGTGGTTGAAAGAGTGAAACGTAATACACGGAGGTGGTTTGGACATGTAGAGAGAATGCAAGGTGAAGAGTTTGTAAAGAGGGTGTATGGAAGTGAAGTTGTGGCACCTGGTGTGAGAGTCAGACCACCAGTTAGATGGCAGAACAGAGTGGAAGAGTATGTAAACGAGAGAAACGTGAGGGGTAGAGGGGGGGGGGGGGCTAGACCGAGTAAGGAGGGAGTGTTGGAACAGGGAAAACTGGAGACTCTTTTGCCGTGGGGAGTTCCAGGAGGGAACGAGGCGTCGGAGCAAGCCTGTCCCCATACTCCTGCACCCCCCAAAACCACCCCAAGCCTGTCCATCTACTCCCGCACCTCTCTAAAAAAACCCACAAGCCTGTCCCCCTACTCCCACACCATCCTAAACCCTCCCCAAGCCTGTCCCCAACTCACGCCCCCCCCCACGCCTGTCCCCCTATTCCCGCACCCTCTTAATAATAGTACTACTACCCTCATCACCTAGTTAAAAAAAAAGAAACATTACGTATAATACATAGACAAACAGATAGATAGATTGATAGATACATAAAAAGATAGATAGTTATATAGACAAACAGATAAGATACATAGATTGATAGATACATAGACAGATAGATTGATAGATATATAGACAGATAGATAGATTGGTAGATACATAGACAGATAGATAGATGGATAGATTGATAGATACATAGACAGAGAGATAGATAGATACATAGGCAGATAATTATATAATATAGACCTGACAGACATACATACACTCACTCACTGTATAGAAACCGAAGGCGAATGCGACGACGAAGAAGAAAAAGACGACAAAGAAGCTGATAAAAGTGGTGAGTATCTCGGTGAACATAATGACGTAGATGCCGAAGAAGTTGAACACACGGATGTACAGGAGGAGGTTCAGCCAAGCCAGGAACACGGCCATAGCACCCACCTGCCACTGCCACTCCTTCAGATTAAATCATTAAGGGACCCTGTGATGTAGTCAGAAATTTGGAGATTGACGAGTCCTTCAAATATTGCCACGAAACACCACCTATTGGGAAGGAGTTTGTTTCATGGCATAATCAGGAGGAATCAGAAGCCTCCCATTTTCATACACGATCACAGGGGCCTTAAAAGGTTATATACTTATTGATAGGTAGATTTGAGGTGTGTGGGAATAAGGGACAGGCTTGAGGGAGGAGGTTTAATTAAGGGGGTGCGAGAATAGGGAACAGGAACACGGCCATAGCATCTACCTGCCACTCCTTCAGGTTGTTATTATTAATTAAAAGGTCAATTATTGATTATTAGGATTATTAGGGGACAGGCTTAGGGGGTTTATGGGACAGTGGGAGTAAAGTAACAGGCCTGTCCCCTTATTCCCGCACCCACCAAACTCAACCCCCCCCCCCCAAGTCTGTCCCCATTTGAGTAACCAGTATCTATTATCAAATACTTGCTTTTTATTACCATCCTCAATACTGACTTCTGCCCCTGATGTCTCCTATGTGGCACTAATTAAGGAACTTGATATTTTGAGAAATGGACCATCTTTCATTTGGGCTGTACCACCCATTCATGTGTCCAACTGTACATACACAAATGAATAAACAACACACACACACACACACACACAAAGACAGACGAAAAAACAATACACATATACACACCCACACACACACACAGACGAATAAACAATAACAACACACACACACACAGACGAATATACAATAACAACACACACACACACACAGACGAATAAACAATAACAACACACACACACACAAACGAATAAACAACAACAACAAACACACACACACAGACGAATAAACAATAACAACACACACACACACAATCGAATAAACAATAACAACAAACACACACACACAGACGAATAAACAACAACAACAAACACACACACACAGACGAATAAACAACAACAACAACAACACACACACACACACAAAGGGAATCCCACTACATTACAAAGTATACTAATTATTATTCTCCTCTCAATAACCACTATAAAATCAAACTTGCATGTGACATACAGTACCTCCTTAAGTGGACATTCATCTGTATCACTGACGAAGAGCACTGCACACACATAGCAACACCACTCGACCAAGTTCTCTGCACTTAGGTAAGCTGTCCATGCCTATAGGTATAGAAAGTGAGAGGGTGTGGAAAGTTAATTAGACACCACTAATTTATGTACATTTTGGAAAGTTAATTGGACTCCACTAAAGTTAATTAGACACCACTAATTTATTTACATTTTGGAAAGATAATTAGACACCACTAAAGTTAATTATACACCACTAATATATGTATATTTTGGAATATATATATATATAAAAAAACTATCTGCCACACATTACACACAACACATTACCTCCCAGACATACATTACAGCTCACTATATGCCACACATTACATCACAACAAATAACTTACAACACATAATAAACATCACAACACATAACTTTTTAGTGTGCATACGGTCATAAATTGTATTGATAATATAACACATGTTTATAGAAGTTTATAATTGTTATTCATCAACTGGCCTGGTAGACAGGTAACCCGTTCTCTGTGTCTCACAGTTAATTAGGACAGACTCACCTAGACTCACCTAATACTTATCACTTACACTTGGCATACCTGTCAACTGTTATTGACCATGACTAATCAACATTCATTCATACCATTAAATGCAAAATAAAATACTATCTAATATTGATAAGGAATATGCATAGCTATCTCAGGGCTCTGTGCTAGGACCATTACTCTTCATAATTTATATAAATGATCTAGACATTGGAATTGAAAGCGATATTAGTAAATTTGCTGACGACACAAAAATAGGACGGCTGATTTGCTCCCAGCAGGACATCGAGGTTTTACAACAAGATTTGAATTTGATGCATGAATGGGCAATAAGATGGCAAATGACATTCAATACCAGCAATTAAGTGCAGTAAACTCCACGTAAGTAGGAACAATTTAAAATTTAATGCTATCCTAAGACTATATTTAGCATTAGTCGGGCCTCATTTGGATTATGCGGTTCAGTTCTGGTTGCCGTATTTCAGGATGGACATAAATAGATTAGAAACTGTACAGAGACGAATGACAAAGATGATTCACGGTTTGAGAAACTTAACTTATGTAGAAAGATTTAAACGCCTTAATCTCCACTCTCTAGAGTGGGGGGAGATCTGATTGAAGTATACAAATGGGTGATGGGGTTCAACAAGGGGGACATAAGTAAGGTTCTAATAATTAGTGAGCAGGGTAGAACACGAACAAATGGTTACAAGCTAGACAAATTCAGATTTAAGAGAGAGACATAGGGAAAAACTGGTTTACAAATAGGGTGGTGGATGAATGGAATGGTCTCACTAGGTATGTTAAAGGAGCGGAATCCATCAATTGTTTCAAGAGGAGATTAGATAAATTTATGGACGACAGTGGTAGATGGTAGCTATAAATAGGGAGGGTTTACAGGAGCTGCCTCGTATAGACCAGCCGGCCTCTTGCGGCTCCTTGTCTTCTTATGTTCTTATATTGATTTGTTAGCATAAATACCATTTAACCCCTACGGACTGGTTACGGGTGAGCTTGCCTCGATATTTTGCCCCGCCGGTAGCGGCAAAATTCCTCGATTTCCCCTATATTCACCCCCTATATTCACAACGCTCTCCACTCTTAACCTATATAGTGTACTAACTTCAATATTGTTACTTACTTAATATAAACTCTTCCTGTATCGAATGGTACCATCTGGAGGGCTGTACGATGTGTCCCCCCCCTAACGGGAACTGCCTTGCCGAGGGGGGGGGGGGCTTGTGTGTCTCTGAGATGTAGCGAGCTAGACTAGCGGGGACTCCAGCCCCTGCTCTGCCTCGATATCAGGGAGAGAGGGCTTTCCATGCTAGGAAGGTCTAGTACAAATATTCACTATGGTATTGTCTTACGATGATTAGAGCACAAATTCGGACAAGGGCAATTACTTAAAAATAGCCCACACATCATGAGATCCAAGAATCAACTGAGTGGATAGCGGATCGATATTGTGATTGTGTTTACTAGCCCGCTGACAAGAAAAACCAGCCCTACATAGCCCTAAATGGCAGGAAATAGCTATGACAGGATAACACGTCAGCCGGATTGCACGTACTGATGGTATATCACATCAGCCGGTCTGTAAGGGTTAAGATGTACTTTTTACATACATTACAAACTAGACTACCTAGTGACCCAGAGCTAATAAACCAGGATCTCAGCTGCCGCTGTAAACAAGGAGTACTGTATTACTACATCCTACCAAAGCGATTAATGGACTAAACACAGCAACGAGATACACACATTATCTCACAGTTTTTGCACGGGACAATAGTAAAGGAGACACACACACACTCTCTATCAATCACTATCCCTAACAATTAGTGACTCTCTATTAGTTGTTATCACTAAGACAGGTGATACACCAACACTTGATGAGCAGTAACAACTTATAACACACCATCAACATATAATACACCATCAACATGTAACCCACATCACACCAACAACACACAATATATCAACAACAACACACTTATTCTCTTATTACCTGATAGATTTGAGCGATTTCCTTCAGTATTTCCAAGATGGCAACAGACACTACCATCCATTTACACACCTCCAACAGATACACCTCCCCATACCACACATCCCAATTTACCTCCTGCAATGATATATGTGTGTGTGTATGTAAGACCAAGGAAGGTAGATATCTTAAGGGGTGGGGGAGTGTGCAGGAGTATGCAATAGGCTTGGGGGGGGGGGGTACAAAGCCTGCTATTATATATATATATGTAAGGTCGAGGGATGTAGATATCTTAAGGAGGAGTGCAGGAGTATGAGACAGGCTTGGGGGGTAATATATAGGGGGACAAGCTTGGGGTTGATAGAAAGCCACTTGTCCCCTATTCCCACACACCCAGTAACCCCTCCCTTCCTTGCCTGTCTCTCTACTCCTGCACCCCCCAAAATTCCCCGCACCCCCAACCCCCCCCCAAGCTTGTCCCCTTATTCCTGAACCCTCTTAAACCATACATAGTACAGTCGTGGTCAAAATTAATCATCCATATATGGATAATTCACGTAAGGTTTTGACAGTTAGCTTCCCTTTATTCCTTAGCTGAAAAACTTTCCTATAAATAGTTAAAGTACAATCGTTTAATTTACTACAATCAGCTACACACTACTTAAGGACGTCGGTACGTTTGTAAGGTCGATTTTTTTTTTTTTCTATTTTTTTTTTTTTTTTTTACAGAAACATAGCCCAAATCCTTCTCTACAATCCACCGAAATATTGGTGCAATTTGATAAAAAAAAATTTTTTTTTTTTTTAGTTTTCTTAATAATACCCACAAGGGTTTGTTTACACGTGCTCCGCACATCACATGTTGTATGCCTTTTTTTTTTTTTTTTTTTTTTTTTTTTTTTTTACAGAAACATAGCCCAAATCCTTCTCTACAATCCACCGAAATATTGGTCCAATTGGATAATTTTTTGGTGTTTTTTTTTTAGTTTTCTTAATTATACCCACAAGGGTTTGTTTACACAACTACAACTTTGACCCTCATTTCCCGTAATTTTATTTTCGTCAATTTTTCAGAACAAAAGTTGTATCTACTCTGGCAATTCTTGCTGGAATATATAGTTTTGGTTATCATTTGAAAGCTGACATTTTTTTCTAAATATTTAAGCAGATTTGGAACTCTAAGTTGAATATCTGATTTTTAGGCATTATTTATGAAAATTTGAGGCGAAACCTGTCAAACAGGCATATTTGCAATATTGCCACAACATAACCATGGAACCCAGAACCATAAATCTGCTTGTATTTTATGTACATAGGTAGTATATCTCTCAAAAAAAAATTCATGGCAAAAGTCCTAATATCTACCGAGTAGATAGATCACGAACATGTGCATATTTCATGCATCATATAACACAAAAAAAAATCATAATTAAATATTTTTTGATAGAATGCAATAAAAATTGGTATGGATTATTAGGATTATCCATAGACCTTACACACCAATTATGAGACTTCTAGCTCAATTTTTTCTATATTGGTCCCTCTAAAGGTACCTTCGTCCTTAAAACAATAACACTGACACACACACACACACACACGTTAACTATACCATCTTTTAATTTACAACAACCAGCTACACACTACTTAAGACAATAAAACACACACACACACACGTTAACTACCATCTTTTAATTTAAAACAATCAGCTACACACTACTTAAAACAATAACACACACACACGTTAACTACCATCTTTTATACACACTACTTAAAATAATAACACACACACAAACACACACATGTTAACTACCATCTTTTATACATACTACTTAAAACAATAAAATTGTATAAAATTATGTGAATATGAAAACATAGAACAGTAAATGGTTAAAGTTACCCATATGTGGATGATTATTATTGACATCAACTGTACATGCAGTTGCAGACAAACGTTCTTATCACCTACTCATTTCTAAACTCGGATATTACAGGACAGATTTTGATGCTGTAGTTTTGTAGTGGCATGCATGTGTATATGTACAGTATACACATATATGCCACCACAAAAATACTCATATCGAAATCTATCTGCAAATAATTATACGAGTTTAGAAATGAGTAGGTGGTAAGGACTTTAGTCCGCAACTGTACATATGTCCGTGCTACCGTATAGTCGTTTAGGTCAAAGGTCAAGGCCATTTTAAGTGCAGAAAGTTCAATTCCTCCGTCCACAAACTACCAAAAGGTTGCGAGATTCGCCAGATGAATTAGTTCTCGCGAAAAATCTCTGCACGTGATTCAGAGCATCAAGGCCTACCGCCCAAATATGAATTTTGCTCCTGTACAAGAATTTAATTGCCTTGAGCTTGAATTGTGTGTCTGGCAGCGACGTACGTTTCCCTCCCCACTCCATGGTGGGGGGATGATAGTAGTGCCCCACCCACACCCTGCTGCCACAGGTATGTAACCGTTAGCGGTTTTGAATTTTATAGGTCGGATTGTGTCATGACGTCCTTGTGTTTTTGTGATTTTTTTCCATAATATAATGGGTGGCAAACATACTGACAGCAAAACAATTCAATCAATTATTGATCTTTTCAAAGCTGAGCACAGCAACAAGGAAATTTGTGTATTAAAGATAATTAAATTAAGAACAGTGCAGGACTTGATTCACTGATTTAAAGTTGGCGGAGAAGATAAACTTCCCCTCCCCAAGAAACAACCAGGTAGACCCAGAAAAGTGTCTACAAGAACCAGAAACATATTAAACAGACAGCTTCAAGTCAAACCCAGACTTACAGCCAGAAAATTAAAGGAACAAAATAATAATTTACTTAGTAATGTATCCCTACGTACTGTACAGGAAACTTTGCATCGTGACCTTGGCTACAGGTCTTATCGGGCGCACAACAAAACACTGATAAATAATCGCCAGAGGAAAAGGAGGCTTTATTTTGCTAAAAAGTACAAAGACTGTCCTCTTGACAAGTGGCATACTGTGTTGTGGAGTGATGAAAGTACAGTTTTCTGAATATAAATGTCAGGTTTTATAATATGAAAGTCAGTTTTTTTAATTTGAAAGTCATCTTTTTAAATTTGTAGTTCATCTTTTTTTAATTTGAAGTTGAAAAGGTGTAGATGTAAGTCGTCGTCGTCGTATGTTTACAGCTGATTTAACTACATTAGGTTACTTTTATTACTTATGCCTACATATCGTTAACTACAGTATTTAAAAGCTTCTAAAATAGTATTGAATATTTCTATGGCAAAAAGAAGGTATACAACAACCAATTATGAGTATACCCATAAAAAATATGTATAATTATTTCATCTGGCGAATCTGGCAAGTCCCTGCCAGTTTGTGGATGTAGGAATTAGCAGAAAAGCTTTAATTAAGTAAGAATCGGGCGGTATGTTTGTCCAATATATTTCTGACTAGGTCGGAATCGTTTTAGTTATTATTATTATCATTATGACTATTATTATTATCATTATTATTATTAATATTTACGATGATGATGCATACTATACTATACTATACTATATTACTACACTATACGATACTACTATAATATACTATAATATTATACTACTATATTATACTACTATATTATACTACTATAATACTATACTATACTACTATATTATACTATAATACTATACTATACTACTATATTATACTATAATACTATACTATAAAACTATACTACTATACTATACTATAATATACTATATAATACTATACTACTATTATATACTATAATACTATACTACAATAATATACTCATAACCTAGAGGTCGGCATATCGATCCTCTCATGTGAAGGCCTGAGAATATTTACTCTTCCGATTTAAGTTTGAGGCACTAACTATAAGGCCACCGAACGTCGTAAAACACCCTCACTGGTACCATAACAGCTGCTGTATTTGGGAATAACCCTCACTTCCCTCTCTCTGTGGCTGGGTACCAGTTCGGAAGTCGTGACGTGTGTGTGTGTGAGCAGCAGTTGACCTGGACCACGGTAACGGGCATGATGAAGCCTATGTCCAGTGTCAGAACATATATACAGTGCTCGACAAAAGTCCGTGCCGGGTAGAGTAGGCCGGTATAGACTTTTGGCGAAAAAAGAAAGACCTTTATCTTTGTGAGGGAAATATTTCAAAAGTCAACTAATGAGGAGGTATTTTCCATGAGAGGAGGTACTTACTGGAGGATAGCTATTTGTACTGTCACTCAGTTAATTTAGTGTTCGCTCTCTATACGTAGGGTGTAGTCAGTCAAGAGCGAGATACCTTTTTGTGAGCGTTTCTTTGTCATATACTGTGTGTTACTACCTTAGAATGGCTAGGAACATTCCGTTGAAACATGATACTATTGCAAAGATAGTTGCTTTAAAGGAAGCAGGCCATCAAAATAAAGAAATAGCCAATTTAACTGGTGTTTGCCATAGGTCTGTGAGGAAATGGGTTTCTCGTTTTGGACGGGGTGGCAGTAGTGATAATGCTACCCACATAACTAGGTCTGGAAGGCCTACTAAAGTGTCGGTTCATGCCAGAACCATATTGAAAAGAGACATTGAAAAGAAGCCTCACACCTCAGCTCGTGTTGTCAACGAATCCAACCCCTGGAACTTTGGGAGATGTGTCTGTGTGTATGGTGAACAAGCAAATTCACTACCTTTGCTACACAAGCCACTGCCCTGTAAAAAAAACATCTTGACTCTTAATTAAGAAAGGCAGCGTAGGGTTGCTTTTGCCAAAGAATATCTTGCTTAGCTTGAGGAAAAGTGGCTAAACATATTTTTGTCAGACGAGTCAATCTTTACTGTTACTTGTAACACAAACTCCAACATTTACCACCGTAAGAAGAGTGACCCACTTGAACCTCGTTACATTTGTGGGACGGTAAAACACCTAAATTACCTAATGGTTTGGGGTTCCTTTTCTAGGAAGGGTTTAGGAAAACTTGTTGTTCTACCAACTAATATCAAAGTAAATCGGTTTCTATACTACTCCTTATCCACACGTAAAAACATCTTGACTATCGCACTCGGATGAATTTGTTTACAAGCGGCACAGACTTTTGTTGAGCACTGTATATATATATAAAATTAATACTACTATACTATACTATACTATACAATACTACTATACTATAATACTATATTTTAATAGTATAATGGTATGAGAAACAAGCCAACCATAACAACAAACTAACATCACATTTGAAGGCATCTGTCGTGTTAAGTTGGTCGTCTTCGGATCCATTCGGTTTGATCCAATTAAGAGATCTGAAACACAACAATAAATATCTGGAGTATTAATTAACGGAATGCGGCTTGGGGGGGGGGGGGGGGTGAGGGGGGTTTGGGTGGTGCGGGAGTAGGGGACAGGCATGGTGGTGGGGGGGTGCGGGAGTAGGGGACAGGCATGGGGGGCTGGTTTTGAGGGGTGCGAGAATAGGGAGACAGGCAGGCTTGGTGGGGTTAAAAAGCTTGTCTCCTCACCACCGGTGCCTAACCTGTCTACCCCCACAAGCTTGTTCCCCTATTCCCCGCATCACCCAAAACTCCGCACCCCCGAATACCAGCCCCCCATGCCTCTCCCCTACTCCCGCACCCCCTAAACTCCACCAAGCCTGTCCCCCTATTACCACACCCCCTTAAATTTGCAGACACTACATTTGTTTTTCGCGTAGAATTTACTATACTGTGTTGAAAAAATAATACTTACTTATTTTTTGTTTACCGATCAATCAAATGGATAGTCACAAACCAACCATCACAGGAGTCCCGTGAGAACTACTGACAGCTTACATACAGTCCCGAGGTTAAGATATAAAAAAAAGTATAAAAAAAAGTATATTATATTCAAAGTATACATCTATAGGGTCGTGGTCAAAAGTAATTATTCATATAGGGGTAACTCACGTAAGATTTTGACAGCTTCTCTCTGTTCCTTAGCTGATACATTTTCCAATAAATAGGTTAACTACCATCTTTTAATCTAATACAAGCAGCTACGCACTACTTAAAACAATAACATCATAATTAGGTGAATGTGAAAACGTTCGACAGTAAATTGTTTGTCATACCCATATGTAGATGATTATTAAAGGAGAGAGAGAGAGAGAGAGAGAGAGAGAGAGAGAGAGAGAGAGAGAGAGAGAGAGAGAGAGAGAGAGAGAGAGAGAGAGAGAGAGAGAGAGAGAGAGAGAGAGAGAGAGAGAGAGAGAGAGAGAGAGAGAGAGAGAGAGAGAGAGAGAGAGAGAGAGAGAGAGAGGAGAGAGAGAGAGAGAGAGAGAGAGAGAGAGAGAGAGAGAGAGAGAGAGAGAGAGAGAGAGAGAGAGAGAGAGGAAAGAATAATAAAAGGGTCTATTTCAATCAAAGGATACATACATCTGAGAGAAAAAGAGAGAAAGAGAGAGACAGAGACAGAGAGAGATTGAAAGGAAAAAATATATATTTCACTCAAAGGATACATACATACATCCATCTGCATCATACACACACGACTTCTACTTCTCTCTCTCCCTCTCTTTCTCTCTCTCTCTTTCTCTCTCTCCCTCTCTCTCTCACCTTGCACTGATGACATACGTGGAGAGTGAGACTAGGAAAGCTATGTATATAACCAGGTTGAGATAGTACACCAATCTAGAGAGAGAAAGATTAAAATAAAAACATCAGACAATAATCTTATACCACTGAGGAAAATAAATAACAATAAAAACATCAGACAATATAATTATCGTATCATATATCTGTCATTATAATTACTATGGTAACCAGACCACATTAATTAAATATATAATTATATATCTTTACCTGGTAACTATGTACCGGCTCGCTGCTCAATTAAATTCGTGACTTTATCGGTAAATGTAATGCAGATCCAAGACAAATTACACCCAATCAAATGGCTCTCTCTTATTATTCACCAGGTTGCATGCAGGACATTTGACCATGACTGTACAAAGTAGTGTCCTCATTCATTCACCCACCTTCCGAATTTGGCCCACTTGTTCTCATTTATTCACACACTCACCTTCCGAATTTGGCCCACTTGTTCTCATTCATTCACCCACCTTCCGAATTTGGCCCACTTGTTCTCATTTATTCACCTTCCGAATTTGGCCCACTTGTTCTCATGTATTCACACACCCACCTTCCGAATTTGGCCCACTTGTGTTTGATGAGACTGACACAGACTCGGTGTGCCAGTAACGTTGTTCTCTTGTGTTCAACCATCAACATGAGCGGGTGGTTTTTCTTGAGCATCCTGGCACTGCTGGTATAGGGCCGGGCTAAATCCTTCAAGTGGCCTGTGGTGTCGTGGTAAGGGTTGGATGTTTTGTCTGTGGATTGTTGCTGTTGCTTGATTTGATACGTGTCGTCTAGGAACTCTACTAGTAACTCCTCCTGCATATGAAGGGGTGTTGACGTAGGTGGCTTGATTACCTCTGCACACCTGTATGTATGTACAGTATGTACAGTATGTATGGAATTGGATTAAAAACAAGTAAAAGAAGGAAAACCCTTCAAAAGTTCCGGCTCTTAATGATTCAAGTGAAATAATAAAATATTCATATGTAAAGGTCTTAAAAATATTAATTATGTTTTATCTGGATTTTTGTATTAATATGAATATATTGAAATTTTGAAAATGAACCCTTTTTATTGAGGGTGAACCCCTCGGTTGAACACTCTCTCGGTTGAACCCCCTCTCGGTTTAACCTCTTAAATATTGGTTGAACCTCTTTTAAGAAGTGGTCACCCCAAGAAGAAAAGAAATGATAATAATAAAAATAAATTATTCAATGTCGGTAAAAGAAAATGGATGGGAGGAAGAGAGTGAGTGAGTGAGTGAGTGAGTTGAACCCCTTTTAAGAAGTGGTCACCCCAAGAAGAACAATAATTCGGAAAAAAAACTAAAGCTCTCGGCTTAGGCCGGAGCTAAAAATTACCATGCAGTCAACCAAACCTCATTGGAAAAGGTTGAGGTGAGATTATATATTATTAATATTATTATTAAAGGGGTCGTTTTGTGTTGTCAAGTAATGTCTAGAGGGTTACTTATTACTCCTAATAATGTTACTGTTTTATGCCACGTTCCCAGGCACAGTGTCCAAATTTAAGAGAAATAAATTGAGGCGAGATATGACAACTCACACACACAAACACACACACATAGAGTGTGCGTGTGTTCCACTGTACCGTACATTTCATTGCGGTCAATAATAATCATTCACATATGGGTTATGTTAAACAATTTACTGTCTAATATTTTTACGTTCACATATGATGTTATTGTTTTAAATAGTGTGTAGCTGCTTGTATTAAATTAAAAGATGGTAGTTAACCTATTTATTGGAGAGTTTATCAGCTAAGGAACAGAGGGAAACTGTCAAACTCTTATACGTGAGTTACCTCTATATGGATGATTACATATGACTGAGACTGTACTGTACATACCTGTCCAGGACTACTTCGGCCACATCAGGAAACCTCTCCACCAGCATCCTGAAGGGAGTGATTCTACGACCCATCTCGTCTGTGGCGTGGCGTAGTGCCGCCTCCCACCTGCTGGACTCCACGATCTCCCTCGCCACATCTCTTAAAAAAAAATATTAATACATATGAAAAACAAAACAAATCAACAATAATAATAATAATAATAATGATATAAACAAAAAACAAAAAACAAACATCAATAATAGCATATATAAATGAATGAAACATATAAAAACAATAATATATATATATATATATATATATATATATATATATATATATATATATATATATATATATATATATATATATATATATATATATATATATATATATATATATGCAGAAAGCTCACTTCACCGTGAGATATAATTGCAGAGTAACCACAGGAGAACCCAAGGGCAGAACAGTAAGTGCTTTCGTATATTACATCTTCGGACAGAATGTCTGAAAGTACTTACTGTTCTTCTGCCTTTGGTTTCTCCTGTGGTTACTCTGCATATATATATATATATATATATATATATATATATATATATATATATATATATATATATATATATATATATATATATATATATATATTGTCAAGCAAATTAATACTGTTTCGAATTAAATGAGAACTTGTATTGATTCAAATGTATTGATGTTTCAAATGTGTTTTTTCTGTAATTTTGAGGTTTCGAAACGGGGTGGTTGGAGTTGGCCAGAGGTGATGACTGGACTGGGGTGGGAAGTAGGAAGCAGTTGGGGACGAGCACTGGCAGTGAGTGGTTGGCAGCAGTTCTCCTATTTAAGCAGCATTCCCGTTTACTTTACTCTTCTCTGTATGGAAAGCAGAGTGTTTGTTGTGTGTTGTCTAGCCCTGACTACAGTCTCTATCCCACTCTTGTCCACTCGTTCTCTCTGTGCAACTCACCATACCCAGTTTCTGCCTGCCGGTGTACTGGAACACCAGCCCACGTTTACTTTTAAGTCCAGAGGTATTGTAGTGTTATGTGTTATTTTATATACTGTACAGTTGTGACTTTCATTGTATGCAGATCTGTTGGTAACATATATATTTCATGTAATTTAGGTTAAAGTTTAGGATTAAGTGTTTTGTATTATTGGATATCCAGTTTATTAATTGGGTTACTTGGGTTACTTCAAGTACTAGTATTATTGTGATTAATGTTATCATTGTTGTTGTGGGTCAATGTGAGAACCTTCAGAGGTTTTAGGTTAAGTGTGATATTGTTGTTAATAAACTTAAATGGTTACATTGGTTCTTTCCATATTCAATTTACCAGTACACAACCGCTGTCAAAACGGGTCTTTCCTATAAAGAACTCTGGAGTCACGAGCTTGTTAACTTTTCTATTAATATATATATTAACATACTTTAACAATTATCTAAATTAAACTCCATATATATATATTAAAGACACATATCAACAATATTAATATAAAAGAAAATCAACAACATAATAATATTGAAACATCGTATTTCCTATATGGGAAACAGAGGTACATTTTTTTGATATGTAAGGAAATGGAGTAGCCTATAATTTTCTGCAACTCAAAAACACATGAATGTATAAGCAGGCAAACGATCAGGCTAACAACTCGACGTGGTATCAGAGCAAGGATAAAAACATCTATTCATCTGGTCTTACATGCGAAACTTGTTAAGTACGGTAATACAGTTTTGAAGGTAAGCGGTGCATGCAGTTTTGCCAAGTAAAAAAAAGAAAAGAAATGTGTTGAATTATTTTAGTCTATTATACAGCACACTCTCCCCCCCCCCCCCCGGCGCCAAGCTAGTCCCCTACTCCCGCACCCCCTTAAGTAAGTAAGTATCACAATTGCATATATACGTTACCGATGCCCTGCTACTATGGCCAACTGGAGGGCATTATGGGAAGAGGTAGTTTGTTGTATCCAAGGTGGTGGTGAGTGAGGCTCCTCGTTCCAACAGTAGCCTTGTTACTTCTACTTGCCCTGCCATTGCTGCCTCCATCACTGCCGTCTTGTGGGCCTGGCAAAATATATACCAAAGAAAAATAAATCTGAAAACAGTTGCCAATGGAAAAGAATATTTCAGGTGTGTGTGAGAGTAGGGGGCAGGCATTTCGGGGGTGCAGGAATAGGGGGAAATGCAGGCTTGGGAGGGGTAGAAAACCTGTCCCTTACTCCCGCAAACCCCCCCCCCCTGCTGTATGATATAATTTGATAATTATGATATTGATTTATTTACACGATGAAAGGAAAGTGTAGGTGGTTATTTGATTGCGACTCTACACTCGTAATACGTAATCCCTGACCAGAGACGAACGGCTGGCACCACACACACACACACACACACATACCCTGCATTCGAACTCAGCCTCTATAGGTGTACTAGATGGGAAAGTGAGCAATACCAGGCGAATCGAAGCATTCTCCTCCTCACAGTCTCGTCAGATATTTTGTATCACGAATGTACACTCATGACTAATAGTCCTGCAACATCTCTTAAGGAAATGGACTCGATAAATGGTGCGAAACCACATGTAACTACTGGAATCTAGTATTGGTGTTTAATTAAGATTCAGTTTCATGGCACACTTTCACTTTACATCAACACTCTACATCACACTTTACCTCACCACTCTACATCACCACACCACATAAATAAACATAAATATAAGCATCTAGCTCTTTAGGTGAGTTATATATATATACTAGCAGCAATACCCGACGTTGTCCGGGGATCTATTTATCTATATCTATTTATTTCTATCTATTTCTATCTATCTATCTATATGCATGACTTTTTCTTATGTCCCTGTAGTAGTGTAAAAACAAAATATTAATAACATTACTTTACTCCTACCTTATTAAACATGTCAAGTGGAGCATCAGCATCCAACAGCATTTGACAGATTTTCAATTGTCCTGATATTGCCGCCAAGTGTAGTGGAGTAGAGGAGGAAGAGTTAATGGTGTTGACGTCACAGCTTCCCTCTAATAATGCCTGTACTGCCCCCTCGTGGCCAAGTTTACAGGCCAGATGAAGAGGTGTGTCTAGGTCTTCGTTTTCGGCGTTGAGGAGAGTAGGGCAGTTAGAGATGATGTAAGCGACCAAGCTGTACAAGGAGTGAAGGGAATGAGAGGATGAAATAGGGAAGAATAAAAGAGAGAGCAAGGGAATTATTTTGATTTGGACATGGACTGTGTTGGGCAATGAAGAGAGAGTCGGGACATGTGGTTGATGAGAGTGAAAAGGTTTTCAAATTTTACTCTAAAAACAATTATTTAATGTGTCTGCCTGCCTCCTAGATTTCACTTACTTTCATTGCCACAAGTAACCAAAACAATGTATTATTAAGCATATACCTCGTGTAAAAGTAAAATAAAATTATTTAATGTATGTATCTGCCTGGATTTCACTTATTTACTTTAATTGCATCAAGTATATAATAAAAAAAAATGTATTATTAAGCTTATACCTGGTGTAGCCGTTCTTAGCAGCCAGATGCAGGATGGTGTCTTGTTCCTCAGTACTGGTGTCTAGTGCTGCCCCTGCTTTGATCAGAGCTCTCACGACGTCCAAGTGGCCAGCCAACACTGAGGCGTGGAGGGGTGGCAGGCCATAGCAATCTTTGGCATTCAGAAGGTGACGACACTTACGGTGGTGAAGAAGTGCCTGCATGCATGGATGGTGGGTGCGTAGGAATAAAAAAAAAAGTGAAAACAAATGGGAATATAAAAAAAGTGAAGAAGAATATAAATGTAAAATATATATATATATATATATATATATATATATAAGTGAAAAGGAATAGGAATAAACGAAATAAAGTGAAAAAGAATAAAAATATAAAAAGTGTGAAAAATAAAAATAAATAAAAAAAAAGTAAAAACGAATAGGAATATACAAAGAGTGAAAAAGAATGGATATATAAAAAAAATGAAAAAGAATAGGAAACAAAAAAAGTGAAAAAGGATATAAATATAAAAAAAAGTGAAAAAGAATAGGAATATATAAATATAGTGAAAAGGAATAGGAATATAAAAATAAAAGTGAAAAAGAATAGAAATATATAAAAAATGAAAAGGAATAGGAACATAATAAAAAGTTAAAAAGAATAGGAATATAAAAAAGGGAAAAAAAAGAAGAAAATTGAAATGATACTGTATATATATATATATATATATATATACATAAAACCGAAATTCTGTGTCTCTGTGTGTGTGTGTGTGTGTCCTCTATGCACGTCCTTGGTCCTTCATCCTAGAGTTAAAATTTTTACATGAGTTTGATACCTAAAACCTGGGGAGTGTTTCCGACCTATATATTTTTTTTTTTTCAATGATCAATGATGGGGGGGACTCGAACCCCTGGATTAGTGAACATAATTCTAATCTAAGGCTTCCTAAGCTATGGTCTTGAATCTTACGTATCAGCAAGGAAGTTCATGTTATTCAGTTAACGGCTTATGGTTGTGGGGGGGGGGGGGCATGGACAATGATCATGTATGAAAAGTGAGTAACGACCAGAAAAAGTTTGGGAACCACTGAGATAGATAGAGATAGAGATAAAGATAGAGATAGATAGAGATAGATATAGATAGATATAGATATAAATAGATAGAGATAGATAGAGATAGAGATAGAGATAGAGATAGATAGAGATAGACATAGATAGAGATAGACATAGATAGAGATAGACATAGATAGAGATATAGATAGATAGATATAGATAGATAGATATAAATAGAGATAGATAGATAGATATAGATAGAGATAGATAGAGATAGAGATAGATAGAGATAGATAGAGATAGAGATAGATAGAGATAGATATAAATAGATATAGATAGATAGATAGAGATAGATAGATAGATAGAGATAGATAGGTATAGATAGATAAATAGATATAGATAGATAGATAAATAGATATAGATAGATAGATAGATAGATATAGATAGAGATAGATAGATAGATATAGATAGATAGATAGGTATAGATATAGATAGATATAGATATAAATAGATAGATAGATATAGTTATAGATAGATCACCCTCCTAATAAGTTCACATACAAATTATTAGAGGAAATTTATTGACAAAACCACATGTAGGATCTTCACCCGGACGCATATTCCCGTTCTGTGACCCAATTTAGTAGCTTCAGCCCCGCCTCCTCCTTCTCACGGCCTTTCAGCCAATCACACAGTAGCGCGCCATATCGGATGCCAGCTGTACAATAATAAAAGAGAGTGCCATCCAACACGATTTGTTTACATCGTCAGCTATTTTTCCCTCTACCAAAGTTCCAAGTTTCCAACAGAACTCTAATAATATGTGCCTGTGTGCATATTCGGTCGGACGTCTTACCTTTAAATAAATAATTAAAAAAACCTGCCATACCAGTCTTCTTACATTGTCACTTTCGTCGCTTCAACGCACGCACGCACGCAGGTTGGAGGAATCAGTAGCCTTCTAAGTTTCCATAATAGGTTGCTTGTTTCCCTTAGAATAGAACCACAACCACCCTCATGAGTCAACTATGTAAGTGAACCACTGTTTGAAGATGACACAAATTATGTTATTTTAGGGAAGATTGTGTAGTGGCCACACTATGTAACACACACATGTGGCCACTCCTATATCAAGAGGTATACTACTCCTAGACCCCGGATCTATTCTTAGCTTGTCAGGTAAGTTACTCCTCGACCCTAAGCGCCCGGGGGACAGCAGTTAATCCTCGACCCTATCAAATATAAGGAGCCAGCCCTGCCCTGGATAGACTCGAGCATCAGCATCAGAAGAAGGTTCTTGCACACTGTCGTCCTGCCTGCCACATCACCTAGCTGCCGTACACTACCTACTTCCTACCTCCTACAGCGACTTCGGCACGGCACGGCATGATAGCATATACCCTGTACTGTGTGACTTTATGTATTACCAATAAACTGTATTGTATATCCTAAAGTCTGTTCACCCTGGATAACCCTGTTGTCTATAACTGCATGGTTCTTGAACAATAATTATCTCAAAATCGGTAAAAGTGGTCGGGATGTCCCTTGTCCTCTATAGGCCTTAATTATGGTTATGACAACAATAATTACCTTAAGTGTTTCCTGTTTGCCGTTCTCAGCACAAAGATAGAGTGCTGACTTGTGTAGCCTGTCGCCAGCATCAACGTCAGCACCAAGAGCTAGGAGGGTCTGCACGGCTGCTGAGTGTCCGCTGAGAGCAGCTATCAGGAGTGCTGTGTTATGATTTCTGTGTAGGGAAACAAACACACAACACTCAGTATTTTTTTTTTAATTAATTACGCCGTAGCGTCAGTCAACAGGCAATCGACAATAGACAAAGGTAGGCGGTACTTATGAGAATCCTATGACCACACTCACACACACACACACACCACGAAAACATAACAGAATGAAGCACAAGCATACAGACAAATATTCACATTATGATAATAATGTATAATACATAATAATAATAATAACAATAACAATAACAATAACAATAACAACAATAATAATAATAGACTTACAGATGAAAAAAGAAAAGTAAATCTATATAGTCCCCAATTGGCTTGTAATAATAATAATAGAGTAATAGACTTACAGATGGAAATAATAACTAAAACTACTACCCAACTGGCTTTGTAATAATAATAATAGAGTAATGAGGTAAAAAAAGAAAACTAAGCTATAATATACTCCTCAACTGGCTTGTAATAATAACAGAGTAATATAATAATAATAGCTTGTAATAATAACAATAATAATAGAGTAATAGAATCATAGAGTTACAGATGGAAAAAGAAAAAGAAAATTACTACTCAACTAGCTTGTGATAATAATAATAATAATAATAATAATAATCTATATACCTAAATAAAGAGACTCTGTTTGTCTGTCATGCTATACAAATTGTCGTGTGACCACCTACAGCGCCAGGAATTCACACACGGAAAGTGGACGTACACGAGGGGGGACAGCGGATATTTTCGTCACAAAAAACACCCCACTAATTACTTAATACACATACTTCACTTATTATCTTACGCCTAGCAACCCACTCGGTTTATTTACATTCCACGCTGTTATCGCTGGGAAGGAAAAAATATCGTATTTCACTTCCGTGCATAGCACGGACTTTTGGTCTAATAATAATAATAATAATAGAGTAATAGAATAATTGACTTACAGATGGAAAAAGAAAACTAAGAATACTACCCAACGAGCTTGTAATAATAATAATAATAATAATATTAATAATAATAATAATAATAATAATAATAATAATAATAATAATAATAATAATAATATTCATAATAATAATAATAATATACTTACAGATGGAAAAAGAAAACTAAAACTACTACCCAACTAGCTTGTAATAATAATAATGATAACGGAGTAATAGAATAATAATAGACTTACAGGTCACTATGCTCCCTGGTGGCACCGCATCCAACCAACAACTTAATGGCAGACGTGTGGTTCCCTGCCGCTGCATATATGAGAGGTGTTCTCTGGTATAGGTCCACCGTGTCCACATTGGCTCCTTGCTGTGGTAGTGGTGGTGAAGTGGAAGAGAGGGGGGAGGAATATAAAAGGTAGAAAAAGGGATGTAAAGGTAGAAAAAGGGATGTAAAGGTAGACAAAGGGATGTAAAGGTAGAAAAAGGGATGTAAATGGGAGAAAAGGGTATGTAAAGGTAGACAAATGGATGTAAAGGTAGACAGACAAAGGGATGTAAAGGTAGACAAAGGGATGTAAAGGTAGAAAAAGGGATGTAAAGGTAGACAAATGGATGTAAAGGTAGACAAAGGGTAATAAAGGTAGAAAAAGGGATGTAAATGGGAGAAAAGGGTATGTAAAGGTAGACAGACAAAGGGATGTAAAGGTAGAAAAAGGGATGTAAAGGTAGACAAATGGATGTAAAGGTAGACAAAGGGATGTAAAGGTAGACAGACAAAGGGATGTAAAGGTAGACAAAGGGATGTAAAGGTAGAAAAAGGGATGTAAAGGTAGACAAATGGATGTAAAGGTAGACAAAGGGTAATAAAGGTAGAAAAAGGGATGTAAAGGTAGACAAATGGATGTAAAGGTAGACAAAGGGATGTAAAGGTAGACAGACAAAGGGATGTAAAGGTAGACAAATGGATGTAAAGGTAGAAAAAGGGATGTAAAGGTAGACAAATGGATGTAAAGGTAGACAAAGGGTAATAAAGGTAGAAAAAGGGATGTAAATGGGAGAAAAGGGTATGTAAAGGTAGACAGACAAAGGGATGTAAAGGTAGAAAAAGGGATGTAAAGGTAGACAAATGGATGTAAAGGTAGACAAAGGGATGTAAAGGTAGACAGACAAAGGGATGTAAAGGTAGACAAAGGGATGTAAAGGTAGAAAAAGGGATGTAAAGGTAGACAAAGGGATGTAAAGGTAGACAAAGGGTAATAAAGGTAGAAAAAGGGATGTAAAGGTAGACAAAGGGATGTAAAGGTAGACAAAGGGATGTAAAGGTAGACAAAGGGATGTAAAGGTAGAAAAAGGGATGTAAAGGTAGACAAAGGGATGTAAAGGTAGAAAAAGGGATGTAAATGGGAGAAAAGGGTATGTAAAGGTAGACAGACAAAGGGATGTAAAGGTAGACAAAGGGATATAAAGGTAGACAAAGGGTAATAAAGGTAGAAAAGGGTATGTAAAGGTAGACAAAGGGATGTAAAGGTAGACAAAGGGATGTAAAGGTAGAAAAAGGTATATAAAGGTAGACAAAGGGATGTAAAGGTAGACAGACAAAGGTATATAAAGGTAGACAAAGGGATGTAAAGGTAGACAAAGGGATGTAAAGGTAGACAAAGGGATGTAAAGGTAGACAGACAAAGGTATATAAAGGTAGACAAAGGGATGTAAAGGTAGACAAAGGGATGTAAAGGTAGACAAAGGGATGTAAAGGTAGACAGACAAAGGGATATAAATGTAGACAAAGGGATGTAAAGGTAGACAAAGGGATGTAAAGGTAGAAAAAGGGATGTAAATGGGAGAAAAGTGTATGTAAAAGGATAAAAACGGATATAAAGGTAGGAAAAGGGATATAAAGGAAGAACAAGAGACAGGTTAATGGTATGTCTCTTCAATATTCAGAAGACATTTTGTGCAAAGAGCAATACCATACCAAATGTATAGTGCAGTGCCACTAATCTTTTTATCCCAGTTGCTGAGACAAAAGTAGAATAGTTTTCTTCGTGGTTATGTCTTCTGTGTTTTCACTAAATATTCACATATTCAGCTCTTTTGTTCCTTGAAGAATGTAGCTACAGATAAATTCTTGAAGGTATGAAGAATTGAGAGAAGCAAACCAAATTACAAAATACTAAGACACAATGATACACATCTGGACTATTTGTCTGTATTACATAATTGGTACAGTCGTGATACGCAATCCCTGACCAGCAGAGACGAACAGCAGGCACCACACACACACACACATACCCTAGCTGCATTCGAACTCAGCCTCTATAATATATATTGTGTACTGGGTGGGAAATGAGTAATACCAGGCGATTCGAAGCTCTCTGCATGCTCCTCACACTCTAGTCTGAAATTATGTATCACGTGTGTACAGTCACGGTCAAAAATAATCATTCGTATAGGGTTAACTCACGAAAGAGTTTGGCAGCTTCCCTCTGTTCCTTAGATGATAAACTTTCCAATGAAATAGTTTACTGCCACCTTTTAATTTAATACAAGTAGCTATGCAATACTAAAAACAAATATATCATAGGTGAACGTAAAAACATTAGACAGTAAATTGTTTGAGATAAGCCAAATGTGGAAGATTATCATTGACCGCGACTGTACGCTTCTAAAGTCAGAAATTATGTATCATCAGTGTACATCTATATAGTCAGAAGTTATGTATATATCAGAAAGAGAGAGAGAGAGAGAGAGAGAGAGAGAGAGAGAGAGAGAGAGAGAGAGAGAGAGAGAGAGAGAGAGAGAGAGAGAGAGAGAGAGAGAGAGAGAGAGAGAGAGAGAGAGAGAGAGAGAGAGAGAGAGAGAGAAAATAAAAGTAAGAAAGGAAGGAGAGTAGACAGGGGAGGAGGGGAAAATAGGGAGATGAAATAGTAAGGAAGGAAATTACAAATATACGGGAAAAACTAGGAACGGTAGGTATAGGAGAAGTGAAGAAGACGGACGGGAAGGAGAATCTCTATAGTCAGAAATTAATTATGTATTCACGAGGGTAAAAACAACATTGGGACTATACGAACCTTCAGTAACAGACTAATGATATCAGTATTACCAACGCTGGCAGCTGCATGAAGTGGTGTTGCAAGGTTAGCTGTCTCTGTATTGACATCTGCACCAGCCTCCACCAATACACGTACCACCTGTCAATCAATACACTTGTTTGTTAATTAAGGGGGTGCGGAAGTATGGGGGGGGGGACAGGCTTGAAGGGAGGGACTGGGGAGATGCGGGAGTAGGGGGACAGGCTTGGGATGAGGGGCTTAGAGGGGTGTGTGGGATGCGGGAGTAGGGGACAGGCTTTGGGGGTGCGGGAATAGGGGGATAGGATTGGGGTGGGTAGAAAGCCTGTCCCCTATTCCTGCATCCCCCTAACTCCCCCCCCCCCATGCCTATCCCCTATTCCCGCATCCCCTAAAACTTCCCGCACTCCCTAGCCCCCCCCCCCCTCCAAACTGTATTAAAATTATCCCACCCAGTCTAAGGACGAGGAAGGGGAGTGATGGGGATGAGGAAGGGGAGTGATGGGCAATAATAGTCCTACTCAGTGAAATTTTACCAGTTTGTACTTTACGAATAGTTTAATTAAAGTATCTTCCATGACTCAGCAGGCAATACTCTCCTGTGGGAAGAAGAATTAAAGGAGGAAATATATATTTTACCTGAAGATGTGCGCTGTTACAAGCGTGGTAAAGAGCCGACTTTCTTTTGCTGTCCTGGGCATTGAGGAAGGTGTCAAACTGCTTCCCCTCTACACTGGTGGCTAGCAATACCTCCACTACACCCTGCCACGGAGACATATTAATTCATAGGTACTGTACAGTTGGACACATGAATGGGTGGTACAGCCCAAGTGAAAGATAGTCAATTTCTCCCAATATCAATTTCCTTAATTAGTGCCACATAGGAGACATCAGGGGCAGAAGTCCGTGTATCGCCAATGCTGGTCGAAATTTCGGAGAGTGATTAATGTATTATAACTTTGTATAATTACTCTACTAAATGTTATTAAAAGGAGATATGTAATTTATTGTTTGTGGGTAGTCTGGCTATGCGTATGTCGATGCGAATTTGTCAGGACGGCTGAGGTGGCGTCGTTTATTTATTGCCAGGTCAGTTGTTCTGAAGCTGCCGCAATGTGAGGGTTCACTACTGACCCAGGATATATTAGTCCTCTTCTAAGGTTATAAAATAATGCAATATTTATCAACTGTTAATGTGTAATGTAATGATCGATTCCACAGTCATTGGTTGGTGTTGGAAGCAAGTAAACTAAGAAATATTGGCCATTTGGTGGATTGTGAATGAACTTTTTAGATATTATCATTGTATTGTTTTTGGTAGAATTGTAAACGGGGATGCTCTGGTTTGGGGGAAACTGGTGTAGCCTTCCAAGTGCTTTTGGTTGAGAAACTAGTAAATGGATAACTGTGTATTCGACCCTAAGAGGCAACTTGACTGTATGCCACATAGCTAGTAATGGAAAATTACATGTGATTATTTATTTGCAGTGTACTGAAGTCGTTGATGGAGTGGGCTTGGCTATTGTTCTTTATGGCATTAGATAGGTCTACTGGCCAGGAAACTCTAGGAGGTCTTAGTTGTATGGAATGGAGGCCAATGTTGTAAGTTAGATATTTGGAATTACTTTTTGTGAAATTATATTATGTACAAATTGTTAGTTGATCTGTTTTGTATGGTGCCTTATATTCATGATTTATTACTAGATTTATAGTTACTCTGTTTTCTTGTATTGGTGTATATTCCCTTAGGTCTGTGGTGCAGGATATTTTCTATGGAATTAAGGGTATAAGATGTATAGTATATATATGGCCATTGTCATGAGTCAATTGATTCGTGACATATTAGTCAATGTCGTAGCATAGGGATATTAGGGGATTTACCAGGCGGCATACCAATTTGGCCTCTGGGTAGATAGTTGTGAAGGAAAATTCCATTGAGCCTCAGCCGTTAAATCATTCGTTACTCATTCGTATGCTCAGTAATTATTGATTTTTGCGTGCACACAGATAATCTCCTCATTTTTCCTATGATTCGTGAAGAGGATAGTTACCGTGATTAGTTTACGTGGCGTCATTAACATTGCATGTATAGCTAGTGTGTAAATCAGATAATATGAAGACTAAGTCTAGTCAGTTATTAAATTCAGACAGTTAGGTGTGGCGCCGTGAGTATCGATCTAGACATTTGGGGGAGGAGCTAACTACTGGTTGGGTAGAGAGTTTTTGAAAACGATAGTCTTGACTTCACACACAACCAGCAAACATCACGTAATCGATCCGCTGTCTTCTACCTAGCAAATCATAGCTAAGATTAATAATTCAGTTTTACCAACTAATTATAATCTTCAACGTTCGTGATTGCAATGCATTGTCTTGTTGGTTGAATAGAACACAATCAATGACGTGTAAAGTTAGGTACGACGAGTGAATGATAAGGTGTGATGGACTTTGAAATTCTGTTGGTGTGAAGAACACTGAAAAAGAAAATTACTGAGACTGAAACAAACCTCTGTAATTATCAAGGCTTGTGTGTTAGTTTGAAATTGATTATTAATTAAAGTAAATTGAGTAGGAGGTCTTGAAATAGCACCAATAATTAAACGAAGACAATTGGAAATATACTCGTACATTTGATAGGATACTCGCGAGACATTGAACAGAAAACGGGAGTTATGCGCGAGAGTAACTTATTTATTTAGCTAGTTTTTGTGAGTGAAAGTGAGTACGTGAGTAATTTATTAATTCTGTTGGTGTAAGACTGAATTCAATAAATTACAGTAAATTATTGTAATTGATTGTTTCATACACCATATCTTCCTTATCACTATATATTTATAAATGCATACATATCATAAGAGCTCACGTAAATAAATAATTGTTGATAGACTTGCAATAATATAGGGGATACAACCTCTGAGAACCTTTTTTGAGCCAACACAACGAAGGTAAGTTAATAAAACGGGTAAGGTAAGTCAATTTCTGAATCATTGCTTACTTAATTATTATATTCATTATAATAATTCAAATATTGCACTACAAAAGTTTATTTCAGCCATGTTTCTTATGTATGATATTTACAGGTTGGATAAAATGAATTAAATGTGTATGCAACACATGGCCTTTCCATCCCCAAGAGATTGTTAACGAAACAATCCAACAACAATGTCTGTCACAGAGGGGGACACAGCGGGCTCTAGCCTGGATAACTCACGGGGCATGGACGACCAGATCAAGTCATGGAAGAAGCAGCGAGGAGTTGACAAAGGGAAGTTCACTACCAAAGTAAGAATCTTTAATAACCTTGCGCTTCAGAACAGTCCAGTGGAAGTGTTGGGTGATATTTTTTCTGAGACTTGTGGTTTGTTTGAAAGAGTAGAAAACATAAACGATGAAATACTCCAGGCAGAAAAGGAGGATTCTCAAAGTGAACATTTGGATTATATTGGTGAATTGCAGAAAGAAAAGTATGATGTTCAGTGTAGATTGTTAAATTACAAGACTAATAAGGAACGGCAAAAATGGTAGTGATAACTGCAATATTTTGATACGGGAATTCCCTACTTTTGTTAAGGATTTTACTAGACTGGTAATATCTCGTCATGGTAAAGACCCATTCATACTAAGGCAATCCTTGCAAGTGAAGGCTAGAGAAGCTATAGGCAGATTAGATGAGTTTGACCAGATGTAAGACAGACTAAAGGAAAGGTTCGGCTCCACAGCAAGGGTAGTTGAAGCAGTGTTGGGCGAAATTTGTGCTCTTAAACCAGTGCCAGAGGGAAACAAGACAAAATTGCTTCATATGATTAATGTGGTTGAACAAGCTTGGTTAGACTTGAAAAAGCTTAATAAGGAAAATGAAATTGCTAATGTACAGTTGCCCAAGAAAAGACTGCAACCAAATTTGCTGGTATGTGTCAATATCTGGCAGCTGCTAGGAATGTAGGAATGAAAATAATTAGCTGAAGTCAATAACATCCATCCATACAAAGGTTGTAGGTTCTGAGTGATCCATTGATAACATACGAGTGTTTACTTTGGAGCAGCTGCCAGACATTGCCACACACCAGCAAATTTGGTTGCAGTCTTTTCTTGGGCAACTGTTACTGTACAGTTGGACACAGGAATTGTGCTACAGCCCAGGTGAAATATACTTGTCCCATTTGAGTAACCAGTGTCTATTATCAGGTAGTTGATTTTTATTACCATCCTCAATACTGACTTCTGCCCCTAGTGTCTCCTATTTGGCACTAAGGACTTGATATTGGGAGAAATTGACCATCTTTCACTTGGGCTATTCCTCGAATTCCTGTGTCCAACTGTACATAGTTTAACAAGGGTCGAACACCTACTCCCAGCAGATCTAAAGCGAGAATGGACACGCAAAGCAAGAGATTGGGAGGATGATAAGAAATTTGAAGAGTTGGTAAATTTTCTGACTGAGGAGCGACAGGTGATAGAATATATGGATGACGATTATTAAGGCAAGAGAAACCGGATACCAGGGGTACTATTCATTTGGTATCTGGTTTGGAGTCAGAAAACCTGTGTGGTTTAACGTAAATTATTAGTAAACTAACAGAAAATTAAGAAAGTATACAAAGACACATGTTAGAGTGTCTTAATGTTAGGCACAATCAAGAGTAAATTTCATGATCTTTCTGTATTTTTTTATTCAGGAAGTAATTTGACAATGATGTGGTCATGTCCTTAACAAAGGTGGGAAATGTAACTGATAGAATAGAGAGTAAGATATACAC
>JAWZYT010001119.1:240000-327500 GCA_034508575.1 Petrolisthes manimaculis
AGGCTTGGGGGGGACGGGTTTTTTTTAGGGGGGTGCGGGAGTAGCGGGCAGACATGGAGGGAGTACTGATTTTTTGGAAGGGGTCGGGGGGGTTTTGGGAAGGGCGGGAGTAGGGGGATAGGCTTGGGGGGAGGGGGGGGGGGGGGTTAGGTGGATGCAGGAATAGGGGGACAGGATTTCTACCCCCCCCCCCCCCCCTCAAGTCTGTCCACCTATTCCCGCACCCCCTTAAGGTAGAAATTCTTTTTTTGGTAAATTGGAGGGCCTTGATTCCTCCAAACAGGACCGGATGAACAAAAATAATGGTGTTCTGTTGTTTTGAAAATAGTTTAGAGGCTTCAGTTGCTCTAGATTTACGAATAGTTTGGAGGATTCAGTTGCTCCAGATTTACGAATAGTTTGGAGGATTCAGTTGCTCCAGATTTACGAATAGTTTGGAGGATTCAGTTGCTCCAGATTTACGAATAGTTTAGAGGATTCAGTTGCTCCAGATTTACGAATAGTTTGGAGGATTCAGTTGCTCCAGATTATATTACGAACACAAAATTTTACCTTCAGTTAAACTGTTAGCCGACGTCCCATCTGTCCTGTAAACAGTAATGAACTCAACAGCGAGTAAGAATCCATACCTTACCATAATCAGAAGTACAGTCACAAGCACTAATAAGTATACAGGTATGCTTCGAATACCTATAAAGTGACAGTAAATTGAATGCACGACAATAAGATCTCCATTGTACAGTCACAAGCACTAATAAGTATACAGGTATGCTTCGAATACCTATAAAGTGACAGTAAATTGAATGCACAAAAATAACATCTCCATTAGAATTACTTCATTGGTGAATTGGTGGACTTTTCAAAGCTTCAACAACCAAAGCTGTATACATATTAGTGCTCGTAACTGTACAGTGGCACTGACTGACCTTGAAATTGTTCGACCTGCATTCCAGATTCCAGGTCCACCACCAGTTCAGTCTCTGAGTTCGATTCCCGTAATTTTGTTCTACACCTGCGGGCCAAGAAATATAAGTTGGGTTAGGTAAAGGAAGGAAGGTAATTAAGATAAGTTGGGTTAGGTAAAGGCAGAAATGTAAGTTTGGTTAGGTAAAGGAAGGAAGGTAAGTTGGGTTAGGTACAGGAAGGTAAGTTTGGTTAGATAAAGGAAGGAAGGTAAATTGGGTTAGGTAAAGGCAGAAATATAAGTTTGGTTAGGTAAAGGAAGGAAGGTAAGTTGGGTTAGGTACAGGAAGGTAAGTTTGGTTAGGTAATGGCAGAAATGTAAGTTTGGTTAGGTAATGGCAGAAATGTAAGTTTGGTTAGGTAACGGCAGAAATGTAAGTTTGGTTAGGTAACGGCAGAAATGTAAGTTTGGTTAGGTAATGGCAGAAATGTAAGTTTGGTTAGGTAACGGCAGAAATGTAAGTTTGGTTAGGTAACGGCAGAAATGTAAGTTTGGTTAGGTAATGGCAGAAATGTAAGTTTGGTTAGGTAATGGCAGAAATGTAAGTTGGGTTAGATACAGGAAGGAAGGTAAGTTGGGTTAGATACAGGAAGGTAAGTTTGGTTAACGGGGTGCAGGAATAGGAATATGGGCTTGGGGAGTTTAGGGGGGTGCGGGTTTTTTGGGGGGTGAGTGCGGGAGTAGGGGGACAGGCATAAGGGGGGTTAGGGGGGTGCGGGAATAGGTTATAGACTTTCTACCCACCCCAAGCCTGTCCCCCTATTTCCGCACCCTCCAGTCCTCCCCACGCCTGTCCCCTACTCCCGCACCCTCTTAAGCAAAGACAGGTAGGTTTGGTTAGGCAAATGAAGGTAAGGTAAGGCTTTGATTTTAAATGAGGGGGTGCGGGAGTAGGGGACAGGCTTGGGGGTGGGGGTGGGGGGTGCGGGAATAGGGGGATATGCTTGGGGGGGGGGTAAAAGCATGTCCCCTATTACCTTACCACCCCTTCCAAGCCTGTCCCCCTACTCCCGCAACCTCCCAAACCCAAGTCTGTCCCCTACTCCCGCACCCCCCTAAACTCCCCCCAAGCCTGTTACCCTATTCTCGCACCCCCTTAACCAGTGCTAAGTCGTGACAACCAACCCCTTTCAATAATTTTACAACTGCCTCTCCTTTTATACTTTTCCCTTTTGTTACGAGAGGGGAGCAGGGAAAGAGAATGACTGTCTCACTGAATCCTATGTATCTAAAATTGGATCATTCTTTAATTACCTGGCAGCATAGTGTAGTGGGGTGCGGTGATCAGGGCCCCTAATGTCAACAACTGCCTGGTGCTGAAGTAGGAGTGTGGCAGCCTCTGATTGGTTGAGACGGACAGCATGGTGAAGGGCTGATAATTGCTCACCGTCTAGTTTGTTGACGTCTTCCCCTTCCTTTAGCTTATATTCCAGACCTTTTGTGTTGCCAAGTTCTGCAAGCTGCCAGGGGAGGAGACTTGGTTAAGGGGAGGATTGTAATTTAGTAATTTTTGGAGATAATGATTCCTCCAAGGTATTCCAAGCAAATAATTCCCATTATTTTTGTTTATATGGTGCTCTTTCCTATCATATTTTGGAGGAATAGAGGTAGGTGCTCCAATGTACCGAAAGAATACTCTCCCCTTAAGAGAGTTATTAGTGCCAATTGTGAATAGTGCAAGCATGCAATGACTTCATCTCTCACCAAATACCATAACTCCATGGTCTAACTACTATCTTGGAAACTTTTTCATTTATTCTTGTTGTAATCACCCGACTATTGGGCGAGGGTGTATTATTATTATATTAGTTGATAATTAATATTATGCTAGACAATTAGTACTGCTAGTGGTAATACGGTACAGAAGATAGAATATGAAGCAACAATAATGCAGAGAAGAGAAAAGGAAGCAACGACGTGCGATAAGGGACGAGAGTGACCAACCCTATAGTGGGGATGGATATTTGTTGCTGACGCAGAGTGGTGTACAGTTGGACAAATGAATGGATGGTACAGCCCAAGTAAAAGATGGTCCATTTCTCCCAATATCAAGTTTCTCAGTGCCAAATAGGAGACATCAGGGGCAAAAGTAAGTATTGAGGATGGTAATAAAAAGCAAGTACCTGATAATAGACACTGGTTACTCAAATGGGACAAGTATATTTCACTTGGGCTGTACATACCTCTCATTCCTGTGTCCAACTGTACGTGTGTACGAGTATGTGTGCTGACTAGAAACAGATGGGAGAGAGTGGTGAAGAGGACAGTGTTGGGGGGGAAGTGAGAGGAAGGAGATCAAAAGAGACGGGAGATGTAAAGTGAGCTAAGGAACACTAAGAGAAACAGACAACTCTATACCCCAATGTGGAGAGAGTGAGATACGTTGGACAATTTTTAAGTTACGAGAATTTTCAGGCGATACCCAAGCAGTGTGTGGTGAACGATAGGTGCTCAGGGTGAACAGTGAGTGAACAATTGTATACAAGACAATTTTCCCAGCCCTTTATCTTCCTGTTAACTTAGCAGTAAAGTAGGTACCCGGCTGTAAGAACAAGGATAGCAACCTTGTAAGCTGGGGGAAGATGTGTTGATGTAACAACATTGACTGCCTTAATGACCACTACCAAGAGTCCATAGGTATAAAGCCCTAAATTTTCTTCTTTCCTCTATCATCACCTATACAAGTAACAACACCTCAATGCTACTTTCGATCATTTTGGTGTCTCAAAGACATTGCAGGCTGCTGACTGACTGCCAAGGAGTACCGAAGTCGATATATATATAATTTTACCTGATTATTTATGTCTACACCAGAGATTTCAAATACTAATACAGGCATGGGGGAGGCTGTGGCAGAGTGGATAAAGTGACGGACTGCGGCTGTGAAGGACCCTGGTTCGAATCCACGAGAAAACGTCTGGGATTTTCAGAGGTGAACTGGGTCTAGCTGTGTCGTCAATTATCCTGGCTACGCTGGCACGTCAAGAAAACACCCCCTACATCGTCATTAACTCACAACATACAAGATGCCAGACCATATTCCAAGATGCTGTTGTAACGGTCAGTACCGTCCTGACCCAATAAAAACACCAGTGGAAATAAATATAAATGAGATGAAATAAAAATAAGGGCAGCTCGACACTATGATACTCCCTTAGGGTCAGATTGGCACTGTCGTAAGTACAAAAAAAAAAAAAAAAAAAAGAGAGGTTCCCGTGATCTTCACCGAGCCTCAGTATAAGCCAACGAACATGCCAGGCAGATGGGGAATGATGAGTCTTATTACAAGTTAATATCCTTTAATTATTATAGACTAGTTATGACACAGTCATTAAATTATAATTTGACATACACAAATTATATATAAAATTAGTACTGAACTATGACTATCTCTGAATTTTCCTTTGAAATTTTCCCTTGATATTTTACACCCCAATTACTTTAATTAACAGAGCAAATAAAATTTTATATATATATATATATATATATATATATATATGGGGGTGGAAGCGAAGGAAGAGTTCATTTACACTTTGCACAAGAATTGCAAAAGCCTCGTCTACAAGGCTATTCACAGCTCATGGGAAAAGAAATAACATGAATTCCGTCTGTTAAACTTGTAATAATGGGTATTACCACCAAACTTCAGTTTCCATCCTTGCATACCGAATATATTACGGGCAATACATAGGATTTACTGATCCCGGTTTTATTTGATGTAGTCATTAAAGAGGTGCCGTCGCTTCGATTATTTAATATCCTTAGTTCTTATGTAATTATTCCTCAAGTGTTAGAGAAGTCAGTAAGTTAGAGAATGTTGTTCACAAATATCAGATTGCTGAGTTTGATACCAGCGCAAGGAAAATGGCTCTGATACCTATTATATCAATATTATCATGACATCTATAAACTGGCCAAACGTGCATGAAATATGTTCCCATATCAGGATATCCTCCATTTATCATTTTAATAGTAAATCAGCAACTGTTTTATCGAGCAATACTGTACAATGTAACATTCTACACCATGAAATATAGGAAATTAATACATCAGGAATCACTTGGTGCCTATGTTACATCCGCATGAACACAAAATTCCTCACATACACAATATTGTTTCATTGTTATTCGTTTCGCTCATCATACAAGCCTGCCAACCACCATATCCATCTCTCTTTCACTAGTGAGTGTTTCAGATATGTATTTCGGACATAAGTTTGTGGTTCACGACTGGGAGAGGGAACGCTGACAACACTGCAGAGGAGCCGGCTGTACCTCACACAACTGACTACTAAATAAAATATATAGGGGTCTATCACTACCTCCTTAACATATTATAAGAAATAAAGAATAACAATACATGGCACGCTGATGGAAGATGTAAAAAAAAAACTTGACTTAAGATAATTCTAAAACACTTACTCTAAACAGTAGTCACAGTACACACATAGACGGAGATAGATTTCTCACATCGCCGGCGTGTATGCTGAAATAAGACACTCCGTGGTTCCCGAGACTCACTATTTTCACACGCACGAGATACGTACTTAAACAAAAGAATAATTTCTTAATGCACCTAAAAACAATTGGTAAATATACAGGGAGACCACCAAAAATGACAATTAAATATGAATATTGACTAATTAATTGTAGTATTGACTAACTAATTATAATGTTGACTATATGATTATAATATTGACTAATAAATTATACTATTGACTAATAAATTCTAAAATTGACCACTTGACCTTATATACTGACTGATTATTAACTTTATCTATTGACACTGACACAGTTCAGACTCGATATATGCATTGACGGTACACTGACAATATGGCGACCAGACACTCAACCTGAGGGCGAAGAAAGCCGGTTACACAATCGTCAATAATTAATTAATAACACTTCCTCTTTGAGTCCTTCTCTGCTGTCAGATATAGTACACACTTCCTGTATTATGGTTTTCTACTCTGCACACATGGTAACATCTAGATTAAACTAATATTATACTCATCAAAACTGAAGAGCGAGGCTTGACAACCTGAGGACGAAGAAAGCCGGTTACACAATGGCGGTTCCTCACAGCGTCCTCCTAGCCCCTTCATAATTTCTCACATCTTAACAATCTTAAAAAATATCGATTTTTCTTTCAAGAACAAATAAATTAATTAAATCTATAACCAAACTTAAATAATAAATATATATCATAAATAGCTATTGTAACTCCTGGTATGATGAAAAATACTGGAACGATTGCATCATGTTTCTTGAAAACACATTATCTTGACCTAAATTTTAGAAAAATATGGACAATGTGGAGAGAAAAGTAATGAAATTTAACATGGGAAATACTCAACATTTAGTCCCTTCAAAAATAAGTATTTTAAATAGCATCTTCTGTTTATAAGAACCATTCTAGTTACTATACCTTTTTCAAAAATAATTTAAAACATACATAATTACAATTCACTACAAAACTAAACAAGTAATTGTAAATTAACTTAACACACAATTCTTAACATAATATGTTCCCATATAACCACAACCTAAATTGTTGGTTCTTTAAACTGTAGGATATATAGTGACGTGTATAAATAAGGTGTCGTCATCTAGTAAGGCAGAAGAGAGGCTACGGTACCAACATCACCACCAAGTCATACAAGAATAATTAACCGGACTGAGGAAGAACATTTGTGGACACTCATCTGCTAATCAGGTCTCCAGTATCGCTGTAATTAACGTGATAGGACTGAGAATTGGACAGTATATCTGGATTATCAGTTCCTTTAATTGTCTTACCAGTTCATGCAGACATTGTTGATATTATGGGGATAGTATACTTTTGATACATTGCACTGTTTTGATTCCTCCAAACTATGCCACTATGCCTCTATCTTTTTCTCTGTCTCCTTCCCAAGATGACTTAGCACATTCTCTTTCATTCATTCCCAATGTGACTTCACTCGGTATTTCTAATCTAGCACATTCTCTTTCTTTCTTTACATCGACATTATCACTGAAAAAAGTAATAGATAACGAACTATATTAACAGGGGGTAGCAAACGGCAATAAATGAAAAGGGAATTTATTACCCTAAACATAGATATCACGAGAGAGACAGTTTTCACTAATGAGGTTTTCTTATCTGACAAAACAAATCCTCGTATCAGAGAGAGTTACATAGAGTTACATAGAATCACAGACCTCGACAGAACTTATTGGTCCACACGGGGTGATCTGATTAAAAGGTTACTGATAGAGAATTAATTTCTCCCCAGTGATAGTCGTAGATAATGATAGCAAAGTAGAAGGCTCTCTCCCCACCCTCCACTCCCTCCGGCCTGCGCCGTACAGGAAATAGTGTCAGGAGTCAGAACATTGTGGGGTTGGCAGAAAATAAGCCACAAGGAAATGTTATTGGAAAGATAGAAAGTAGTTGAAATTTGGCTAACTTGCCACCTGTAATAGGCAAAAAATATTCATTAGTAAATATCGTAAGTCGGGGATTAAACGCAAGGGTTTTATCTAAGCGACGTTTGAAGCTATCTACGGTATTACAGTCTATTACGTTAAGGGGAAGCCCATTCCATAAGTTGACGACTCAGTTAAAAAAGGAATTCTTAGATTCGTGCGAGTTAAAAGATTTAACTATGATTTTGCAGCCGTTACCTCTCGTGGTCGAGAGAGAGAGAGAGAGAGAGAGAGAGAGAGAGAGAGAGAGAGAGAGAGAGAGAGAGAGATGAGGAAGAGGATACAAAAACAGGCCATAAAACGGTGGAAGGAAACACTGAAAACCAAACTGAGCTGTCAAACTGTGAGCAGCAAAGAGTGGTTGAGCGGTGTTCAGCAGCAACAGGTGGTGGCTGTACACAAGAAAAAATGTAAAAGTGACCCAAAAAACTACAGGCCAATATCCCTCCTCTCTATTGTTGGTACAATTTTGGTGTCCTTAATCACCACCAACATAACAGACTTCCTGGACAAACACCACCTCCTCAACAACAGGCAGTTTGGCTTCAGAAAGGGTAGGTCAGCTGCAGACCTCCTACTGCTACAAGCCACTGCCTGGAACCACTCCCTGGACAGAGGAAAGGATACCTTTGTAGTGGCCCTTGACATTGCTGGTGCCTTCGACAGGGTGTGGCACAAAGATATCATTGCCAAGCTGGGTAGTCTTGGTGTTAGAGGTGCCCTCCAGCATCTTCTCCAGGATTACCTAGATGGTAGAACCCTAAGGACGGTCGTTAATGGTCACACCTCTGGCAAACATCCCATCCATGCCAGTGTTCCACAAGGAAGTATTGTTGGACCTCTGTTGTGGAATGTCTACTTTAATGACATCCTACAACTCATCCCAGAGGCCCAGGCATATGCAGACGACTGTACTCTATCATTCTCCTGTGATAGAAAGGATTGGAAGGACACAGTACGTCGCATCAACGAAGCCCTGGAGAAAATTGTGTCTTGGAGTAAGGGATGGCAGATCACCCTCGCCCCTGACAAGACTCAGTTAATGCTGATCTCCAGAAGGCAGGACCTGGCAGACCTTCCTCCTCCAGACATCATGCTTGAAGGTAGAAGGCTCCCACTCCAAAATTCCACCCCCATCCTTGGAGTGGAGTTTGACTCAGGTCTCACCTTCACCAAACACGTCAAGAATGAGGCCAAAAACGCAGCCTGGAGACTGGGGTGTGACCGTCGGGTATCTCACCTGCTGGATGCCAAGTGAATGGAGGTGCTGTATAAAGCACAAGTACGTCCCCTCATGGAGTACTCTCCTCTCTCTTGGACCTCATGTCCTCCCTCCTACCTGGCCACACTTGACAGAGTCCAGGCAAGAGCACAACGTCTGGTGCAACACAGAGCAACACAACAAACTGCCAAACTTCAACCCCTTCAGGAGCGTCGGGATGTAGCAGGGCTGTGTGTTATGAAGAAGGCCCTCACCCTCCATACTCCACACCTGACAACCCTACACCTCCCAAACTAGACAGCACCAGCCTACGAAACCAGGACAGCAGCACACAGACAACAGCAGGTACAGGTACCCTTCTCCAGGACTGAGCATCATACCTGCCTCGCTATGGACGGTTCTGGAACTCCCTGGTCAACAACACCAACCTTCAAGACGACGCAACTCTACAAGCGTTCAAGAGAGAAGCAAACAGATGGGTGATGACATCTAGATTCCACAATGTACAGTAAAATAATTAGCTATATATAGTTTTAGAGTTATAACTTTAATTTTAGTTTAAGTAGTACATAAGGCTAGGATAATATCTAACTTAAACATAGCTATGAGAACCTGAATAATAATAATATAACTCGTATGTCCTAATACTAAGCTGTTAAGATGTAATTATGAATGTTAAGTACAGGTTAATCTATGTTATAAGGTGACCTTACTACTAGATGTAAAGTAACAAAATTTGTACACAGTTAAAAAAAAGAAAAAAAAAAGAGAGAGAGAGAGAGAGAGAGAGAGAGAGAGAGAAAGAGAGAGAGAGAGAGAGAGAGAGAGAGGTACAAGGCGTTACAAGGACAAGTACCACCTCAAAAGGTCTTACGACCCATACCAGGGAGGTACTGTAGGTGTAGTAGTAGTTGCTAACTAATAGTGAGAGAAAAGTATAGTAAAGAGAAGGCTCTCCCCACCCATCTCTCCCACCCGCATTGCGGGTATGAAAATGGAAATGTACCTAACCCGGAGGAAAAATGGCCGGACTACAAAATGTTTGTACAGGAAAGGAGGAAACAATCACATTAACTCTACCAGGCTTGGCAGAACTTTGTCTAACTGTGTCTTGAACTGCTCTATCGAGGAACTACCTCTGCTGGTAGCTGATTCCAGACATTGCAGATTTTATATATGAAGAAATTACACAACGTATTATGGCGGAAGCGTTTCAAGTCTAGTTTCCATCCATGGTTTCTAGTTGCATTAGTGTTTAAGCTAAACAGGCACTGATAATCAATGTTTTCATATCCACGAAGGATTTTGAAAACTTCAATTAGTTGACCTCTCAAGCGTCTCGTCTCTAATGAGAAGAGACCTAGTGCCTGCAGCCTTCTCTGGTAGCCCATGTGCATAATTGATGGGATCAGTTTGGTGGCCCTAGCCTGGACTCTCTCAAGCCTCGCAATGTCTTTCTTGAGATTGGGCGACCAGAACTGCACAGCATATTCCAGATGTGGCCGAACCAAAGAATTGTACAGAATGAGGACTATCTCTTTGTTTCTAAATCTAAATTGCCTCTTTATGTAACCAAGAAGCCTCTGGGCTTTCTTCTCTATTTTGAGGCACTGCTTGGAAAATTTGAGGTCACTGCTCATCAGTACACCTCAGTCTTTCTCCAAGTCAGTACTACTAATTTCACTTCCCAACAAAGAGTAACTGGCTCTCTGGTTGGCTGGACATATGTGCATCACTTTACACTTGTCCAAATTGAATGGCATCTGCCATCGTTCAGACCACTTTCCTACTTTCTCTAGGTCTTTATATATTTGTTCTACCTTTTCAAATGATGAAGCATTACGCCCTAACTTGGTGTCATCAGCAAATTTTGCAATTCGACTGACAATGCCCACATCTATATCATTAATGTAGATTATAAAGAGTAGTGGACCTAGAACTGAACCTTGTGACTGATGCCCAATTTGAGGCTTCCCTATTGATTACTACTCTTCGGCGCCGGTCAGTCAGCCAATTCTTAATCTATTTAGCATGGGTTTTTGCCATCAACCTCTGATGAGGTATTTTATCAAAGGCTCTCTGAAAGTCCAGATAAAGGATGTCTATTGCCCAGGACTGGTCATACACAGAAAGCATACCGTGGAAAAATTCAATCAAGTTGGTCAAACATGAACGCCGACGCCTAAAACCATGCTGTGAATCATACAATAAATCATATGATTCAAGATGATCTACTATTCTATCTGCAACTATACCCTCCAATACCTTTGCTACGACGGATGAAAGGCTGATTGCTCGGTAGTTTCCAGGAAGATGTCGATCTCCCTTTTTAAATATGGGAGTCACCTTTGCTTCCTTCCAGTCAGATGGGACCTCTCCTGTTTCTAGCGATATATTGAAGATAACAGCCAGGTGAAGATAACAGCCTAGAAAGAAATTCGACAGGACCGGGAGATTTATTGACACTTAATTTATTGACACACCATCCGAAACACCCAACTAGAAACCCTGCGACCCTTTTGGGGCCTGGCCGGTGGCACTTGTCACCAAGTATGCTCCACCAACTCTAGGAGCAATCAGGTGCCCTTCCAGCAAGACTAAGGTACTGAAATATCCCATGTTGTAGGGTGGAGGGAAATCCACAATACCTACCTCATGAGTACCATAAGAGTGAATTCCAATGTCACCCAACTGACAGGCTGTTGTAGAGGAAGATATGAGGACCAGTGGTTGAGAAGAGAAGGGATGAGAAGTTTGTTGATAGAAGAGGAACGGGGAATCTCACCAACAACTGACCTCCAAGAGGTTTGAGTACTTCTTTGCCCACTCCAAGGAGTTATATAGAAGTTACATAGAATCACAGACCACAACAGACCTTACGGTCCACATGGGGTGATCTGATTAGAAGGTTACTGATGGAGGATGAATTTTTCCCCATGCAGTGATAGTCATAGATAATGATAGCAAAGTAGAAGGCTCTTTCCCCATTCCACTCCCTCCGGCCTGAGCCGTACAGGAATTAAAGTCAGGAGTCAGAACCTTCTGGGGTTGGCAGAAAATACTCCACAAGGAAATTTTATATGAAAGATAGAAAGTAGTTGAAATTTGACTAACTTGCCACCTGTAATGGGCAAAAATTATTCATTAGTAAACATCGAAAGTCGGGGATTAGACGCAAGGTGTTTATCTAGGCGACGTTTGAAGCTGTCTACGGTAATACAGTCTATTATGTTACAGGGAAGCCCATTCCATAAGTTGAAGACTCGGTTAAAAAAGAAAGAGAGAGGACTCGATAAACTGTAGCTCAATTGTTATTTTTCTCTCACTCACAAATAAAAGATGTTGCGGTTCAATCGAAGTAGTTTGGTCTTAATACATGTAAAATCCCACTAAAATATAATGGTGTTCTGCTGCTTGGAATAATAGTTTGGAAGATACAGTTGCTCCAGAATTACCAACACAAAACTTCCCCATTAATTAAGATAAGGTACTGTTGCTGAATTGTTGTTGGATGGAAAGCGAAAACTGACTGGTTCTAGTGTGTGTGTATGTGTGTATATATGTGTGTGTGACTGTGTGTGTGTGTGTGTGACTCTGAATGTGTGTGTGTGTGTGACTGTGTGTGTGTGTGACTGTGTGTGTGTGACTGTGTGCGTGTGTGACTGTCTGCGTGTGTGTGTGACTGTGTGTGTGTGACTCTGAGTGTGTGTGTGTGACTCTGAATGTGTGTGTGTGTGTGACTGTGTGTGCGTGTGTGTGTCCATACCTGGTGCAGGGAGTGTGTGAGATCACTCTGGACTCTGAAATTCTCACTGAGTAGGCTAACCATACATGACCTCGTTTTGGACCTTCTCTCGTTTACTTCATTTCTGGAATACGTACATATATTAAAGGGAGTCCAGGAGTAGGGGACAGTCTTGTGGGGGGGTGGGGGGGGTGCGGGAAAATGGGGAGGTTTGAGGGGCGCGGGAATAGGGCGCCAGGCTTGGGGTTGCATGGGTAGAAAGCATGTCCCCTATTCCCGCATCCCCTAATCCCCCCCTAAACCTGACCCCCTATTACTGCAGCCCCCAAATCCCACTGCACCCCCCTACCCCCCCCCCAAGCCTGTCCCCCTATATCTGCACCCCCTTAAAGTGAGTAGTGACAAACAGAAACAGCATAACATAACAGGACATACAGAAACATACACATTACAACATAACAGGGCTTACAGAAACATACACTTTGCAAAATAACAGGACATAGGCCTACAGTAACATACACATTGCAAAATAACAGGACATACAGAAACATACACATTGCAACATAACAGGACATACAGAACCAACACATGCACCATACATAATTACAATTTTAAGGGGATAAATTAGAAACGATTCTGGGTTTTCATTTTACGAGTCTGTGAAGCTTATATTTCCTCCATACTGTACTTCAATGGTGACTCGGCCCATGTGGCGATACGACGACTTTTCCCACCGACTGTTCATACAATAACCTCCCATTACTCGAGCCCTATAGACTCTTCATTAAGCCCTGACCATTTCCCAGTCTGAGGATTCGATTGTTCTACAGTCCACGAAAATTTTCCCATGAATCACCAATTCCTAAAAGCCTAACTAATTAGACCCAACCTAACCCACCGAGGGCGAGTGGCTAGACTAAAATTTGTTACAGAACGAGAATATGTGGCGCGCGCACCCTGCTCTCAAATCCCCCCCCACCACCACCACCAGCACACACATGGACACTAAATTATATATAGAGAAAGAGAACTCACCCCGTCAAAGAAGTGCTCTCATTCTGATGATCTGTAATAGAAAGAAAACTCTACATTAAAAACAATACTGTACAGACTGAAAACTAAGCAAAAAAACAGTACTAAAACATGGTGTAAATAGGTGATAAGAACATTGGTGCATGGTGTTAACGAAGGTGCATGTGGTAGGCTGTACTGGTACGATGACATCACACACACACACAAAAAAAAAAAAAAAAAAAAAAAAAAAAAAAAAAAAAATGTAAAGATACCACACCCTCGTATTCACCATGCATGAGAAGGTGTAGTTAGTGGTCCTGGTACGATGACACCACAGAAAAAAAATATCTGTAACGATACCCCACCATCGTATACCACACCATGCATGGATGTTCCTGAATACGGCTCTATCTATACTGTTTGTGAATCAGTTATTGCAGGTCAACTTACCAATATTGTCTTCCTGAGATGAAATGGATTGTGAAGCACCCATTCTACTTTTCACAAACGAAGCTGTAAAATTGTAAAATAAGATAAATGTTTTATATAATAATTATATGGGAATATATAATTATACTACTTGAGGTGAATCATATGAAGGATGGATAGGATGTAGGAGAAGGTGATATAGAGATGATAATATAACAAATGGAGGAGCTAGGGATAAGATGGAAAAGAAGGGGACAGAGAGAGCATAAAAAAAAAATTATAGCAAATGGAAGAGGGTTAGGATGGAAGAAGAGGTGATAGAGGGAAGATATAAGAAATGGAGGAGCTATAGGGATAGGATGGAAGAGAAGGTGATATATAGAGGGAAGCCTGTCCCCTCCTCCCGCGCCCACTTAAATTAAACGTTTTTTCCAGACGTCCTCACCAGCCTAAACTCTATCTGCTACTGGTGCTATGAGAGTATGAATCAACCACCTCACTTTATCTATTAATTAGGCTTCTATCATTGGTGGCCTTAAAGATAGCAGGATAAAAGTAATCATAGATATGTGTGTAATCTGGCAATATCACACTTTATTGACGTTCGAACTTAAGGGGGTGCGGGAGTAGGGGGACAGGCTTGGGGGGGGGGGGTTGTTTATGGAGTGTAGGAGTAAGGGGACAGGCTTGGGGGGAGGGGGTTATTTGAGGGTGTGGGAGTAGGGGGACAGGCTTGGGAAGGTTGTTTGAGGGTGTGGGAGTAGGGTGACAGGCTTGGAGGGGGGGGGGGGGTTATTTGGGGTGTGTGGGAGTAGGGGGACAGGCTTGAGGGGGTTTGTTTGAAGGTGTGGGGATAGGGGCACAGGCTTGGGGGAGGGTTGTTTGAGGGTGTGGGAGTAGGGTGACAGGCTTGGGTGAGGGGTTTGTTTGGGGGGTGCGGGAGTAGGGTGACAGGCTTGGGGGGGGGGTTATATGGGGGTGCGGAAATAGTGGGACCGGCTTGGGGTGGATAGAAAGCCTATCCCCTATTCCCACACACCCCTATAATATTATGTGCATATGTGCTATCTGATATTTATTGACTTTTGACTGTATAAACACTAGATCAACAAATGAGGCTTTATTGTATCGTTGGCGCGACCGACGTTACTACTGTGTGGGCTGAACACTAATAAATATTGCATTTGACTATTTTTTTTCCTATACCTTACACTTAAATCTACCAAAACGAGGATGGTGTACCAGAAGTTCCTCCAAAACCTGATGGTTCAGCACATCAAGTGGCAGGCCCCGGGGCAGCAAGTGTCGGACAGTGGGTCAGGCCAGGTAATAATGCTCTATAGTGTTAGCACGAGGCGCTCGACACAAGCGCCACTCAGTGAATGGAGGCTCACCCTGCATCCCAGCAACCTGCCATGGTGGCCGGTAGCCAAGCCTCAAACGAGGAGAGACTACATTGTGCCTCCGAACCATGAGGCCTCGACGACGGTAGGAATACTTGTGATGGCAGACAGAAGGAGAGCGGTGGAGCGGACTCTAGAGAGGTAACATGTCAGGGAGAGAGGACGTCCAACACCACTAGGAGGCAGATGGCAGGCTTCCTTTGCGAGTCTGTCAACTGTACCATTGTGACATAAACCGACATGGGATGGCACTCGTAAGAATTTGACAGTCAAGTTACGATGACGTAATAAGGCCAAAAAGGATAAAATCTGCTGAATAACAGTAGTGTGTGAGCTGAACGCTAGAGAGGGAATGAAGGCAGGTATTGAGTCACAAAAAATGGGAGCATTCACTCCACGTTGACAAACAAGACTATCAGCATCCAGAATGGCATACAGTTCACACAATGTTGAGTCAGAATGGTTACAGAGATGACGGCCAAACCAGCCCCCTTGAGGTGACTCTATGTTAGGTGATAAACAGCACAACCTGCTGCACCATCCATTTGCAATGAGCCATCAGTGTAGAGGCAGTATGGATCTGTGATGGAGGACGTCACTGTTTCTATGTGTTCCAGAGCCAACTGCCGCTGTAGAGAAGGCAGTTCCGACTTGGAAGTAGGTGTAAAGCTCACATCAGGTGTTGGTAGCATCCACGGAGGAGGCCCTGGAAGGACGTCTGCAACCATTATATCTATAATAAAACTACGAAGCATAGAGGAAACAGACCGTATAAGAGTACGTCCAGCAGGCAGTATGGGAGGAAAAGGGGAGTTTGCTCCAAGAGAAGTCCTGACTAACTGAGAGTAATGAGGTGAAAGGTGTGGGAAACGGTGGCACTTGACAGTAATACAAGTAACATTACAATAAATTCTCTCTATTAATGGGAGAAGATACGACTCACGCTACATGTTCACTATCCTGTTCGACATTACACAGCCGAGAATTATTCTCATTGCTCTATTCTGAAATGTTCTAAAATTTCCAGAGTAGCCCTAGGAAGTTGAATCAAAGCAGGGGAGAGGTAATCAACAACTGAACGGATAAAAGCAATATAGATGGTCCTGGCTACTGGTGTAACACCCCTATTTGTATATATAATATTATTTAGATTATTTACAGGTAATAGGATAAACTTGAAGTGTAAGATGGTACAACTTAGCCAGGGCGAGATTATCGATGTGGGATAATCTCGATGGTGAGATTTCCTCTGAAAGAGTTTAATGAATGTAAAATATTAATTGAATACAGGGAATAACCTGCATTTGCAATTACAATGTATATTTACGAACTTAACTATCATGTGATACCAGCATTTTTTATGGTAACTTACTTAGAAAAATAGTTAAGTTAGGAATGTCCCCAAAAGAGGACAAACTATCTATTGGCGGAACAATATATGTACTGAAAATAAATAAAACTGTATTATATTTAATTCCCGACGTCACGAACCTCAGAAAAACTGCCACTTTTCACCAGATAAAATAATTGTTAACAACAAATTTGGGGAATATCTCGGTGTGTGATCTCTTTCCCGCATGACTTCAGCCTCATAAAAATGTATAATTAGAGGTGAAAAACTTTTCTGATTGCTCTCATTTTTTTTAACATAGGGCATTGTTCTTTCAGAAACATAGTGTTTTTTTTGTTTTAAGCCAAAGGTGTAGTTATGAACTAATATAAATGTTATTAGTTCTGCCAACCCCTGTACTATTTTATGCTTGTAATTGCTGTTTTACTGTATGTTGCACACCAATTCTTATCTATGATGTTAATATAATTACTGAATAATAACATCTTAAAGTGCAGACGTACGATGTATCAGTAATTATCGCGGGGCAGATTTTACTTTTACAAAATACATATAAATCGGCCAACACGCCGTTCCCCAACTTCCATATTAAAACCGCTGGCGATCACACGCAACCCTTCAGTTAGTGACCCCGGGAATTGAGGAAGAAGGATATGTATTAGAATAAGAAGGGTAGAAGTTAATCATAGAATATAACCGTATGATACACCTATAAGGGTGGAACTAGTGGAAATGTCAAAGTATAGGAGTCAAAGGGGTGAAAGGTGTGGGAAACAGAGGCACTTGACAATAAAACAAGTAACAAGTAAACTTTGTCCATGGCATAAACAGCGAAGGAGGGAGTGAGGCAACTTGCCTCTCCCTCATTCTTTCTTCATTCGTTGTGGTGACAGGTAATAACTCTTGAAGTAGACTGTAGTGTAAGTGTAATAGTGATAACAGGTGTTAGATTGCTTAGTCCGTGAATGGAATTTGATAAATAGATAATGTTCAAGTCGAAAATAAACTATCAGTGTTGTGATTTTTTTTTCTCCAAAAACGAGTTAAACGAGTAGGCTACCTGTATCACAAATAGCTGAATTTATTGTGTGATAGAACAGATTTATCATATCAGTTTTCCCATAACTATCAAGAGAAAGAAAGCGTAACATATAAAGTGCATACATTGAACTGCGATTTTGTGTTATTCTGTCTCATCATATACTAGGAAAAAACCTTGCCTCCTTTCTAAATATGAGCGAAGAGAAGGGAGAAGAGAAGACTACTGTTTTAGTCTGTATATTGGATTTTGTGGTAGATGACTTAGGAGTTTGACTTGTGAGAGAAACAAGTGATAGGGAGTGAAGCAGAGGTGAAATGTTGGGGGTAGAAGAGATTAGGAAAATGACAGAATATTACTAATTTATTTCGTTCAACATCGGTGCCCCGTCCACCAAGCTCGAATCGTGCAGGAATGGTTTGTTCAGCATCGTCAGTTCCAATTACTACCGTGGCCTAGTAAGGAAGCAGATTGTAATCCCATTGAAAATATATTGTAAATGAATGTGAACCAGGTAATGAACGAACAGAATAGGAAATCCTTGTTCACACTCGTCGAGTGTAGGAAACTTTCAGAGACCGCCCTAACCTTGTAAGACGTCACATTATCAACATGCCAGATAGACTTCAGGCAGTTGTTGAAAAGTTGTTGAGGTGTATGAGTTGGGGAGTGAGTGAGGGAGTGTACGAGTGTGTGAATGAGTGAGTAAATGGAGGGAGGAGGTGTATGAGTTGGGGAGTGAGTGAGTGAGTGAGGGATTGAGGGAGTGTACGAGTGTGAATGAGTGAGTAAATGGAGGGAAGAGGTGTATGAGTTGGGGAGTGAGTGAGGGATTGAGGGAGTGTACGAGTGTGTGAATGAGTGAGTAAATGGAGGGAGGAGGTGTATGAGTTGGGGAGTGAGTGAGTGAGTCAGGGATTGAGGGAGTGTACGAGTGTGTGAATGAGTGAGTAAATGGAGGGAGGAGGTGTATGAGTTGGGGAGTGAGTGAGGGATTGAGGGAATGAGGGAGTGTACGAGTGTGTGAATGAGTGAGTAAATGGAGGGAGGAGGTGTATGAGTTGGGGAGTGAGTGAGGGAGTGAGGGAATGAGGGAGTGTACGAGTGTGTGAATGAGTGAGTAAATGGAGGGAGGAGGTGTATGAGTTGGGGAGTGAGTGAGGGATTGAGGGAGTGTACGAGTGTGTGAATGAGTGAGTAAATGGAGGGAGGAGGTGTATGAGTTGGGGAGTGAGTGAGGGAATGAGGGAGTGTACGTGTGTGTGAATGAGTGAGTAAATGGAGGGAGGAGGTGTATGAGTTGGGGAGTGAGTGAGTGAGTGAGGGAACGAGGGAGTGTACGAGTGTCTGAATGAGTGAGTAAATGGAGGGAGGAGGTGTATGAGTTGGGGAGTGAGTGAGTGAGTGAGGGGTTTGAGTGAGTGTACGAGTGTGTGAATGAGTGAGTAAATGGAGGGAGGAGGTGTATGAGTTGGAGTGGGAGGGAGTAAGGGAATGAGGGAGTGTACGAGTGTGTGAATGAGTGAGTAAATGGAGGGAGGAGGTGTATGAGTTGGGGAGTGAGTGAGGGAATGAGGGAGTGTACGAGTGTGTGAATGAGTGAGTAAATGGAGGGAGGAGGTGTATGAGTTGGGGAGGGAGTGAGTGAGTGAGGGAATGAGGGAGTGTACGAGTGTGTGAATGAGTGAGTAAATGGAGGGAGGAGGTGTATGAGTTGGAGTGGGAGGGAGTAAATTAATGGTATAAGTTGATTAGTAACGCCACTAGTTAATTGGTTGATTTTTAATTGATATTTGGATGGTTATTTAGTGGGTTATAATTTTTTTTTTTTTTTTTTTTTGTTACTTGGTGTTTTTTTAATGTGTATGTTGAAGGTTAATTGGTATTTTGTAATGGGTATGTTGATGGTTAATTGGTTGTTTTTTATAGGTATTTTGATAGGTATTTGGTTGGTATCTAATGGGTAATTTGATGGTCATTTAGTTGTTTTTTATTGGATATTTTGATGGGTATTTGGTTGTTTTTAATGGGTATTTTTCTTATTGTTTGTGGGTTTTTAATGGGTATTTTGATGGTTATTTGGTGGAATTTTAATGGGTAATTGATGGGTACTCGTTGTGTATTTGGGAATTTTATTTACCTGAAGATGAAGGAATATATACATTTATAACTGAAAGGGCTCCCTCTACCACTGTCTACCTCCCCGGCGTTAATATCTCCCTCACTCTCTTTCCCGTAGGAGAGAGAGATTATTTAATTAATTTATTACGCCAAAGGTACAGTCGGCGGCAAAAGTCCTGTCGCCTCACTTGCTTCACCGAGGCACGGAATGTTCATAGACTCGAGATTATTAGGTGTAGAAAACGTGTGTATTTCTCGAGTCCATGAACACTGCATATCTCGGTGAAGCAGGTAAGGCGACAGGACTTATGCCGCCGACTGTACAGCTGGTCAAACTCCTGTGAGGCCCACCCAGCGTTGTCAACGTTGGCCGAGACAACCCTGAATCACTAGTTGTGAGCTCTGCTCGTTCGAACCATTCACGGGTGGGAGGGAGAAGTAAGGAGGGGTTTGAGGAGGGTAAGGGGGGTGTGTGTGTCTATAAAAGAGATGAGAAATTATTCTTCGGGAGGTGAAAAATGTGTGGATGCCCAGTTATCAATTATTAATATACCGATATTCGTGTCAATTATTAACATAATTAAATGTAGGATTAACTTTTTAATATTATGATGCAACACAAAACCGAGGTAACATTATTGTATACTTTTTTCGTATAATATTCACTGGCTATTATCAAGCACTAAATGCTGAAAAATACTTACACAATAACTGAATAAGAATCATGAACCAGAATGCTCTTTATTGAATGAAGCAAATGTGAATAACTTCATATTACATGTGTTAAGTGTTGATACCACTAACACACTTCAATATCCCCCGTATCTACCTAACAGTTTATAACAGTTTAATAAACAAACTCTTTGATTTCATGACCCATCAGACTCAAATATCACTAAGAAAATTTATATAAGTCAGATAAAAAATAGATATCTTAAATAAACCACTAGATACAAGGAAGAGGTTAGGAAACGCTACTCATAGATAAAAGCAATAAATACGAAAGAAATTCGAACTCAATGCGAGGTAAAACATTATGAGTATAAGAATGATTAGGATAGAGGAGAATGTGAGTAAGTGGAAAGAGGAAATGAAAACGACAGATAGAGAGTTAGTGGATAAGTTGAGGGAATGAGGAAGAGAGAGAGGAAGGGAGCAAGAGAGACAAATGTGGATGGAGGATGCATGTTAGATAGAGAGGGGGTGGGAGGGAGCAATGGAGAGAAAGAGAGAAAGAGAGAAAGAGAGTGAGAGAGAGAGAGGCCACAGCGTTGTGTGTGTTAGGGAGTGTGTTGTCAGCTCCACATATAACTGTCATTTTCTAAGCTCGTAGACTTCAGAGTGCCTTTAGTTTTTCACAGCTAGAGCATGAATATACTGTGACCACGCAGAAGAGGATTTACAATATATCTACAGTGAGAATAGTAAGAAAATAGTGGTTTAAAGTGACTTGGGTTGGCTTCTTCCCCTACCCGACGCCGCTTTGTTTACAGTTGTAGTGCAAGCCTCTGCCACCGTAGTACCAGCGCCAATTCTGTATGGAGACAATATGAGTGTAGAAGGAGCCTCACACAGATTAATTGATAGGCCAGCTGGTATTCCTGGGTATCTCCCGAGACAGTGGTGTGCAGTTTGCGGCCTAAAGATAACTAACACAATTAGGTCACAGAGGTGCATAGAACAAGGGTGCCCTAATATCTCCCACACTGCCTGCCTGGACAACGAGCCAGAGTTCAACTGTGCAAATACTCAAGAATTGAGGGTACGTGTGGGTATTAGAGGCCCAGTGACCTTCAGACTTCCTCAGGTGACCCCTGACCCAGTATGGTCCACTCCCCTACGCCCTTCTGCATCTGTAGAGGAGGAGGACCTGGTTGACCTTACCAGGGAGGAACTCAAAGTGTTGGTGTTAACCCTCAGAAAAGATCTGTCAGAGGGTAAGGAACAAATTAAAGTGTATTGTGTTGCTATAGACAAGCTCACAGATAAAAGAAGTGTACTTGCAGAAGCCCTTGAAATTGTTGATAGCTTCATATCTCTCAGAGAAAATTCAAGGGACAAGACTGACTTAAAAGACAAAATCATGTACAGCAAGTTTAAGTTTAAGTTTTTAAGTTTAAGTTTAAGTTTTTGGGTCCCGCAGAGGGCTGCTCGTGGGCAGCATAATATGCGGGGGTTGTGCGGGGGATTTAGGGATCCAGGGTAGGATTAGGAAGGGGGTTAGGATGAGGGTGGATTGGGTCAAGGACTGTGGGTTGAGGATTAGGATTGGGGAGGTAATGATTGGTGATCCTATTTCTAAAAGTGTCAAGAGTGGGGCTATTAACTATATGAGATGGGAGATGATTCCACTCTTGGATGCTGCGGGGAAAGAATGAGTGTCTAAATATATCAGTGCTTGTCTGGTATGTATGGTATTTTAAGTTGTGGCTGCCTCTAGTGGACCGTATACTTGTAGGGTGTAGGTATGTGTCTTTGTCTATGTCAACTAACTTGTTTGTGATTTTGTATATCATCTGTTGTCTGTGTATTTGTCTTCTTGTTGCCAATGGGTCTAGTTTTGTGTCTTGTTTAAGCAAAGTGACTGATGTACTGTGTCTGTAATCACGTCTGGCCCATCTTGCTGTTTTGTTTTGTATGGACTCTAATTTATTTATATTATTGTAAGTGTGTGGGTCCCAGACGGTGTCACAATACTCTAGGTGTGGTCGAACAAAAGTGTTATAAGCAATAATTTTAATGTCTGTGTTACACCTGCTGAGGTTCCTGCGCAAGAACCCCAGGACCCTACTAGCTTTGGCCCTGATGCTACCTATGTGTGTGTTCCACCTCATGTCCGATGAGATGTGGACGCCCAAGTATTTGTGGGAAGGGACTGTGTTGAGGTTAGTGTTGTGTAGCTGATATGTATATGGTATGGGATTATGAGCACGGGTAAAACGGATGTGATGGCATTTGTCTGGTCTAAATGTCATCTGCCACTTGACTTCCATGTCTTCAAGTGCAGTTAGGTCGTCCTGTAGTCGAAGGCAGTCATTCCTATCTTTAATTGGTCTGTAAACTAAGCTATCGTCTGCAAAGAGTCTAGTGGTAGAGGAAAGTGAAAGTGGGAGGTCATTAATGTATGAAAGGAAGAGAAGGGGGCCCAGGACAGTGCCCTGGGGTACCCCAGAGATCACAGGAACAGGTGGAGACTGACTACCGTCAAGAACTACGCGTTGCTTTCTGGTAGTCAAGAACGTTCTAATCCAGTGAAGAAGTTGTCCCTGTATGCCATAGAATTCTAACTTGTGTAGTAGTCTTTGGTGAGGGACTTTGTCGAAGGCTTTGGCAAAGTCTAATACTATGGCGTCAACTTGTCTAGTTTTTGTGTCATTGAGGGACTGCAAGATGTCATGTGTAGTCACCAGCAGCTGTGTCTCACACGAGCGTTTGGGTCGAAAACCGTGTTGTTTGTCAGTCAGTATGTTTTGTCTATTAAAATGGTCCATTATATGTCTATGAATTATGTGTTCTAAAATTTTGCAAGGGACTGAGGTAAGAGAAATCGGTCTATAATTAATGGGAAGGGTTCTGTCTCCGGATTTAAAAATTGGGGTCACATTTGCCAAAAGCCAGTCTTGAGGGAGTTCACCGGTCTGTAAAGTCTGTGAGAATATAACCTGCAGGACAGGGGCAAGGCCACACAAAATTGACAAGGGTTGGGCAGAACACATAAGTGTCAACGCAGAAGCTCGTGAGTGGTGGGCCACGGTAGGAGACCGAGGAGACAGGGGAAGTAACGATATAACCGGCACACCTAACCGGCCCGAGTCAATCCCCAGCTCCAGTTTGGCCGTTCAAGTAACTCAGGTCATTGGAGTAGGCGAGGGAGGGTCGGGTGACTCTGTGATATCCTCTGCCTCTTCTCCTGCTTGCCCCACACTGCCACATAACCCTCCATCAACACGTAACCCTCGACCAAGTGCCCCTCCACTACGTACCCCTTCACCACGTGCCCCTCCACCACGTGCCCCTCCAACACGTAACTATTGTAACTATTATTGTTTAAACTTATAACATATGCATTACTAAGAGACTTAAATGAACAAGAGAGGGGATTTAAGGACGACTTATTCAATATTAATACATTGTTCTTTGCAGATGATGGGTTGTGTTTGACACAATCAGTTGAAGATGCAGAACATAGAGTACAACAGTTAGGTAGATTGGTGGGAGAATATGGACTGGAGATAAATGTCAATAAGAGCAACATAATTATCTTTAATATGAAGGACAAACCGAGACAGATAGGAGGAATAAAGGTAAAAAATAACTTCCAATATTTGGGGATGACAATATCAGATAAAAATGATTGTTTTGTATTACAGAGGAAGGAAATGGTTAGGAAAGCTAGCAATTTAGCAAATCAAACAACATCAGTTGTAGCAAAAAGTTGTAATAGATTATTAATAGGGAAGACATATTGGAAAAATGTAGCTTTACCATCTGTTCTGTATGTGGCACCAGGAGGCCCCAAGGGCATTGTGAAAGGGATCTGAGAATTGTGTCAGCAAATGTGAGGGGCTTCCACACCAACGTGGGAGAACTCACACACAGATTTGTACAAGCAAATAAGGCTGACATTGTGTTTGTGTGTGAGACTTTCCTGGACAATAATGTGACATCAGGTTATGCCAGGATAAAAGGCTATTCCTCCTGGGTTAGAAAAGACCGCTCAACTTTCGGTGGGGGAGTCGCTCTTTGCTTCAAGAATTCTCTCAGGGTTGAGGTACTAGACACACCCATCCCTGCAGATCTGGAAGTAATTTTATGGAAAGTATGTGGTGACAAGGATGTCGGCATATTGTGTGTGGGTTGTTACAGACCCCCTTCTCAGGGTACAGCTCTCATCGACTACCTTCTGACCAATCTTGATCGCCTCATGACTGACCATCATTGTAATTTTGTAATAATTCTCGGAGACCTGAATCAGCGGGGGATACAACACTCTTTTGACTCCTTACTGGCTGTGTTCAACCTGCAGAACTACGTCACCTTCCCAACCCACAGATCTGGTTCATCCATCGATCCTGTGATAACAGATTTGCCCATTCATGAGATCCAGTGCTCCTTATGGGTCCAGTGGGTAGTTCAGATCATGAGGCCATCCTTACAAAGATAACCTTCAAGAGGCCTCGTGACGAGAGTATCACACGAACTCTCTGGCAGTGGGAGAGTGCAGACTGGTGCAAACTACAGAACAGTTTGGAGCAAATAGACTGGGAAAGTGTGCTGCAGGGTGATGTGGACCAGCAGGTGGAGCAGTTTACTAAAACGTTACTGAGTGTACAGAACCGATGGGTTCCCCATAAGCAGCATAGGACTAAGGCCACAGATCAGTCTTAGTTTGGTCCCCAATGTTGCACTGCCTCAAATGATAAATATAGGGCTTGGCTTTGCTACAAGCGCCACCCCACATGACACAACAGGACACTTCTCCGTGCAGCAACTGCTCGCTTGGTAACTACCCAGGCTTGGGCAAGGGAGCAATGGGAGGAGTGTTTGAGAAGAAAGTTAAGAGGGGGCAATGTCGGCTCTAAGCAATGGTGGGGCCTTGTGAAAGATGCCCAAGGAGAGGCACATGAGTCTTCCATACCTCCTTTTATACAAGCAGATGGTACTACAGTCGACTTGACAAAAGACAAGGTGGACCTTCTGGCCCAACACTTTGTCTGGAAAATGACTGTGCCAGACCCAACCAGGGCACCCCCGTCCCTCCCTGTGGTGGCTGGGGGGAAGCTGACTTCATTCTCTTTGTCTGAGGCAGAGGTTCGAGCCTCCCTTTCTGCGCTGGAGGAGGGTAAGGCAGTGGGCCCTGACGGGGTAAGCTCCAGAGTGCTTCGCAGGTGCGTGCTCAACGGAACTGACAAGTCCTCTAACCAAGTTGTTCCGGGCTATCCTGCATCACAACCGGTGGCCAAGGCTTTGGAAGACCAGTCACATCGTCCCAGTACACAAAAAAGGTAGCAGGTCAGAAGTAACAAATTATCGGCCTGTTTCACTGTTGTCTGTGATTAGTAAAGTGTTGGAAGGCATTATTACCCAGCGACTCACCACTCATTTGGAGGAGCAGTACCTCCTCAGCGAGAGACAGTTTGGGTTCAGGAAGGGACGCTCAGAGGCAGACCTCAACCTACTGTTAGTCAACGAATGGAGCGACGCCCTGGATCAAGGAAGACCTACAGCTGTTCTTGCATTAGACATTGAGGGTGCCTTTGACCGAGTGTGGCATCCCGCACTGGTGGAGAGGCTGCATGCAGCCGGATTGAGTGGAGGTGCGCTGGAGCTGTTGCGGCATTACCTGCTTGAGCGGCACCTGAAAGTAGTGCACAATGGGCAGCAATCGTCCCCTTGCAACATAGAAGCAGGAGTGCCACAGGGCAGTGTGTTGGGGCCGCTGCTCTGGAACTTGTCCCTAGTGCCAAGGCATATGCGGATGATGTCATGGTGTCAGTGTCCTTTGCCACAGGTGATGAGACATCTACAATATCCCACCTCAACACCATACTCCACCGCTTAGAAATCTGGGGACGAAGGTGGCAGGTCAGTTTTGCACATCACAAAAACACATCTGATTGTGGTGTCTAGAACTAGGCATGATATATGCCTGTTTTTTGATGGGGCATTTCTGGCACCATCGAGAGAACTGAAGATCTTGGGAGTCACCTACGATGATAAGCTGACCTTTAAGCCCCATATCATGCAGCTTGCCAGAACTGCAGCAGGACAACTGGCCTCCCTCCGGAGGATCTCATGGCTCCTTGATAATAGAGGGCGTGAGCTCCTCTATAAAGCTCAGATCCGCTCTACCCTAGAATATTCTTGTCTGGCATGGGGAGGGGCGGCACCCTCTCACATTGCAGTGCTGGATAAAGTTCAGCAGAGGGCAGAGAGGATCATATGGGATGGCCAGCAGAGGCAGCCGGGTGCTCTGCTATGTCTACAGCATCGCCGGGACGTTGCAGGCCTCACCACCTTCTTTAAGGTACAGCTCCGGACTGATCAATGGTCCACACTTCTTCCACCCTTGCCTTGGTGTGGGCCTCAACGGATATGGTATCACTGACAGGTGGAGGGGGGAGGGGAGAAATGTGGGCGGAGTTATATAGGGGGGGTAGCGTTACCAATGTTGAGCCATCCAGAAATTTGAATCCCGAACCACTTGTGATCATGGATGTGAACCACTCACTTGAAGGTGGTAGGAGAGGAGGGGTTGGGTTGGGGAGAGGGGGGTAAAGCTTCACCAGTGATCGAGATGGAGAGAATTATTGGATCAAGTAGCTAAATGTTTTCTTCTGTAATCTAAATCCAACTCTGATGCTGCATTCCATGGGATATTTTTTATTATTTGAAATGAATCCAGATTTTACCTAATATAATTAACACGACACCAGTTTTTTATGACTAATATATCAAGCGATGCACCACCTACCCAGTGTTAAGTTACATTTCAGGTAAATCCTTTATTTTTGTCCTGTATCATTCATGACATTTTCTAAGAAACGTTTATTGTGTAACTGGTTACCAAAGGATAATAGTTATAGTGTAAGATGTTAATTACCCAATTACTACTCCATCTGTTCTTCCTCACCCCGTCCTCCCTTATTGAATTCACTGTTTCCTCTCCCTCCATCCCACCATTCCTTTACTCTCCATCTTACCACCACCACTACCATCATTCTGTGAGTTGCTGCATAATCTGTTAATGCGCAAACAAGACCACAATAGAAATAATAATAGTGATATCTGGTATGCAAATACAATCCGTTATATATGACGAATATATTTATTACCTTTATTTATTTATCTGAGGTAAACATCTAGGCCAGCCATTCAGACGCCCAGTGTTAGTGAACCAATCACAAGATTTAGAGGATATTGTGTCACAACTATTGTTATTACTAATTAAAATAGGGAAAAATTGAAATAAGACATTTATTGGTTATTGTTTATATGACTTAGTCAATTTGTGAAATCTCCACAAGTCCTCGTCAGGAAGCATTCAAACCCATAATCCAACTGGGTCTGTAGGCACCACACTGTAATTATAATAACCACAATTATAATAACTGTTAACTTATTATAACCTGAAGTTTATATTTCAACCTCACGTTTGCATTAAGCATGTGTAATGTTTGTTTTGTTGTCTTATTATTATTATAAGCACATATATATATATATATATATATATATATATATATATATATATACCTGGTGTGACTGATGCCCCGAGGTGGCTGATACCTCTGTGTTCATGGCAGGAAACCTAACCGCTGGGTATAGTGTCACGTGACACAAGTTTATCTTCTAACTACTTTATTTTGTGTTTTCTTCGCTACAGTTAAAACTATATAGTTCACAGATTTGACAAATAATACTCATTTCAGTACGCCACCGTCTCAGTTGACGGAGAGGAACTATGTGATTCGGTACTTTCAGATTCATTCATTTCAACAGTTGACACAATATGGAACTGTTGGTCTGTCTTGAGTAACAATGTTTACTGTCATCCATATAAAAGACAACTGAACCACTGTCGTTTCTCGTTGATGTGTAAATATCTTATGTATTTATGGTGTAGTAGTCATTATGGTTATATTCTTACCTCATTAATCCATGTCTGAGTTTCGGAAAGTAGTGGCAAGAGGTGGGAAGTTAAGAGGATGCTGTCTGCTAAATTGAAGCTCTATGCATCCTCCAAACTTTGCCACGAAACTGATCCCTCATAAGAAACACCAAGGTCGTCTGCTTTCTGGCATAGTCTGGAGTATTCATGGAACTTCAATTTTACAAGAAGATATAGTGTTAAATGTATAGCCTACTGTGGTTAGAAATTAATTCCCTTAACAAAATTACCTTTCGTCACACCAAGATTTACTCTATGTGGATAGATTATCTTTACGAAATCATATTTATCTTGTAATATAGACGATAAGGATATCTCTACCCAGGATCAAGAGAATACCCATTTATCAATTCAACTCATAACCTACCGAAATGTTCTGGAACGCAATAACGCTGACGTGCATATGTATAAAATTATTGTCAATAAGCTGGGTCTAGAATTATTACTATTCATTAGTACTATCTTCAAGTAGAGAAAATTCATCTTTTCATTTCACTGGCTTGCGATAATTATCACCGTCGTCATCCCTGATATTTCCTTAAACTCTACGATATGACATCCAAGTCGACCGTGTTAAGACATAGCTGGTATTGTAATATGCATGAATATTGTGGGAGTAGCTTGTCCTATGTAGCCAACACCGTATGGAAAACATGTTGAAAGATTGCACACCGTCATATATAGTGTGGGCTGGTTACTCCATTGAAACAGTAGCATCCTTTGTTGCGCAATAAATGTTAATTTGTTTATATTGTTTTCATTATATTTGGTTATCAATATCATTCTGAGAACATAATTCTGTAGTTGAGCATAAAACATTGTTTTCAGTAGCATATAGAGAGATACATGAGAATTACGTTGACTACCATTACTGTCCTTGTGGTCCATATTTTGTCACATGTTCTGCACAGTAATGCTGGATGTAAGTAAAAGTAAGTTTATATATCTACATATATATTTTGATAACAAATGGCCATAATTCAGACTAGCAACATACTGGCAAATGGCAATACATGAAACCAATATTCCTTCTGATTTAAGAAGGCGAAATGCTGTGGGTGGGATTATGCAGGCAAGAATGCGTATCTGCCAACACCTTTGTTCTACATCACTATTATCATATCCTTTCGCTTACATAAATTTGAAGGACTATGGGTGATAAGGGAGAAAGGTCTATGTCATTAAACTTTGAAAGAACGAATGAGAGGGTTAAAAATATGAGAAAGAAAAGATAAAGAATATTACAGAAGGCAAGGAAGGATGAGAGAGAGAGAGAGAGAGAGAGAGAGAGAGAGAGAAGACAGGGGAGAGGAGGTTGTGTGAGGTTGCCAGTTACTTGAAAGATATAGGTATTAAGTTTATTTTACGGCGAGAAAAGGTGATAAAGAGGGGGACTACCAGCATGAGGAGTGAAAAGAATACAGTTAAAGCTGAAGACAGAAAATTAATTGTCTCGGCTCCGTTATTTGTTGCTTAATATCCAAAGGATAATAATTATAATCAGTATCTCTCTACGGGGGTGAACAACAGACAGTGTCTTTGTTTAATAGATCGATCAAATGCAATATAATGAAGCACATATTCTAAATGTTTTTTATTTCTTTTCAACTACTCTCTGTCCTATACACGACCGATGCCCTATCCATATGGCGAGGAAAGTTCAAAAATGGTTTACTGCTCATGATTATTTGCAGGTGATAGATTTGTCTATTTAAGACTGCGATATGAACCCTATTGAAAATGTATGAGGTTCTATCGTTAACCAACAGTTCCATATTGTGTCAACTGTTGAAATGAATGAATCTGAAAGTACCGAATCACATAATTCCTCTCCGTCAACTGAGACGGTGGCGTACTGAAATGAGTATTATTTGTCAAATCTGTGAACTATATAGTTTTAACTGTAGCGAAGAAAACACAAAATAAAGTAGTTAGAAGATAAACTTGTGTCACGTGACACTATACGCAGCGGTTAGGTTTCCTGCCATGAACACAGAGGTATCAGCCACCTCGGGGCATCAGTCACACCAGGTATATATATATATATATATATATATATATATATATATATATGTGCTTATAATAATAATAAGACAACAAAACAAACATTACACATGCTTAATGCAAACGTGAGGTTGAAATATAAACTTCAGGTTATAATAAGTTAACAGTTATTATAATTGTGGTTATTATAATTACAGTGTGGTGCCTACAGACCCAGTTGGATTATGGGTTTGAATGCTTCCTGACGAGGACTTGTGGAGATTTCACAAATTGACTAAGTCATATAAACAATAACCAATAAATGTCTTATTTCAATTTTTCCCTATTTTAATTAGTAATAACAATAGTTGTGACACAATATCCTCTAAATCTTGTGATTGGTTCACTAACACTGGGCGTCTGAATGGCTGGCCTAGATGTTTACCTCAGATAAATAAATAAAGGTAATAAATATATTCGTCATATATAACGGATTGTATTTGCATACCAGATATCACTATTATTATTTCTATTGTGGTCTTGTTTGCGCATTAACAGATTATGCAGCAACTCACAGAATGATGGTAGTGGTGGTGGTAAGATGGAGAGTAAAGGAATGATGGGATGGAGGGAGAGGAAACAGTGAATTCAATAAGGGAGGACGGGGTGAGGAAGAACAGATGGAGTAGTAATTGGGTAATTAACATCTTACACTATAACTATTATCCTTTGGTAACCAGTTACACACTAAACGTTTCTTAGAAAATGTCATGAATGATACAGGACAAAAATAAAGGATTTACCTGAAATGTAACTTAACACTGGGTAGGTGGTGCATCGCTTGATATATTAGTCATAATAAACTGGTGTCGTGTTAATTATATTAGGTAAAATCTGGATTCATTTCAAATAATAAAAAAATATCCCATGGAATGCAGCATCAGAGTTGGATTTAGATTACAGAAGAAAACATTTAGCTACTTGATCCAATAATTCTCTCCATCTCGATCACTGGTGAAGCTTTACCCCCCTCTCCCCAACCCAACCCCTCCTCTCCTACCACCTTCAAGTGAGTGGTTCACATCCATGATCACAAGTGGTTCGGGATTCAAATTTCTGGATGGCTCAACATTGGTAACGCTACCCCCCCTATATAACTCCGCCCACATTTCTCCCCTCCCCCCTCCACCTGTCAGTGATACCATATCCGTTGAGGCCCACACCAAGGCAAGGGTGGAAGAAGTGTGGACCATTGATCAGTCCGGAGCTGTACAAGTAAGAAGGACACCTCACTTAAATCAGCTCCGGCAGGCTGAACGACGTACAGAGGTATTTACCAGGACTGTGGCTGCAGAGCCTGGTGCCTTGGCTTTGTCTCGTTCCCACTCCACTCACCACCGAAGACAATTCACACAAGTGTACACAAAATTATGGAACTGCCTACTTGCCTCAGACAGCTGCCCAAACAATCTTACCAATATTACGGTTGGGTTGCAGAGGTTTAAGGTGCTGGTACATAGGTGGCTTAGCAGTGTCCGTGACAGTGACACAGAAGATTGAGTGGGGTGATGGTATTCCTGTATCATAGCCATTGAATATTACAGTATGGGGATAATTTTGTAAACGGGTGGGTTTTAAGATAGGCGGTACTAACCATGCAGCCTTTAGCCTAAAAATTCCCGGAAAGGAACACACAAAGAATAAAAAGTAATTGTTCAAGTATAAAAATAAAGAAAAAGAAAAAAAGAGGGAGAGAGGGGGTAATGGAGAGAAAGAGGGGGGTGGGAGGGAGCAGTGGAGAGAAAGGTGGGGGAGGGATGAGAGAGGAGGAGCTAAAGAAGGAAAAGAAAGATGGAGGGGGACCACTGGCAGTTCTCTTAATCCTTAACACATAAAAGTGACATCAAAGTAAATAGTTTGACAGAATGAGGGGATAAATCACACAAATGAATAGTATATCGCCACAATGTAAGTAAATAGCTACAAATATACTATATGTCGACTTATTCATGTGAAGGGAAAGTGAAGAGGGGGAACAGAAGGATATCGTACATCTGGACATGCGAGTCAGTGTTACCAGATGAATCGTGGTTATCCCATATGAGGGGTGGGTTGGAATACTTGTGACCGATAGTACAAGCAATAACTCTCTGACCGACATTCAGAAATATGATGTGAGTCAGAAGCAGAACAATTACCACACCGGGAACGGTTGTTGCAGTTCCTCCTACCATGACCAAACTCATAACAACAGAAACACTGTAAGGAACGCTCAACAAAAGGCTTCACTTCAAAAGAGGTGGGGTTAATGTTAATGCGATCTGGGATATGCGAGCCATAAAAAGTGAGGATGATCATATTTTTACTGCCTTTCATCTTTGTTACTCGTTGGACATTGTCTGGGCACATAGCAAGAATGTCCTCTTCTGAGTATTCATATAGGTCTTCATTATATATACACCCCTTGCTATAATTGAATAATAATGCGCGTACCCGATCGAACTTTAAAACTTCACAGTCATATCTTTAGGAGGTAATAAACTTATAATTAAGAATAATTTTACCAGGCGGTTGATATTGTGTATGTAAACAGGATAAAGAGATTGGTAAAAAAGCGCGCAAAACCCAACACCCAAACTAAAACCAATCAATATTTCTGCAACATCACTATTTCCTCTTCCTAGTAATATTATCCCTACTACTGATGATAATATTAAAAACATTTACTAACAAAAATCCGATCGGTTTTCTATGACATATAATACTTTTTCTTACAGATGTGGCCCAAATCAACCTATATAACGGTTTTTATGGCTATATTCGCGGCGGCTACAGGCTCAGACGAGGAACACAATGCAGTACAGATGACGTCTTAAATCCGAGAGCTCTCGTTTACGATTTTATAAAACAGTTGAAAAGAAAAGGGAAAAAAATACAATAATAGTGACAAACGATATGATAACTATTTCTTACTCTATAAAGGATATATCTAAATTGTTTAGTGTGGGAGGGAACACCCTCTCCTATGTGGAGAAGGCTGTCCTCCTCTACAATTTGTGAATTTTATTATATTTATGGCTTTTATATGATAGTTCAATGCTTTATTTTATTTTTATTTTTTACTTGAATTATTCTGGTTTCATGTTGCCTTTCCCTTTCAGTATTATGAAGCCTGTTTGATGTGTGTAAATATTTTATTAATGATGTAGATAACCATTTTATGTTGGGCGGTATATGACCCTAGCTGTTGCGCGGCTTGCGCCGTCAAATGCCTAATGGCATTAATAAAATCAATCAATATTGCCTTATTTCTCACCTACACACCGCACTGTCTCTCTAACACAGTACCCTCTTGTCTTTACATGTTTTCTTTTCGCCCTCACTCATTCTTCACACCCTTATCTCCACCCGGTCTCACCCATACACCTTACTACGTAATCTTCACACTCTTGCCTCACCTCCAGTACACTCACTATACCCACTTGACACAACATACCACCCCCGACAACACCAACCCATCGTCTTCAAACATATCGCTACACTCGCTACCCAACAACCCCTCCACGTCCTCAAACACAAATAACACCTCACCTACACCTGCAACACAGACACCGTACGTTCTCCCCCTTCTCTGTGAACGTGCATTCCTGGTTCAAACACATGGAAATACTGTGGTTGTCGGTTAACTTTACATCAGACCAGAAATTCTACGATGTACGCCGGGCTCTTCCAGCTTCCACGTTTTTGACGTGATCCCTCCTACAATCACGCCATTAAAGACTCCATTCTTGCCTCTCATAAACGAGATGTCGGAACAGGCGCTGGAGAACGTGCAACTGGAGGTGCGCCGCCCATCTGAACTCCTGAGACATATGCACCAATTAAATGAGAAGGCTGCCAACACCTTCTCTGAGTCTGTCCTGAGAAGACGCCACGCCAAGCTATTACCACCAGATATACAACTACACTTACAAACAGTACAGAATATTCCTCCTCAGGCATACAGTAAACTCTCAGACTCCCTTGTGTCTATATACAATACCAATAATTCGCCATTCCGCACAACCCTTTTGTGCCACAACACACTAACAGGACATGCCATGCACCACCAACTAACTACCAACAGCTACCACAAACACACGACTCTCAAATAACCATACATCATAACAAACCACCATACATCAACAACAAACCACCTGCACAACAACGACAACAACAAATTTCTCCCCAATACCAACACAACCCATACCCGTCACAATAAATCTCTGCCACGCCGCTAACACAACAATTTTCTACCACTTCTCATCTTACGGGGAGACCACACCCTTACTTCCTAAATTTGGTCTAAATTTTCCATGTTTCAATTCCTTGCTAAATATGTTCTTTGAGGTCCTATGCATCATGTAGTAGCAGCCAAACTTGCTTATCAGCGCTGAACCCCCCCCCCCCCCAAATGGGCCCCAAACACTCGAAATTCCATCTCTTAATTCAATTTTTGTTTCCTATGTTATATATGGTCATTGAATTAGTAATTTGATTAGTATTATTATGTCCCACAACCCCATACACCCCCCCCCCCCCATAACCCCAAAACCCCATAGACCCAAAATCCTGACCCACCTCCCATATCCATCTCATATCTCATTCTCCATTCTCAGTCCATCATATAAACTGTTTTTTATACATAATGCATCATAATATATCACAATATATCGTTCAATGTCACAATATATCGTTCTATAGTATCATTTTGGGTTGTAGTATCATATGGGATATAAGATTCTCGTAGTTATATATGCAAAAATAATAGTTTACCATACATCAGACACATTCTCTATACTCGAGATATGATAGAGAACGTAAAGAAAACAGGGGATACGAGTTTAGACTGCCTAACCTTCCTATATCACAAATTTGTAGTTTTCTCAAAACCCACTTTTTCAGGTGCAATTGATAACAGCTCGAACAGTTTTTATGTCATGTTCATGAAACTTTTCACAAGTGATATACGTATATATGAGCACATTCTGATATTTCCATTTCCTTGAAAAATGATTAGCCAATTTTTGAGGAATTATTTTCATCTCCATTTTCAAGACATTCAATTTCCCATGTTGCTGTTTCTAAGGAGAGTGTCCACTTAAAGTATGAAGAAGTTCTGAAAAAAACTTCTTCTTTTTTTCCCCCCCTCAGTTGGTGAAAAAAATTGGAAAAATACTATTTGATGTACGATTTCAATGAAAATTGGTTATTATACGTAAAGACACACGATGAATACGATGGTAAGGAGCTTTTGCCTCTACAGTCAAAAGAAGTTGATTAAATCATAAGGGTGTGGTCTCCCCTTACCAGCACGTCACTTCAACAACAGCTCGACTCTATCGCACAATCCGTGCACACCAACGATAACAACATCCTATCCAGTACCCACAACCACACTCTCTACCTACATCACAACCGACCAGCACGTCACAACAACTCCCCTCACTTCAACAGTCATTAGACACACTACTTCACCAATACACTTCTTCTCAACCACCACCACAACAACACTTCACCCCATGTCACGAATTTTTCCACTACTACAACAATACCTTATATCCTCCCAAACAATACACCAACAATATTACAACCCATCACTCTTCCACCACTCCAACATCAAACTACTACCAAGCCACACTTACAACTCTGCCACTACCACCAACGCTTCGGCACTTTCGTTCGTAATTGCTGACCACCCTGCCAGCCGGTGTACCCTGCCAACCACCAGGCATCCCGCCCCAGTCAGGGGAACTAATGAGGCAGTGGCAAGAACACGCCCACCATGCTACCGCCCACACTGCAACAGACCACTCAGGGCACTTTCAACAACATATAATTTCTCCCTGCGATATCCAGAATTACGAACAAAAAACTTCCCCCCTTAATTAACGAAGGTGGAAATAGGAGAAGAAGTGTGATAATTTGAGGTGAGAGTGAGGGCGAAGAGGGTAAGACAAATGAAGGTGATTAGTTGAGAAGTAATAACAAACAAATATAATTATAATATCTGTTACATTATATCCTTTAAATAACGGCACTGTCTTTTGTTCACCATCGTAGTGGGATAAACTACTGAATATATATTATCCTTTGGATATGAGACAGCTATCCCTGTATTCCTTTTATCCCTTGTGTTTGCCCCGTAGGAGGGTATTGCATGTAATGATGTGGGCAATACTTTAAGGGTTTTGGCGCCCCTTCGGCCCAAGTCACTAGCTTACATATCTTCAACTGTCCCTCCTTCCTTCCTATTTCCTTCTTGCTTGCTGTCACACCTCTCTATCACATTTTCTTGGTGCTATTTGACCTCGCTGTTACGCCACCTAATATCAATCAAATCCCTCGTGCTTGTAGTCCACCCTATTTATTACGTTCTCCCAAGACCAGCTTTTTTTTTTCGGGAGAAGACAGTTTAATTTTCTAACTTTATTAATTATAAGTTTTGTCAACAAATTCATTAAGCTATTTACCAGGATTTTTTTTCCAAATCCAGTTAGTGGAATACTGACTGTTGATTAATTTTTTTTGGTATGTAGGTTAATAGGTATGGAATCTACAAAAAATATAGATAATTTATTGTTTATTGTAATATTGCAAGCACAATGAGCATTTCATAAATTTTATTGAAGAAATAAAACAATTGTTGAAATATTCAGTAGTAGGTTATCTGAGGGGACACTATTTTACTCTTAATACATAAGATCAATCTCCTTCGAACTAGATGTTCCACATCTCCATCACCTTCTCCCTTGTGAGACAGTACTATACAGTACCTACAGGGTGTTGCATGCTTGGGACAGCCATCTTTCGTCCTCAGCCAATCAGTTATTTAATGAGCAACACACCAGCCGGGAGTCCAGACGCCACCAAAGTTGGATGGATCACCGGCAGGGTCAGACTCGGGCTCGTCCAGGGGCACCAGACTGTCCAGCTCGGCCATCAGCAACGCCTCCAGCTCCACCACCAAGTCAGGACGGTCACCGGCCAAGTTGGTTGTCTCAGATGGGTCGTCTGGAAAAGGAAAAGTTGAGGCGTTTCAGTAATTTATTTATTGGATAATCGTAAGGGTAATTTGGAAAGAAGAAGAGTTGAGGTATTTTGTCATCATATATACTTATTTTCTTACAAAGTTTAGACTTGAGCAAGATATAATTTCATGAGAATCAATTCCTTGACTAGCCCGTTTGTACGGATTTGACATTTGTCAATGTCGTCACTAACGGCCGTGTATTATGAGTCCGTTTAGTGTGAAACGGAGCTCGCCTACCATCCCGGGCCGCATTATTCCACTTTGTATACTGGCTAGTCACCACAGCTCCCAGGCAGCCAATCCGCTGCCAGATCGCACAACCAGAGTGTTGCCAAGTAACATATATATATTAAATATTTATATTTGTTCCTTTTTATTGCTGCCAGTGTCATTGCCAATAAATATAACTGTGCATGAAAAATAAAACGTTTTAAAGTCGTGTTTTATGTTTCTTTCTCAAATGGCACACGTCTTTATAACAATTACGATGAGGAGTTGCCATGTAGGCTAATAATATTTCTGTATCAATTCTACCATATTAATTACGACGAGATTTAAACCCTCTTCTCCCTCATTTTTAAAACACTAGGAATAAATATACAATCCTGTATAATTGTGTGTGTATGTGTGTGTTTAAGGGTATAGTGGTGGCAGGCATGGTGGGTGACAAGTCTGCAAAAAAGAGTAGACCTAGCAGGTCGGATGTTGTGTCAACGAAACATGTTAGCGGTAATGACACGTTATAATATATATATATATATATATATAAAAATAATAATTATATAGTGTTAACAAATGTACTTGCATCCCTTTTTTATGGCACTATCCACTCCATTTTTAAGTGTTTTGTAGTGATTCTACGTATCCAAATCACTTATGACAGTGATTGTAGGTCTAATCGGTGCTATATTACTTTCAATACAAATGCTGTTGCCAGTGACAGTTGACAGTGATAATGACTACTGCCCTAACATCCTTGATGAGTCTTTAGAGAATATTACAAAGGAACGTCGGGTTCCTACACCCTTTTGGTTTGTGGCATACTACAGGGAGGGGCGTGGTAACCTTATCCATGCTTCCTGAAATCTAGAGAAAAAAATTGGATTACTACCAATGGCCCACATAAAGAAATGTGGTAAGGGCGTTTTAATTAGAGCCAAAAATCTTACACAGACCATGATGCTCCTCAATCTCCCCTGTCCTTCTGATAGCATGTTTGAATCTACCAAACCAGTGAAACCACATCGAATATTTAATTATAGCAAAGGGCGTATATAAAATGAGTACCTGTATAAATTATCAGAAGAGGACATTCTCGTTATGTGCCCAGACAGTGTCCAACGATTAACAAAGATGGAAGGCAGGACAAATATGATCATCCTCACTTTCTGTTCTCGCATATCCCAGATCGTGTTAACATTAACCCCACCTCCATTGAAGTAAAGCCTTTTGTTGAGCGTCACTTACAGTGTTTCTGTTATTATGAGTTTGGTCAGGGAGAAGGAACTGCAACAACGATTCCCGGTGTGGTAATTGTTCTGCTCTTAACTCGCATCTTGCATCTAAGTGTTGGTCAGAGAGTTAATGCTTTTACTGCAGGGATGCTCACCCCTTACGTTCTCGCCAATATAAGATGTACCTCCTTGAACAGGATATCCTCCACTTGGCTAATACCCAATTCATCATTATTGGTAGTGCCAGACGGCAACTCAATTTCAGGCGACAGAAGGATGACGGTGTTAAGTTAAGACATACGCATCCTTCCTTCGTCCTAAATCAGTTGCGGCACCCCCTCAACTCTCTCAAGAGGCAGCAGCCTTATGCTCTTGTGAGAGTGATTCTAAGGTTACACTACATAATAGCTTCTCTGTCTTGGAAACTTTATAAGCCTCTCATTCTGGTAACCCTTCAACTGATGACAATTCTCAGACTTTAGCTAAAGGTGACCATGTGGTAGAGGTTCACGCTGCCACACGCTCTCCAAAGAGGAAACTTAGTCACCTAAACTGCCACAGAGACGCCTTCGTGGTTCGTCTGAGTCAGTTGACTCCATCCATAAATGTTCCTTCTTGCAAGGCAATCATCTCTGTGGACTCATCCATAGTTTTTTCCCAATTTCACCAGAAGTGCTCTCGTGGCTATGATGAATCTCTTGTTTCAACAGAAGTTCCTCCTCGCAAACTTTCTTCAGGATCATCAGAGGAGCGTGAAGTGAATAAGGATGCCATGGATGTTGTGACTTCAAAAGATTTAGTTTCTCTTCCGCTTGAGAAGCGGAGAGATTCTACCACCTGTATTATGGATGTTGATGTATCTGCCTGTGTCAGTGATACCACTACTGCAGAGGACAATACCAATAGGGGAAGAGGCCGAGTGGTTAGTGTTCTGGACTCATACCCTAGAGGTCGGGAGATCGATCCTCTCAGGTGAGGGCCTGAGAATATTTTCTCTTCCAATTTGAGTATCAGGCACTAACTATAAGGCCACCGAACGTCGTAAAACACCCTCGCTGGTACCATAACAGCTGCAGTATTTGGGAACCACCTTCACTTCCCTCTCTCTGTGGCTGGGTACCAGTTCGGAAGTCATGACGTGTGTGTGTGAGCAGCAGTTGACCTGGGCCACGATAACGGGCTTGATTAAGCCTGTGTCCAGTGTCGGATCATAAAAAAAAAAAAAAAAAAAAAAAAATGCAATTGTTTCAAAGGATATCCCTGCTCATATACCTTCATCTTCTTCTAGCATATCAGATGCTTCAGGCACTCGTCTACGGGTCCCAATTACTGCCCCAAGTACTACTCCTCGGGTTCGCTCTTCTTTAACTGGCCCAGGATTAAATAAAACGTATCGTTTGAGTAAACCCTCAGATCGAGGTGGTAGTGGGAAGTACCTCCATGAGGCTTCCCCAAAATCAGTACTAAAGTAATACTGGTCAAGGTTCTTCAGTAGAATTGCCGTGGCTTGCGTTCTTCTTGGGAGGAACTGTGCGTTCTACTCTCTATCTTCTCTCCTGCATGTGTTTCTCTCCAAGAGACAATGCATGGGGATTATATTTCTGACAGTCCTCCAGCATTCTCTGCATTTTATTCCAATTAATTTGAAGGGCAGGGTCACCATGGTGGGTCTGCTATCCTAATTCACCAAGATATTCCATGCACGAGCCTGGAGGTTGACTCTCCGCTTCAGGCTGTTGCAGTTAAGGTTTTAATGGATCGCCCGTACACTGTGTACAGTCTATACCTTCCTCCCAGTGTTACAGTAGAGAGGGGTGATCTCAACCAACTTGTACAGGACCTTCCCTCTCCCTTTATTTTATTGGGTGATTTTAATGGTCGTCATCCTCTGTGGGGTGACAGTTCGGTCAACCCCAGGGGTGTTTTATTAGCTTCTTTTATTGAGGATGAGGGATTAAGGGTTTTAAATATGGGAGATGTGACACATTTTAATAGCCCTACTCGGATTTATACCGCCATTGACATTTCCCTTTGCTCACCCATTGCTCTGTTGGATTTTACGTGGAGTGTATTGCTCGATTTATATGGCAGTGACCATTTCCCTATACTTTTAGAAGGTAACAGGTGTGAATCACAGTCTCGTCTTCCTAGGAAAAAATTAGAGAAGGTTGATTGGCAGTCATATCCTAAGAGTGAAAGATATGAATGTTTCGACTATTTTAACTTGCGGATCGGGAGATTCGAATTTCTAACTGGCCCAACATTGGCAACGCGAAGGAAGAAACGCGGGAGTGGAGCCAACTGTACGTCTCACGGCCTGTGTGTGTGTGTGCGTTCGTATGCACATCGCTCGCCTGTGGGAAGTGATCATGCTACAGCTCGTCCATCCCCGCCATCGTGGCGCCATGGCTTGGTTAGCCACGAGCTTCCTTCCACCCCCCTTCCCTCTCATATGTCCTACCCCAACCCAGGGAGTGACCACCAAAGTTTATAGATAGGTAGAAGAGAGATTTAAACCCCAGACTTTTGCTGGAGTTCGAGGTGTAAGCATGTAGGTTTGACTGGCTGAGGGGAGCCGGTTGGTGTTCCTGGTGATTAAGGTATTTATGTATAATGTCACATTCTTTCCCATACATTCACTTATTCATTATTGTGTTCTATATTCATTCAAGCATAATAGTGAATTGCATTATTATTATTATTATTATTATTATTATTATTATCTTATATTCATTCGAGGATGTTTAAGTGTCGTGATTGCATTCTTTCATTATTATTATTGTTCTAGAATTATCCAAGCATAATAGGGTACGGTGTTCATTATTATTAGTATGATTATTGCCTTGGGCTAGACGGTGTAGCTTCCTCAGTTATGTTGATTATATTTTGATTATATATTTTGATTATATGTTGATTATATTTAGTGCTTGTGATAAAGTGTAATATTTCATAGTGTTTTTTTTTTTGGAGTGTTGTAAAGGACTCTTGAGGTTTGGGGATAAGCTCTCGACCCAAGGTCATTAACTAACGTGATGATAGGTCCCTCTGAGGTCTGATGGAGATGGTAGACACCTAGGCTTCGTATAAGGGCAAGTCGTCTAGTAAAGGCTTAGTAGGACAATGGGTCTGACGGAGTAGGGGATAGATAACTGGCTCTGTCTGTCCGGCTGAACATATCGGACACAAGGTCTGTCACCATAGATAAAGTGATCATGTGAGAGGTGATTGATAGTAATAGTTATCTTGTTTATTTGTGATACTGCTTGTTGTAATTTAAAAGTAATTGTTTATTATCTGGAAGAGTTAACGTAACCATTGTGGAGGAGTAAAGATTCCCTGTTTGATATTGATTGTGTCTTGTGGTTACTAAAGTAATTGTTTATTGTCTTGAGGTGTTAACCCCTGCAGTCCGGCTGACGTGATACACCGTCAGTACGTGCAGTTCGGCTGACGTATTATACCGTCATAGCTATTTATCGCCATTTTGAGCCATGTAGGGCTATTCTGGGCGGGTTTGCTCGATGTAGCAGTGTAGCAGCCGCGCTCACAAAAGGGTTTACCCAGTCAGATTCATCAGTTGCCTACCCACTACCATGTCAGGAAGATCTACGTCTCGTTCTGGCGCGTCCGAATCTGTGCGTGCTACTCCCTCGATCAAGGTATGGTACAGCATTATGGAGAAGAGATTATCACGCCCTCCTCGTACAGCGACTACTTATTTATGACATCTATTCCATACTCGGGAAATTTCATGCGCTGTTTTTGGTGCCAATCGCTTAGAAATCATATCGAGTTTGCGATTTCATTCATAAATATTGACATAGAAAAAGAAATACGAAATTGGAAAATACATTTCTGAAGAGCCTTTTTCCCATAAGAAAATACATAAGGAGCGACATCTTATCATAATTATGGAAGGTCGTGTTTTTTTGTGTACTGTGGCACGGTATGACATGTTGGGCCCCTACGCATGGGCAGTTGATGGGTTCAAGTGGGATCCCACTTCCTAGTAGTTCCTACTGCTACACCGGTAGGGGAGCGGATGGGGACCATTGGCCATTCTTTGCTACGGAGTCTTTTGATTGGTGCAGCCAGCACCTCCAGTAAGCGCATCCCTCATTGGTCCATCATACCTCTCCCCCCCCTGCCAAGCGTCCCACGCTCTTCAATAGAACATATCCCATAAATTATGTTTGTTTTTTGCCCCATATATTTGGGCGAGCTTTGATGAGATTTTCTGTTTACCTTTTTTCAACTTTATTTTAACTTTTAACATTTAATTCCCAATTATCGATGGCTTGATGACGTATATACTCACTATCGAGGTCGAAAAGCCAGGGTCCCTCCTCTGTGGTGTCTTCCTGAGGTCCCACCAGCAGCTTGTATTGTCCCACTCTGAGGCAAGCAACATACATTACTTTTGTCTCAATAACTGACATAGTAGATGAGAAAACAGTGGGAAAATATTGTATCATTGATATTAATAACAAGTGTTATTATTATTATTATTATTATTATTATTATTATCGTAAGGTGAGATTGATTGATTAATTTATTGATGCCACTAGGCATTTAGCAGCCCAACAGCAAAGATCATACCGCCCAATAGAATACTAAATTCCACGAATTTCAAAATATGGTCACTTTTCTCGTTTATTAATATGTATAAACATTATATACTGACTTCACTACCCCAAAAGAAAAATCATCATACTGTAATTAGAAAGTACATATCAAATAAAACTCACATTTACTAAAATGATTTGATTAACTTAAGTAAAATTTATAAAATAACAAAAAACATGAAGCTATTAAAAAAAAGTCGTAACATTAAAAATATTCACAACTTATAGAGGAGGCAGCCTCCTCCACAATGGTCCCCCCAACGGGAACCGCCTTGACATGGTGTGGAGGCTTTCATGTCTCAGACCTGGCGAGCTAGACTGCTCTGCCCCAATTTCGGGGAGAGAGGGCTTCCCATGCTAGTAAGATCGCCAGTGAGAGACCAGACTATATGGTTCCCCTGTAATAGGCTGCCAATACGAGCCAACAGTGCTGCCCTCCAGAGGGACCGTCCTCTAGGGGCCGTGCTATGTTGGATGGTCGGGTGTCTTGGCCGGGAGATATTGGAGAAGGTGTCTCGACACCGTTGTGGGCAATCTTTTGAGCCCACGGCGACCAGCCCTTGGTCCCCTCATCTGTCCGGTAGGTAGTAGCTTTTGGCTCCTGGGGCCAATATAACAAAATCAATGATATATGGATAACTGGTCGTGGTGGTATGCAGAAGGCTGCAAATAAGAGAAGACCCAGCAGGTCGGGTGTTGTGTCAACGAACCCTGTTAGCGGTTTGGACACGTTAATGTTAATTAATGTACTTGCATTCCTTTCCTATGGCGCTGTCCACTCCATTGTTAAGTGTTTTGGAGTGGTTCTTCGTATCCTAATCACCTATGACAGTGATTGCAGATATAATCGGTGCTATATTAATTTCAATACGAATGCTGCTGCCAAAGCAGCTTTTAAGGCAAAATATTCTCGGACTGTGGGGGATACTCACTGCAAAGTTCAGATGATGCGGTCCCCAAATGTAGTTGACAGTGACAATGACTATTGCCCTAACATATTTGATGACTCTGTAGAGCATGTCCCTAAGGTGTGTCGGGTTACTACACCCCTTTGGTTTGTGACTTACTACAGGGAGGGGCGTGGTAACTTTATTCATGCTTCTAGGTATCTGAAGAAAGAAAATGGATAACTACCGATAAACCACATAAAAAAATACGGTATGGGAGTTTTATACACAGCCAAAGAAAGATCTTACACAGGCCATGATGCTCTTCAATCTCCCCTGTCCTTCTGATACCTTGTTTGAATCCATCAAACCAAATCGAACATTTATAGCGAGGGGCGTACATATAATGAGGACCTGTATGAATTATCAGAAGATGACATTCTTGCTATGTGCCCAGACAATGTCCAACGAGTAACAAAGATGAAAGGCAGTAAAAATATTATAATCCTCACTTTCTATGGATCACATATCCCAGATCGCATTAACATTAACCCCACCTCTTTTGAGGCGAAGTCTTTTGTTGAGTGTCCTTTGCAGTGTTTCTGTTATTACGAGTTTGGTCATGGGAGGAGGAACTGCAACAACCGTTCCCGGTGTGGTAATTTATCTGCTCTTGACTGGCATTTTACTTCTGAGTGTCAGTCAGATAGTTACTGCTTTTACTGCAGAGATGCTCACCTCTTATGTTCTCGCCAATGTAAAATGTGCCTCCTTGAGCAGGATATCCTTCACCTGGCTAATACCCAATTCATCAGCATTGGTAGTGCCAGGTGGCAACTCAACTTCAGGCGACAGAAGGTTGGTGGTGTGAAGACATACATCTCCTCCCTTCGCCTTAAATCGGTTGCAGCACCCTCTCAACTCTCCCAAGAAGCGGCTGCCTCCTGCTATAGCTAGAGGTTTCACTACATAATAGTTTCTCTGTTTTGGAAACTGTATCAGACACTCATTCTGGTGACCCTTAAACTGATGATAATTTTCAGACTTTAGCTAAAGGTGTCCATGTGGTTCTAGAGGTTCACGCTGCCACATACTCTCCAAAAAGGAAACTTAATTCACCTAAACTGCCATAGTCTTCGTGGTTCCTTTGAGGCACTTGACTCCAAAGATGTTCCTCCTTGCAAGGCAACCATCTCTGTGGACTCATCCATAGTTTCCTCTCAATTTCACCAGAAGCGTTCGCGTTGCTCTGATGAATCTCTTAATTCAACATGTTCCCTCGCGCAAGCTTCTTTCGGGATTATCAGAGGGGAGTGAAGTGATTGTGGATGATTCTGTGGTTGTGACTTCAAAAGATTCAGTTTTCTTCTGCTTGAGCAACGGAGTGATTCTTCCACCTGTATTATGGATGTGGATGTATCTGCGAGTTTCAGTGATACAACTGCTGTACACGATAATACCAATGTAATTATTTCAAAGAATATCCCTGCTCAACTAAAATATCCGATGTTTCAGGGACTCGTCTAGTGATCCCATTTACTGCCCCAAGCACTACTCGAGTTCGCTCTTTTTCTAGTGGCCCAGGATTAGATCTCAATGGCGTGAAAATTGAAAATATCAAGTTCATCAACTGGTCATGTGACACGTGTTATAGTGGTATGAGTAAGGTGGAAAAGGATTTTAGTGAGTTAAAGAAAGTGGTGAATGGAATGAGAGATCAAATGAAACGACTGGTGGATAGGAAAATAGATGATGTTGTGACTGAGTTTGGCAAAGTTAGTGATGCGATCAGCGCTGAGTCAGATCTGACTGAGGAGACCTGGGTGATGAGGAAGAAAAAGATAAGTGGAAAGAAGAATTTGCTGGTAGTGATGATAAACTGAAAGCTGCAGACAAAAAGAAAGAAGTGGCTGAAGCTCTAGATGGTACACAGATAGTCAACACAAGATTCACACAGAAGGGAGACATCGTAATGAATTTTGAAGATGAAAAGAAGAGGGACGAAGCAGCACAAAAACTTTGAGCTATACCTGATGTAACGACCAAGAATGTTCGAAAACTAAAACCTAAAATAATGATCTGCAACGTCAACAGAGAGGAAGAAGCTGGGGACAAGATAATTGATAACTTGATTGATCGGAATGACTACTTACAAGGGGTAACTGATGTCAAAGAAAAAAATTGAGCTACTTTTTGACAAGCTTGGTGGTACCAATCATTACATTATTAGGTGTGATCCAGAAATAAGGGAGCTGATTCAAAAGAATCATGATCAGGTTAAATTGGAATGGGGTATCTACTCCGTGAGGGATAGATATAGGGCGACGATCTGCTATCACTGTCAAAGGTTTGGTCATACTGCACCTAAATGTTTAGCCAAAGTAAAGGTTGAAAATTCGATTTGTGGTAAATGTGTCGGGAACTATAACACGAGGGACTGTACGTCACATGAGAGGAAATGTATTAGCTGTATGAGGTATAGGAAAACTGATGTTGATCATATGGCAAATGACTTGAAGTGTTGTTCAGCTATACAAAAGGAGCTTCAAAGAATTAAAAGTAGCACAGAAAGCGGATACTGATTAGCACAAACTTAAACATTATTAAAGTTTTTTTCAATACACAATCAGTGGGAAATAAGACAATGGATATTTGCGATCTAATAAACAATGATCAATTTGATATCATACTTTCTTGCATGTGCCGAGGCAAGGCAAGAGAGGTGGTGGAGTGGGACTATTTGTATCTAATATTTTTAAGAAAGTAGAATTAGATAAAGTAGAGTCATGGACAAGTTTCGAGCATATGCAGGTCAGTTGTGAGATGGGTGGGGTGAAATTTGTGTTTATAGTGGTGTATAGGCCACCAAGTGCTAATGCTGTTACATTTCTCGCTGAGTTTAGACTATATTTTGAGATGGTGGATTCAGTAAGCAGAAATGTATTCATATTAGGTTATTTCAATCTGTGGGTGTATGATGCTGATAATCATCATGCTGTTGAATAGTCTAGTACGGGATATATGCTGGATCTGTTTTTTTGTGATGCAAGGCACGATATCCTTCATAATATTGATGTAGATGATGTATGCACCATATCTCCAATTCACAAGTTAGTTCGATTTGAAGGTCCCTTTATGAATGAAAGGGCGCAAAGAAAATGGATCAGTTTCAGAGTTAAAAAATACTTCAATCCCGAGACATTTATTGACAGTACGATACGAAGGTTGGAAACAGACATGCAAAATAGCTGTGAACATGATATGACGGAGGCGGGAGAGTGTGTGCGATGTGTATCGATTTTGTATAATCGTGTTTTTAAAGAGGAATATGAGGCAATATGTCCAGTAATTAAAAATGAAATAATTGTGAAAGATCATGCACCATGGTTTAATGCCGAGATATCACGAGCAAAGGTAGAGAAGAAAAAATAAAGAGCTTGGCGTATACTACGCACTGATATTGCTAGAAGAGATTATCAACATGCAAAGAGAGAAGAAAATAGACTCATAGTTCGGAGAAAGAAGCAATATTACTCTAGTAAAGTCAAGGAGGCAAGGTCAAATATGAATTAACTATATGTCATACTCAATAATTTAACTGGTAATAAAAAGAAGCCAAAGTTGCCTGAAGGATATCCTGATGAAGTACTTGCGAACATATTCTTAGATTTCTTTGATAATAAAATAGCAACAATAGTGGAAAGTTTTCCGGGAATTAGTTTGAATGTGACGCAATGATATACTCAAATGTCAGAGAGCAAATTACTTTACTTTCAAAATATCGGTATGCCCAAGATTAAATAAACTGTACAACGAGTGAAATTAACTCATTGCGATAATGATCCCTTACCTATATCGGATGTTATAACGAGTAAAAATATAGACGATATTTTTAAAGTGTTCCTGCAAATTATTAACTTAAGTTTTGATAACAATGTTTTTCCGGAGAGTGAGAAATTGGCTATTGTAAAAGGTAACCTTGATCCTCAGAGTCTGAGTTCGTATAGACCAGTATCAAATCTGACCTTTTTATCGAAAGTGATTGAAAATGTAATTTTAGATCAGTTATGGCATCACTTGAATGAGGTGAAGGCTATACCTGATAGTCAGTCTGCATACAGGCAACTATATTCAACTGAGACTGCACTATGTACTGTAGTAAATGACCTATTGGTGTTAATGGATGAAGGAAAGTGTAGTGTTCTTATTATGCTTGATTTGAGTGATGCATTTGACATAGTAGTACATAGTATACTCCTAGATGATTTAAAGTATATAGGTGTTTAAGGAAATGCATTGGCCTATCTGGAAAGGTATTTAAAAATAGAATATATTGTGTACAGGTTGGGAAATCTTTTTCAAGAAATAAACCTCTACGAAGAAGAGTCCCTCAGGGGAGTGTATTGGGTCCTATTCTCTTCTGTATCTACACTATCAAACTATCACATATACTAGAGAAACATGTTGCCCATTTCAAACTATTTGCTGACGATACACAATTTTATTTGTCTATAAATAATGTGGTGAATGCAGAGGTGAATTTGAGTGTTATTATGTTCGATATTAAGGATTGGATTGATTTGAAACAACTCAAGCTAAATCTAAGTAAAACTGAGTGTTTGGTCGTTGGAAAGAAGACCAATCTTAGAAAATTGGATATCTCAAGTTTACGAGTGCATGGCAGTACACTGGATGTAAGACACAAAGTGAAAGATTTAGGAGTGCTGCTAGATGAAAATAATTCATTCGAAGCTCAAATTAATCAAGTGGTGAAAGTTTCTGGTTACCACTTGAGGAACATTACTTTTGTCAGAAAATATTTAGATCAGGATACCGTGAAGATGCTTCTTTATAACTATGTCATAAGCAGACAGGACTACTGCAATTCTCTTTATTATGGTTTGCCGGACTATCAGTTAAGAAAATTGCAACACGTAATGAACAGAGCAGCAAGATTAATTAAAGGTCTTCCATCTCGTGAGAGGATAACTCCAGCACTCATTGACTTACATTGGTTGCCAATAAAGGCGAGGATTGTGTACAAGATATGTCTTCTATCATTCCGAGCATTGACATTTAGAAAACCGGAGTACTCAGACATAATGATGAAAAATACAGGTTAAATGAACCAAGGAGTAATCTGACAATGGGTTTCAGAGCGTTTGAAAGGTGTGCACCAAGGCTCTTTAATGGATTGTCATTAAATGTCTGGTGAAGTGAAAATTGCACGATTTTTAAGAAAAGACTGAAAACACATCTGTTCGCTAAATATTACGACACTGATGATATGAATATTACCAGTGATTATAGTGTTCAATAATATTGAAGGAGGCCCTGCTGAGCACCAGTTGCTGGTGGAGCGGGGCATAGAATATCCAACAACAAGTAACAAGTAGATAAACTTATCGTTTGAGTAAACCCTCAGGTTAAGGTGGTAGTGGGAAGTACTTCCGTGAATCTTCCCAAAAAACAGTACAAAAGTAACACTGTTCAATCTCCTTCAGTGGAATTGCCATGACTTGCGTGCTTCTTGTGAGAAACTACGCGTTCTTCTCTCTCGCTTCTCTCCTGTATGTGTTTCTCTCCAGGAGCCAAGGCTTGGGGTCTACATTCCTACCACTCTTCCTGCAACCTCTAGTTTATTCCAATTCATTTGAAAGATAGGGTCACCTCATCTCTAACTGGGGCAGAGAGAACCTTGTTGTTTTCAATGCCTCAAAAACACAGTTCCTTCATCTTTCAACTCGTACTAATCTTCCTGATGTCTATCCCCTCTCCTTTAACGATACACAACTTGACCTTTCCTCTTCTCTTAATATTCTTGGAGTCTCTTTCTCTCATAATCTCTCCTGGAGAGATCACATTACCTCTCTGACTAAAATCGCCTCAAAGAAGTTAGGTGTGCTGCACAGATTCCGTGAATACTTCACCCCCACACAGTTACTGTCTCTGTACAGGGGTCTCATCCGCCCCTGTATGGAGTATGGCTCTCATGTGTGGGGGGGATCAACCTTCACAACACTACTGGACAAGGTGGAATCAAAGGCCTTTCGTCTCATCAACTCTCCTCCTCTTACTGATTCACTACAACCTCTCTCTCTTCGCCGCAGTGTTGCATCACTTTCTCTCTTCTATCGCTATTACACTGGACATTGCTCTTCTGAACTCTCTCAATGTATACTTCCTCCCCTCAGGAGAACATGCAACACTCGTCAAGCCTCTCGTTCTCACCCCTTTTCTGTCCAACTCCCTCATGCAAGAGTTAACCGGTACTCTCAGTCTTTCATATACACAACTGGTCAACTCTGGAACACTCTACCTTCATCCATCTTTCCACCTTTCTACGACTTATGTACCTTCAAACGCAATGTGTCAGGGCATCTCGAACGAAATTGGACATGATTTTGGACCACTCTCTCACTGTACTATGTAGATGAGGACGGTAAGCAGGCCCGTGGCCTTTGTCCTCATCTTTGTTAATATAAAAAAAAAAAAAAAAAAAAAAAATGGTGGCTCTGCCATCCTAGTTCGCCTGGAGCTTAACACTCCACTCCAGGCTGTCGCCGTTAAGGTTGCCCGTACACTGTGTGCAGTCCATACCTTCCTCCCAGTGTTACAGTTGAGAGAGATGATCTCAACCATCTGGTACAGGACCTTCCATCTCCCTTTATTTTGTGGGGTGATTTTGATGGTCGTCATCCTCTGTGGGGTGACAGTTCAGTCAAGCATAGGGGTGTATTATTGGCTTATTTTATTGAGGATGAGGGATTAAGGGTTTTAAAGAAGGGAGATGTGACTCCTTTTAATGGCCAATTTTAATAATCAATTGGATGGGCATCGTCCAGTTCCTGCAGTGGATCTTCAACACTACATAGATGCTGCCGTTGGGGCTAACAAGCTCCGCGAAATCCGCCAGCGCCTTGGTTTGTGGAGCTACAGCGGCCTGTCCCGCCGGTGGGAGACGGCTCTTGTGCGTATCCGCATTGGCCACACATTATAGATTCATGGCTTTTTAATGGAGAGGACTCACCCTCCCTACTGTGATGATTGTCTGGTCTCTCTGACAGTACGGCATCTTATTGTCGATGTCCCAGCCTTGGGGACCTTTATCGTAGGCACCTCTTCGAGTACTGGGTGGGGGACGGTTCTTATACAGTCTTTCACAGGTGCTTGGGGAGGCTTGTAGTGTTGGAGGGAAGATCCTCTCCTCTGAGGAGTAGGCTGGCCTCCTCCACAATTTGTGATTGTATTATATGTATGGTTTTTAGATAGTTTGATGTTTTTTTAGTTTTGATTCTTTTATATATTTTACTTAAGTCGTCGGTTTCTTTTAGTATAGAATGGGCTGTTTAGTTTGTGTGTCTTTTTAATCTTGCTAACTATCCCTTTTGGTGTAGTGAAGCCTATTTAATGCATGTACATGTTTTATTAATGATGTAGAGGACAGTTTTATGTTGGGCTGTATACGAGGCCTCAGTCCCCTCTAGTGTTGTACTTGACTAGATTTAGAGAGAGAATGAAAGATGAAGGATAGAGGATTAAAGAAATATTTGTTTTACCTGATGGCACCAACCATTTCTTCTTGGGCCGGGCTGTTAAGGTTATATATATGGGATTCCCTGGGAGAAAGGGTCTGTCCAGAGCGTAAAGCCTCCCACTGACTGAAGCCGTCATTTTTGTTAACAAGGGGGGGAGCTTCCGCAGCTTCCAGAAGAGTGGCGTGCCAGTCAGTGACATGGAAGAGCTGACTATGCAGCCGTGGAGTATTAGACAGCATGGACCCGTGTATCAGTGCAGGAACTCTGGTACCTCCCTCCCAAAGTGATCCTTTGTACCCCCTCAGTGGTAGGTTCACTCCTGTACAGCAGGGACAGAGTACAGGTGCGGTTGTCAATAAGAGGATCCACTTATCGAGAAATATTTTTAACAGATAATTGATTTTTAATTACTTTTAGTCTTATAATACGGTAATTCTGATTAGTAAAGAACAAGTTGCATCCACACTAAAAGCTAATAATTAACTGTCCTGGTAATCAAAGAACTCCAATCCAACTTTCTACTCTTAGAGGGAGGCTATTAGAAATTTACGTAACAGAACTGATAGGCCATGAAGTAGAAGTATAGTTGGCTCAACTCCCGCTTTTCTCCCCTGGCGTTGCCAATGTTGGGCCAGTCAGAATTTCGAATCCCGATTCACAAGTTAAAATATTCGAAACATTCATATCTTTCACTCTGATGATATGAGTGCTACGAATTTTTTAACTTGTGGATCGGGATTCGAATTTCTGACTGGCCCAACATTGGCAACGCCAGGGGAGAAACGCGGGAATGGAGCCAACTGTACAATACAGTATAGGAGTCTTGCTTGGGGAAATAATTTCTTTTGTAAATGACTATATTGGATTATTGGTCCCAATAGTTACAAGACGTCTCTTTAGGTGTGAGACAATTTGTTTTTTCTGTCATGGTTCATGCATCCGTGAGAATGTTACTATGGTAATATGAGTAAGAGAAATCGATGAGTGTGCTAAAGTGATATAATTGAGTATTTTGTTTGAGTGTATAACTTACCAGGGCTGGTACCGCCATTGTCAGAGGAAAAAACAATGAGTGTGTTATCAGCGAGCCCCGTTGATCGAAGTGTTTCCACCACCCTGCCCACAGCGTCATCCATTGCTGACACCATTCCCAGCAGCGCGCGTCGATCAGGATCCACCTCTCCTGGGTACAGATCCAGGTACTCCTGTGGCACCTGGCACACCAACCCAACATTGTCTCAGTTCATAAAGGTGCTAACCCGCACATTTCGTGGCTGGATAGTCACGTCCCATAATGCCTTTGATGTCATAGAAATGGTATAATGCTTCAGCTTGTAGTTTTGCCATTATAGCCTACTATGGATAAAATGTAAGGAAGAACACTCTTTAGACCTGGAAGACCTTGTAGGACGAGGAGGAAATTGATAAAGAGGTGGGACAGTAAGGGCGAAGGAAATAAAAAGATATAAATGATGCAACAAATTCGAACCACAAAATCAAACCACTTCTACACAATACACATAGTTGTTCTCCCGCTTCAAAATCTCTAATTCTGACCTGCAAAGGATCATGGACGTTCTGGAAGGCGATGTAGAGGAAGAAGGGTGACTGCTTGTTCTGTTGTTCCTGAATGATCTCTACTGCACGGTCAGCATAGATAATCTGTGGACAATGTCATTGGTTACAATTACTCAGCTATATTTTGATAATCACATTGAACTGGTGAAAGCGGGAGTGGAGGAGACTGTACACTCTGCAAACAAAATTTTGGAACCACCCCTATTGCCAGTGCTATGTAAAGTTGGTAAGCCTGTTCCACTGGCGATAATACTTACTCTCATTCTAACACCACACAAGTCCTTCACTAATAGTGTTACAAAGGAATGATCACATATTTAATCACTGTTATCACTCTCACTCCTCTCACTCTACTCTCACTTCATTTTCATTATTCTTTCCTGTCTTCCTCTCACTCTCTCCTTACTCTCACTAATCTTTCCTGTGTTTTTCTCACTTTCCCTTCACTCTCAATACTCTTTCTTGTCCTCCTCTCACTCTCAGTCCACTCTCACCATTTTTTGCATCTTCCTTTTACTCCACTCTCACTTCACTCTCACTCCACTCACGTCACTCTTCTCTCACTCCACTCTCACTTCACTCATTCTACTCTCACTCCTCTCACTGCACTCTCACTTCACTCACTCCACTCTCACTTCACCCTCACTCTTATTTCTTTCTTCCTCTCACTGCACTCTCACTTTACTCTTATTTCACTCACTCCACTCTCACTTCACCCTCACTCCACTCTCACTTCTCTCACTCCACTCTCACTTCACTCTAACTCCACTCTCACTATTCTTTCTGTCTTTCTCTCACTTCACTCTCCTTTCACTCTTACTATTCTTTTCTCCCTCCACTCCCACTATTCTCCCGATCTTCCTCTCACTCTCCCTCCACTCTCACGACTCTCACTACTCTTCTCTTTCCTCCCCTTACTCTCCCACCACTATCACAATTCTTTTCTGCCTTCCACTTACTCTACTTCACTCTCCCTCCACTCTCTTACGTATTAATAACAGGTATAATACGTGTTATGAAATAGTGTATTATGGTCCCTGTACAGGACACTTGGGTTGACTTAGCAGGCGTACCAACCGTACCGTGATAAAAATTCTAAAATTAATGGAGGGATGGTTCCAAAACATTTTGTGCAGAGTGTACATGTCGCTTTGATAGCCTCTACCTATGCTAATTAGTAATCCTATCTTCTAATTCATATCTGCTATTACTTCCTTTTCTCCTTTGACATTTATCAAAGCAATGACGGAGTGGCACAGTAATTATAACTTCTCTGAAAAATACCCTCCATTAGCTTACCGTTGATATTTTTGTGATATTATTTTTAGATTCTTTATTGGAGAATTCATCTTGGCTTTAGTAGATGGATCGATATCTGACATTTCTCCCAAGTGTTCAGGAGAGTCCGTAAGATGGCGGGGAAATTTTCTCCTAATTCTCAACCTGTACTTGAGTTCAATGGAATCAAGATTATGGATGGTGTGACAGTGGCCAATACCATGGCAGAGGCTTTTGCTAGAGTCTCCAGACGTGATTCTCGACCTCTGGCAGTCAGGCATGAGTTAAGAGCCAAGGAGCGCAATGTCCTGGATTTCTCAGGGAACGAGAATGAAAGTTATGACCATATATTCACCCTGAGAGACCTGCATTCTGCTCTCTCTCTCTCTGTGGGGACACTTCTCCTGGGCCAGACAACATCCCATATGCAATGTTGCGACACTTGGGTGAGGAGGCAATCTCATTTCTCTTAGCTTTATATAACAGAATCTGGGTGGAGGATGTCTTCCCTTTTGGGTGGAGGGTTGCTACGGGGTGATTTTCTGTCTCCGTCCCAGTCGGGTTTTCGTAAACATCGTTCCATTACAGATGCTCTGGTCAGGTTGGAAGCTGTTGCATGTGAGGCCTTTGCACGACATCAACACCTTGTCTGTGTATTCTTTGATTTAGAGAAAGCATATGACACTACATGGCATTATGGCATCATGCAGCAGCTCCATGTATATGGCCTGCGAGGTCGCCTTCCACTCTTTCTTAAAGAGTTTCTTAGTGGTCGCAGTTTTTCTGTAAGGGTTGGTACAGCTCTCTCAGCATCTGTTGCACAGGAGGAGGGCGTCCCTCAGGGAAGTGTCCTCATTGTTACATTGTTTGCAGTAGCAATTAATGCCATTGCCTCATCCCTTCCGGACGGTATAGCCAAGTAGTCTGGTTTGCTGCCTCCCGTATGTCAGTGGCGGAGCGGCGGAAGCAGCTTGCCCTTAACAGAGTGTCACGTTGGACTGGTTCTCATGGGTTTCGATTTTCTCCTGCCAAGACGGTTGTTATGCGCTTCTGCCGCATCCGAGGTGTCCACCCTGATGCAAAGAACAATGGGTTATACTTTTGTGATGAAGTCAGACCTTTTATTCTTTCCGTTGTATCAGTGAGTAGCCATAGCCCATGTCGACGTTGGCTTAACCCCGTTTGAGTGTTGCTCCTCAGTTGTTCTTTCCTGTGTGGTTGCCTGTGTAGTTGCATATTCCTGTGCAGGGTTGAGGGGCATGGTCGTTTATTCCCATGAGGGTTATGATGCTTACTGAGTCTTCGGTGGCGACATCGGATTCCGTTGCTGTAGCGTAACAATATATCTATCTATCTATATATATATATATATCTATATATATATATATACAGGGTGTCCGGAAATTTTTACCCGAAATTTTGGCATATGCATGCTTTATTAATTCTGAAAAGAAAATACTCTATTGATGTGATCTTTTTTTTTTCTTAGTTTAGCGGTAATTGAGACATTTAATTAAGGGTGGGTGGGAGTAGGGGACAGGCTTGGGGGGGTGCGGGAATATGGGGACAGGCTTGGGAGGGGTAGAAAGCCTGTCCCCCATTTCCTGCACCCCCCTAACCCCCCAAACCTGTCCCCCTACTCGTGCAACCCCCAAAACAAACCGCCCCCCCCTAAACTTGTCCCCCTATTCCTACACCCCTTTAAATGTGTGACATTTGAACGTGGGGGTTTGGGGGGTTGCAGGAGTAGGGGGACAGGCTTGGGGGGTTAGGGGGGTGCAGGAAATGGGGGACAGGCTTTCTACCCCTCCCAAGCCTGTCCCCATATTCCCGCACCCCCCCAAGCCTGTCCCCTACTCCCACCCACCCTTAATTAAATGTCTCAATTACCGCTAAACTAAGAAAAAAAAAAGATCACATCAATAGAGTATTTTCTTTTCAGAATTAATAAAGCATGCATATGCCAAAATTTCGGGTAAAAATTTCCGGACACCCTGTATATATATATATATATATATATATATATATATATATATATATATATATATATATATATATATATATATATATATATATATATATATATATGTGTGTGTGTGTGTGTGTGTGACATGTAATAATGTATGTATGTATGTATTATGTATATATAGGATAGTCAACTCACCGATGAATAATTTCCATTAGCCTCCCACGCCACGGCATCACCATCGTGGAAATCATATCCATCTGGTGAGACATAATTATTATCAGTATCACAATACTCATCATTCATTCCATTTTAATAACTACTCAGCAGTCACAAACATTTGTACTTTCCAGTACTTAAACAATTCTAAGCGAGGATCATAATATTATGTAAGCACCACAATATATTATCATATGATGCTCTCATACCTTATCACACCTTGTTGGGTTTCCTTTCGGAATTTTACTTCCCGACCCATTGCCAAAGTCAAAGTTGAGAATGAGGGTGAATTATTGATTCCTCTTACTGGACACTTTAGCGTCGTTAAAGACAGATATTAAACATGCCAGACACAAACACATCTAAAACAATTATCTTAGAAAACAATTTCCGTGCTTTTCTTAACTTTATTGTTCTTTATTGTCTGTTTTCTTAGTCATATTTATGAAATTTCCTGCGAGTCATTCACATTATCTCGTCATATTTCTTCCAAGGATATTGCCATTTATTGAAGAAACTTTTAACGGTAAATTGTAGGACTATTTAATTCTCCAAATTATGTCATAAAACTGATCCCGTATTAGTAACATTGCTTCCTGGAATAGTTTGGACGAATCAGTAGCCCTCCAGACCAAAATGAGATTTTCCCCTATAAATGTCTGCAATTTTTCAAGGGATATCCAATATTGTGATATAAGACTAAAGCATATAGTGAGCGAAAGTTGTAAATGGATATCGATGCACAAGACTACTATCACTGTCTCAAAGTAATGTTGCCAAAGTCTCCCAAAGGAGTGAAGGCAGAATTATTTACAGGTTAAAGATAATGTAACCCTTATTTCAGCCTGGATTGATACTAACTTAAACTACAGTGACTGAAACATTATGAAAACCTGTAAAGTAACCCTTAATTATTGCCTGGAATAAAACTACTTTATGAAAGCCTGCCAAGGCTGCCATCACTTTTCCCGGACGACTGTATAAAGTAGAATAAACAGATGATATGCATATGACGTACAGTCGTGTTCCAAAATTTGTATCCAGTTTGTGTTGAATTTATGAATCGTTTGACACTTCACTGAACAACTTTCTTTTTTCACTCATGCCATTATACAATATATATTTTTTTTCTTGAAACTCGACTCAACTATTCGTAGCAAGCCTTTATACTTATTTTGGATCTCGATTGTACAACAGTTGAAAGGAGAAGTTAATCCATAACAATGGAAAACACACCTAATTTTTATATGTTGAAATATAAGGGTGGCAGTGCATTTTGATTATATTTGATCCCCTCTTCCCAAAGATTGCCTCAGTTTGGTACCGGTAATTTATCTTGGTTAAGTCCTGTTAGTCTGTCTCGAGCCAGATAAGGTTTTCCTTAGGCTCGTTCAGGTCAAGTTAGGCCATTTCTAGAACATATGAATATTAATTATTTAATGTTTCATTTGCTTGTTTATCCCTCAATCCAGCCTCATTGGAGGAGTGGGGTCAAAATGCACTGTCGCCAATTTATTTAATATATATTAAAAAAAAAGGTAATATGGTAATGGATCATCCATAAACTGAGTTTTCAATTTGTGTGCCAGAATTTAAAGATTACTTTTGTTCTACTTTAGTAACACTACTTTGGGCCACTTTAACAACATTATGTTAAATTGGGCTACTTATATAACATTACTTTGAGCTACTTAAAAACAATATTACTTTATTTTTTTTTGGTAAAAAATTACAAGTACGCCTCCAAGATTTTGTTTTTAATTGCCTTGAAATGCTTTTATTTCATTGTTCTTTATCCATTGACTTTAGGAAATGATGCATTTTGTTACAATTCATTTCCTCCTCTTACCCCTACAATCTTGGGGGAGAGCCTTGGGAATTCGGGGTCTTGGGTGGGGGAAAACACGCAAATTAACTTATATTGCTTTGATACTGGTTTGCTGACCTGCATAAATGTCGAAAAAATGAAAATCCGAGCCAGGTTTTGGCACTACAAAAATACCCCAATATCTAAGGAATTTCTACCTAAAATTTTACAGACAGTCGAACCAACCTGACCTAACCTAACCTAGACCTTACCCTGTCATCCTCCAGTCCTAACTCTGACATCTTCCTGTCCTAACTCTGACATTTTCCGGTCTTAACTCTGGCATCCTCCGGTCTTAACTCTGGCATCATCCTGTCCTAACTCTGGCATCCTTCTGGTCCAAGTTATTATCTTGGGCATTTTCCCAAGATCTATGGAAATTGCTGAGATCTTGGGGTTTTCTATTTGGCTTTCAAATTTATAATAAAAGAGGTTATCGTTTACGTTAACAAAGAATGCGTTAACAAATGCGTGAAAATATTCGTAACCAAAATTAATAAACACTAATCTTAACAATAGCAATTACATAACGACATAGGTGTACTATTATGAAAGTTTGGTGTGGATATGGAAGGTGGAGAGAAGCAACCTTCACTCTTTATGGAACCTACAGATGAACTGACGTGTCAATGTAATATACCCATATACCCGGCGGAGAAATGCATATATATAAGGGACTAAAATAACATTGATATGAGACAACTGGACTATAAGAATAATAAAGCTACTTAAAATGCATGTAACATTGAGATGTAACCACAGACTGAGTTGCAATTATAAGTAATTCGGTGTAGTTACCTTGGAACTACTTGCTCACGAGGAGTACAGACAAGTATTAGTGGATGCAATGAGGCTGCTGCATTCAACTCATAAAAATCAGAGGGTGAATATATGCAGTTGTATATTGTGACAAAACCAGATGCGACCGACAACTGAAACATTCATGACGGTATTGTGTATAATATGAACTACATGTTTGCTTAATCTTATTAAAATGCATTAGGAGGCGTACTTAGAAACATTATCAATTTGTTTTATATATTACTTCACTAGCTACTTTAGCAAAATTACCTCCAGCGATGTGTGTGTAGTGGTCTTGATTCCCTTGGTAGAAGCCGTAGAAAGTGTGGAAGCCGCGGTGATTGGGCGTGTAGGACCAATCACAGAATCCCAGGTGCCATCTGTTCATATTACAACAACACTCAGATCCATATGCAAGAATATTGGTGGTGTTGACGATCGCGTGGTTCTTAGGAGTCATTGTACCGGTTTCATGTGATTGTCAACACCACGAATGTTCATGCATATGGACCTCAGCTCAAAAGGGGTATGTGTAAATGACTGCTATTGTATTTTCCATTATAAAGAGAAAAACTCCTGAATCCTCCAAACTGGGTCACAAAACTGTTCCCCTATTAAAAACAAATATATGGTTTACTTCGGGGAAAAGCTTGGACGAGTACATCCAATTTAGAAAAAAATATATATTCTGCCTTCAATACAATTAATTAATTGAAATATAAGTTTAAAAATTCATAGCCATGATTATTTCGGCAAGCCACAATGAAAATAAAGGTTCATAAAAAATATATGCATGGAATAGAAATATCACCTACTTAACAGTTTCTTCCCATAACAGATAGTGAAATGTTAAAGTTTTGTACAGAAGCCATTAATGCCAGCTTAACTTTTGCTGAATGTGCAGTCTCCTCCACTGCCACGTTCATCACTTCAGCATTGCCAATGTGTGTACTCCAAGGGTTGCTGATAATGTAATGGTTATCATACTCACTTAGCAAACAAGAGATCCCAGTTTCGATTCCTGAATCAGTGGAATTATTGGACAATTTTCTCAGCCCCCTATGTACAGTTGCTAACGAATGGATCTAGGACAAGTAGCTTAGAAATGTGAGGATAGTATGCCGTCCGTTCATGGCAACAATGTGATGTTCATATTATAATCATGAATCTTTTTCATGGGGTGTATTCGTCTGGCGGGTCGTAACTAATTAGCAGATTTGTCGAGATAAAAACAATGGCACTGCCATTTTATCTGCTAAGTCACAAACCACATTTGTTTGACAGGTTCGTGTACTAATTAAATCCCATTAAATTTCACTTGATCACAAGTTTTCCATATACTGTAAGTTCCTTTTCCTCTCTCAATGGCCCACTTCTCGAACATATTTTCTTATCTTAGTACTATATCATCATTATTTGGTGCTAGTTTCACCTTATATTGTTACATAACTATGTGCCACACAATTTCACCTCTGCATAGCACGTTTCATAATGTAAACAGAAATATAATAAAAATAAATCGGGTGTATTTGTGGTCTTACGTTTCTCTGCAGTATATCACAATCATGACATGACATTCACTTTAAAATATTTATTACATACCAAGATGCAAACTTAATATAGAAACAACACACTAATAAATATATGAGCACTCTTATGCCAACGTAATCCCCAGACCTGTTTTAATCTACCAGACGAAAAATCCCATGAAAAAGGTCTATATATGAGAGACCGTGTTACGAAGTGCGAAATATATATATATATATATATATATATATATATATATATATATATACAGGGTGTCCGGAAATTTTTACCCGAAATTTTGGCATATGCCTGCTTTATTAATTCTGAAAAGAAAATACTCTATTGATGTGATCTTTTTTTTTCTTAGTTTAGCGGTAATCGAGACATTTAATTAAGGGGGGGTGAGAATAGGGGACAGGCTTAGGGGGGTGCGGGAATATGGGGACAGGCTTGGGGGGGGTAGAAAGCCTGTCCCCCATTTCCTGCACCCCCCTAACCCCCCAAGCCTGTCCCCCTACTCGTGCAACCCCCAAAACAAACCGCCCCCCCCTAAACTTGTCCCCCTATTCCTACACCCCTTTAAATGTGTGACATTTGAACGTGGGGGTTTGGGGGGTTGCAGGAGTAGGGGGACAGGCTTGGGGGGTTAGGGGGGTGCAGGAAATGGGGGACAGGCTTTCTACCCCCCCCAAGCCTGTCCCCATATTCCCGCACCCCCCTAAGCCTGTCCCCTATTCTCACCCCCCCTTAATTAAATGTCTCGATTACCGCTAAACTAAGAAAAAAAAAGATCACATCAATAGAGTATTTTCTTTTCAGAATTAATAAAGCATGCATATGCCAAAATTTCGGGTAAAAATTTCCGGACACCCTGTATATATATATATATATATATATATATATATATATATATATATATATATATATATATATATATATATATATATATATATATATATATATATATATATATATCTATATACATAAAGCCGAAATTCTGTGTGTGTGTGTGTGTGTGTGTCCTCTATGCACGCCAAGATCCTTCGTCCTAGAGTGAAAAGTTTTACATGGGTGTGATCGCTAATACTTGGGGAGTGTTTTGGACCTATAAAAAAAATGTTTTTCATGTTTGTTCAAAAAATGTTAATGTTTTGAGGGGGATTCGAACCCCTGGATTAGTGACACGCACAAGCTTTCTCTCTCTCTCTCTCTCTCTCTCTCTCTCTCTCTCTCTCTCTCTCTCTCACACACACACACACACACACACACACACACACATGCTCTCTCTCACATGCTCTCTCTCTCTCCCTCACAGGCTCTCTCTATCTCTATCTCTATTTTTAATTTCAGAGAGAGAGAGAGAGGGTGTGTGTGTGAGAGAGCGAGAGAGGTAATACTGGGTTTGGTTATATTTGTGTGTGAGAGAGAGATAGTGTGTGTGTGAGAGGTAGAGATAGATAGCTAGCTAGACTGTGAGAGAGATAGAGATAGATAGCTAGCTAGACTGTGAGAGAGAGAGAGAGAGAGAGAGAGAGAGAGAGAGAGAGAGAGAGAGAGAGAGAGACTGTATGTGAGAGAGATAGACTATATATGCGGGAATAAGGGACAGGCTTGGGGTGGGGGGGTTTGCGGGGTGCTGGAATAGGGGACAGGCTGGGGGGGGGGGGGGGGGTAAAAAGCCTGTCCCCTACCGTCACACACCCTAAGCATGCCCCATACACACACATACACATACATACAAACACTCACATCCCTACCGTACACACACACACACACAAACACACACATACACTAGGTAAGGCAAGGCTTGGGGTGGGGGGGTTGGGGGTGCGGGAATAGGTGATGGTGGTAGTAGTGGAGGTGGTAGTGGTTGATGTAGTGGTGGTGGTGGTGGTGGTAGTAGTGGTGGTGATTGTAGTAGTGGTGGTAGTGGTGGTAGTGGTTGATGTAGTAGTAGTGGTGGTTGATGTAGTAGTGGAGGTGGTAGTGGTTGATGTAGTGGTGGTGGTGGTAGTAGTGGTGGTGATTGTAGTAGTGGTAGTGGTGGTAGTGGTTGATGTAGTAGTAGTGGTGGTTGATGTAGTAGTGGAGGTGGTAGTGGTTGATGTAGTAGTGGTGGTAGTGCAGTTTGCATTTGCCACATATCAGTGTTGTATTATTATATCCTTTGTTTATTTAGAACTCTTTGATCGTGTATGAAAATTGGAGGCTTCTGCCTGATTACTCCTGTCTATGCCAAGAAACAAATAAGCTCCTTCCATATAGCATCCACCGCCCGAAGGGCGGCCGTAGGCCGCCAGCCCTCCGCAGGAGCTAGCGGCTCCTAGCCGCCCGAAGGGCGGCGGAGCAGCTAGTATATACATAAAGCCGAAATTCTGTGTGTGTGTGTGTGTGTGTGTCCTCTATGCACGCCAAGATCCTTCGTCCTAGAGTGAAAATTTTTACATGGGTGTGATCGCTAATACTTGGGGAGTGTTTTGGACCTATAAAAAAAATGTTTTTCATGTTTTTCAAAAAATGTTAATGTTTTGAGGGGGATTCGAACCCCTGGATTAGTGACACGCACAAGCTTTCTCTCTCTCTCTCTCTCTCTCTCTCTCTCTCTCTCTCTCTCTCTCTCTCTCTCACACATGCTCTCTCTCACATGCTCTCTCTCTCTCCCTCACAGGCTCTCTCTCTCTCTATCTCTATTTTTATTTTCAGAGAGAGAGAGAGAGGGTGTGTGTGTGTGAGAGCGAGAGAGGTAATACTGGGTTTGGTTATATTTGTGTGTGAGAGAGAGATAGTGTGTGTGTGGGGGGGGGGGGTAGAAAGAGTGAAAAATAGATATAGTGTGTGTGAGAGGTAGAGATAGATAACTAGCTAGACTGTGAGAGAGAGATAGAGAGATAGACTGTGAGAGAGAGAGAGATAGATAGATAGATAGATAGATAGAGAGAGAGAGAGAGAGAGAGAGAGAGACTGTATGTGAGAGATAGACTATATATGCGGGAATAAGGGACAGGCTTGGGGTGGGGGGGTTTGCGGGGTGCTGGAATAGGGGACAGGCTGGGGGGGGGGGGGGTAAAAAGCCTGTCCCCTACCGTCACACACCCTAAGCATACCCCATACACACACATACACATACATACAAACACACACATCCCTACCGTACACACACACACACACAAACACACACATACACTAGGTAAGGCAAGGCTTGGGGTGGGGGGGTTGGGGGTGCGGGAATAGGTGATGGTGGTAGTAGTGGAGGTGGTAGTGGTTGATGTAGTAGTGGTGGTAGTGCAGTTTGCATTTGCCACATATCAGTGTTGTATTATTATATCCTTTGTTTATTTAGAACTCTTTGATCGTGTATGAAAATTGGAGGCTTCTGCCTGATTACTCCTGTCTATGCCAAGAAACAAATAAGCTCCTTCCATATAGCATCGACCGCCCGAAGGGCGGCCGTAGGCCGCCAGCCCTCCGCAGGAGCTAGCGGCTCCTAGCCGCCCGAAGGGCGGCGGAGCAGCTAGTATATATATATATACAGGAGGCAGCAAACCAGACTGCTAGGTCGTCAACGTACATCGAGTTGGCTATACCGTCCGGAAGGGATGAGGCAATGGCATTAATTGGTACTGCAAACAATGTGACACTGAGGACACTTCCCTGAGGGACGCGCTCCTCCTGTGCAACAGATGCTGAGACAGCTGTACCAACTCTTACAGAAAAACTGCGACCACTAAGAAACTCTTTAAGAAAGCGTGGAAGGCGACCTCGCAGGCCATATACATGGAGCTGCTGCATGATGCCATAATGCCATGTAGTGTCATACGTTTTCTCTAAATCAAAGAATACACAGCCAAGTGTTGATGTCCTGGAAAGGCCTCACATGCAGCAGCTTCCAACCTGACCAGAGCATCTGTAGTGTAACAATGTTTACGAAAACCCAACTGGGACGGAGACAGAAAATCACCCCGTTCCAAGAAGTATACCAGTCTGACATTCACCATCTTCTCAAATAATTTACATACACATGAGATCAAGGCAATTGGTCGGTAATTGAGGGCAAGTCTTTGCCTGGCTTGGGGAAAGGAAGGATGGTAGCAACCCTCCACCCAGAAGGGAAGACACCCTCCACCCAGATTCTGTTATATAAAGGTAAGAGAAATGAGATTGCCTCCTCACCCAAGTGTCGCAACATTGCATATGGTATGTTGTCTGGCCCAGGAGAAGTGTCCCCACAGAGAGAGAGAGAGCAGAATGCAGGTCTCTCAGGGTGAATATATGGTTATATCTTTCATTCTCGTTCGCTGAGAAATCCAGGGCAGTGCGCTCCTTGGCTCTTAACTCATGTCTCACAGCCAGAGGTCGAGAGTTACGGCTGGAGACTCTAGCAAAAGCCTCTGCCATAGTATTGGCTACTGTCAAACTATCCATAATCTGAACTCCATTGACCTTAAGTACAGGTGGAGAACTAGGAGAAAACTTCCCCGCCATCTTACGGACTCTCCTGAACACTTGGGTGAGTGGAGTTTTACTATTAATTGAAGACACATAGGCCTTCCAAGATGCACGTCGTGCCTCTTTTAAAACTCGTCTAGCCCTTGGCCGTCGGAAGTCCTCTAAAAGAGTTGTGTCCCCACGATTGTGACGAAGACGAGAGAAAGCAGCGCGCTTCTCCCGCACAGCAGTGGTGCAGACTGGTGACCACCAAGGGACAGGACGTTTGGGAAAGTAGACAGAAGTTTTAGGGATAGAGTTGAGAGCGGCTGAGTGGAGTACATCAGTGAAATATGTTACAGCCTCATCAGAGCTACCAAAATCGGCTACTGAAGAGACCGAAGAAGTTAGCTTTCTACAAAACTGCCAGTCAGCCTTCTCTAATTTCCACCTAGGAAGACGAGACTGAGGTTCATACTTGTTACCTTCTAAAAGTATAGGAAAATGGTCACTACCATATAAATCAGGCAACACTCTCCAAGTAAAATCTAACAGAGCACTGGGTGAGCAAAGGGAAATGTCAATGGCGGTAAAAGTCCCAGTTGGGCTATTAAAATGTGTCACATCTCCCATATTTAAAACCCCTAATCCCTCATCCTCAATAAAAGAAGCTAATAAAACACTCCTGGGATTGACCGAACTATCACCCCACAGAGGATGACGCCCATTAAAATCACCCAATAAAATAAAGGGAGAGGGAAGGTCCCGTACAAAACTGTTGAGATCACCCCTCTCTACTGTAACACTGGGAGGAAGGTATAGACTGCACACAGTGTAGGGGCGGTCCATAAAAACCTCAACAGCAACAGCCTGGAGTGGTGTGTCAAGCTCCAGGCTCGTGTATGGAATATCTCGACGAACTAGGATGGCAGAGCCACCATGGTGACCCTGCCCTTCAAATGAATTGGAATAAAATGCAGAGTATACTGGAGGACTGGCAGGAATGTAGTCCCCAAGCATTATCTCTTGAAGAGAAACACATGCAAGAGAGAAGATAGAGAGAAGAATGCGCAGTTCTTCCCAAGAAGCACGCAAGCCACGGCAATTCCACTGAAGGACCTTGAACAGTTTTACTTTGGTCCTGTTTTTTGGGAAGCCTCATGGAGGTACTTCCCACTACCACCTCGACCTGAGGGTCTGCTGAAACGGTACGTTTTGTCAAATCTTGGGCCACTAGAAGAGCGAACCCGAGGAGTAGTACTTGGGGTAGTAATTGGGACCTGTTGACGAGTCATTGAAGCATCTGATATGTTTGAAGAAGATGAAGGTATATGAGCAGGGATATTCTTAGAAACATTTACATTGGTATTATCCTGTGCAGCAGTGGTATCACTTACACAGGCAGACACATCAACATCCAGAATACAGGTGGTAGAATCACTCCACTGTTTAAGCGGAGGAGAAACTGAATCTTTTGAAGTCGCCACATCAGTGACATCCGCATTAACTTCACGCTCCTCTGATTGTCATGAAGGAAACTTGCGAGGAGGAACTTCTGTTGAATCAAGAGATTCATCAGAGCCACGAGAACGCTTCTGGTGACATTGAGAGGAAACTATGGATGAGTCCTCAGAGATAGTTGCCTTATTAGGAGGAACATTTATTGAGTCAAGTGCCTCAGAGGAACCATGAAGACGTCTCTCTGACCGTTTAGGTGACTTAAGTTTCCTTTTTGGAGAACGTGTGGCAGCGTGAACCTCTACCAAATGGACACCTCTAGCTAAAGTCTAAGGATTGTCATCAGTTGAAGGGTCACCAGAATGAGTGTCTGATAAGGTTTCCAAAACAGAGAAGGTATTATGTAGTGTTACCTTAGAAACGCTCTCACTAGAGCAAGAAGCAGCCGCTTCTTGAGAGGGTTGAGGGGGTTCTGCAACCGATTTAGGGCGAAGGGAGGTGTATGTCTTCACACCACCATTCTTTTGTCGCCTGAAGTTGAGTTGCCGTCTGGCACTACTAATACTGATGAATTGGGTATTAGCCAAGTGGAGAATATCCTGCTCAAGGAGGTACATCTTACATTGGCGAGACCGCAAGGGGTGAGCATCTCTGCAGTAAAAGCAGTAACACTCTGACCGACACTCAGGAGCAGAACAATTACCACACCGGGAACGGTTGTTGCAGTTCCTCCTCCCATGACCAAACTCATAACAACAGAAACACTGTAAGGAACGCTCAACAAAAGGCTTCACCTCAAAAGAGGTGGGGTTAATGTTAATAGAAAGTGAGGATGATCATATTTTTACTGCCCTTCATCTTTGTTACTCATTGGACATTGTCTGGGCACATAGCAAGAATGTCCTCTTCTAAGAATTCATATAGGTCTTCATTATATATACGCCCCATGCTATAATTGAATGTTCGGTGTGGTTTGATAGATTCAAACATGCTATCAGTAGGACAGGGGAGATTGAGGAGCATCATGGCCTCAGTAAGATCTTTGGCTCTGATTATAACGCCCTTACCATATTTCTTTATGTGACCCATTGGTAGTACTCCTGTTTCTTTCTCCAAATAAAGGGGAGCATGGATAAGGTTACCACGTCCCTCCCTGTAATACGCCACAAACCTAAAGGGTGTTGGAACCTGACGTTCCTTTGGGACATTCTCTGTAGACTCATCAAAGAGGTTAGGGCAGTAGTCATTATCACTATCAACTACATTGGTGGACCGCATCATCTGGACTTTACAGTGAGTATCCCCCACTGTCAGAGAATCTTTTGCCTCAAATGCTGCTTTGGCAGCAGCATTTGTATTGAATGTAATATAACACCGATTAGACATACAATCACAGTCATAAGTGATTCGGATACGAAGGACTACTCCGAAACACTTAAAAATGGAGCGGATAGCGCCATACGAAAGTGATGCCTGTACATTTGTTATCATCAATGTGTGCTTCTGATGTGTATCTCGGACCGAAGTGTGTGGTTCACGACTCGGAGAGGGAACCCTGACAACACTGCAGGGGCCCTCGCGGCAGTGGAGCCGGCTGTACCTCCTTGAACAGGATATCCTCCACTTGGCTAACTTCCAATTCATCAGCATTGGTAGTGCCAGATGGCAACTCAACTTCAGGCGACAGAAGGATGGTGGTGTGAAGACATACACCTCCTCCCTTCGCCCTAAATCGGTTGCAGAACCCCCTCAACCCTCTCAAGAAGCGGCTGTTTCTTGCTCTAGTGAGAGCGTTTCTAAGGTTTCACAATATAATAGTTTCTCTGTTTTGGAAACTGTTTCAGACACTCATTCTGGTGACACTTCAACAGATGACAATTCTCCGACTTTAGCTAAAGGTGTCCATTTGGTAGAGGTTCACGCTGCCACACGCTCTCCAAAAAGGAAACTTAAGTATTCGTGGTTCCTCTAAGGCACTTGACTCCATGGATGATCCACCTTGCAAGGCAACCGTCTCTGTGAACTCATCCATATTTTCCTCTCAATTTCACCAGAAGCGTTCTCACGGCTCTGATGAATCTCTTAATTCAACAGATAGTCGCCTTAGCAAGCTTTCTTCAGGATTATCAAAGTGGGCGTGAATTAATGTGGATGCCTCGGATATTGTGACATCAAAATATTTAGTTTCTCCTCCGTTTCAACAGCGGAGTGATTCTACCACCTGTATTATGGATGTTGATGTGTCTGCCTGTATCAGTGATACCACTACTGTACAGGACAATACCAATGTAATTATTTCTAAGAATATCCCTGCTCATCAACCATATCAGATGTTTCAGGGAGTCTTCTACGGATCTCAATTACTGCCTTAATTTAAGTACTACTCCTCGGGTTTGCTCTTCTTCTAGTGGACCAGGATTAGACAAAACTAATTAATTGAGAAAACCTTCAGGTCAATATGGTAGTGGGAAGTCTTTTGGTGAGGCTTCCCCAAAAATCAGTACTAAAGTACCACTGTTCAAGGTTCTTCAATGGAATTGCCATGGCTTGCAAGCTTCTTGGGAGGAATTGCACGTTCTTCACTCTAGCTTTTCTCCTGCATGTGATTCTCTCCAAGAGACATTGCTTGAGGACTACATTCCTCCAGCATACTCTACATTTTATAACAATTTAAATTTGAAGGGCAGAGTCACCATGGTGGCTCTGCCATCCTAGTTCGGCGAGATGTTCCATTCACGAGCCTGGAGCTTGACACTCCACTCCAGGCTGACACAGTTAAGGTTTCTATGGACCGCCCCTACACTGTGTGCAGTCTATACCTTTCTCCCAGTGATAGAGTTGAGTGGGGTGATCTCATCGATCTTGTACGGGACCTTCCCTCTCCCTTTATTTTATTGGGTGATTTTAATATTAAGGTCGTCATACTCTGTGGGATGACAGGGGTGTGTTATTGGCTTCATTTATTAAGGATGAAGTGTTTAAAATACGGAAGATGTAACACATTTTAACTCTTTTAATACCCCAACTGGGACTTTTACCACCATAGTTATTTTCCTCTCCTCACCCAGTGCTGCGTTGGATTTTACTTGGAGTGTCTTGCTTGATTTTTATGGGAGTGACCACTTCACTATATTTTTTAAATCTAACAGGTATGAACCACAGTCTTGTCTTCCTAGGTGGAGATTAGAGAAGGCTGACTGGCAGTTTTATTAGAGAGCTAACTTCTTCAGTCTCTTCTGTAGTAAATTTTGGTAGCTCTGACGAGGCTGTAACATATTTCACTGATATGCTCCACTCTGTTGCTCTCAACTCTTTCAATAAAACTTCTGGCTACTTTCCCATACGTCGTGTCCCTTGGTGGTAATCAGTCTGCACCACTGCTATGCGGGAGAAGTGTGTTGCTTTCTCTCGCCTTCGTCGCAATCGTGGGGACCCAACTCACTTAGAGGACTTCCGACAGGCAGGGCTCATACATGATTAGGTCTGGATCGGGGAGGACACCTTGGATGTGGCAAAAGTGCATAGCAATTGTCTTGGCAGAAGAGAAACAAAACCCATGAGAACCAGCCCAACACGACTCCCTGTCAGAGGCTAGTTGCATGTGCCACTCTGCCACTGACATACGGGAAGCAGTAAACTAGACATCCAGGTCGTCAAAGTGCAACATTGGGTATGCTATACCGTCTAGAAGGGATGAAACAATTGCGTTATTTGCCACTGCAAATAACGTGACACTGAGGACACTTCCCTGGGGTATGCCCACCTCCTGTGCTATAGGTGCAGAGATGGCTGTACCAATCCTCACACAAAAACTGTGACCAATGAGAAACTCCTTAAGAAAGCGTGGAAGGCGATCCGGCAGGCCATATGCATGGAGTTGCTGCAGGATGCCATATTGCCATGTAGTGTCATAAGCTTTCTCTAAATTAAAGAATTCATGGACCTGGTTTTGATGTCGTGCAAAAGCTTCACATGCAGCAACTTCCAACCTGACAAGAGCTTCTGTAGTGGAATTGTGTTTATGAAATCCAGACTGGGACAGAGATTCCAAGAAGTACACCAGTCTAACTTTCACCATCTTCTCAAATAGTTTGCAGAGAAAAGAGGTCAAGGCAATAGGTCAGTAATTAAAGGCAGTACTAGAGTCCTTGCCTGGCATGGGGGGAGGAAGTGTGGTAGCATTCCTCCATCCAAAAGGTAAGACACACTCCAGTCAGATTCTGTTGTACAAAGCTAAAAGAAATATGATCGCCTCATCACCCACATGTAACAACATTGCATATGGGATGCTGTCTGGCCTAGGAGAAGTGTCGCTGCAGAGAGAATGGAGTGCAGGTCTCTCAGGGTGAATATATAGTCATAACTTTTATTCTCATTCCCCGAGAAATCCAAGGTCACTGCGGTTCTGGAACAGCCAGAGGTCGAGAGTCATGGCTGGAGACTCTTGCAAAAGCCTCTGCCATGGTGTTGGCCACAGTTAAACTATCCAGTCACCCTTCTCTAATCTCCACCTAAGGAAGACGAGGTTGCAGTTCGCACCTGGTATTTTCCAAGAGTATAGGGAAATGGTCACTACTGTATAAATCAGGCAGTGCACTCCAAGTATAATCCAACAGTGCACTGGGTGAGCATAGGGAAACATAGGAAAATATCAAAAGTTCCGGTAGGGCTATGGAAAATGTATCACAACTCCCGTATTTAACCCCTTAAGAACGATTTATTTTTTTATTCACCCCCAGCCGACTTCTGGGGGTCAATTTTCAACTTTCATGTAGGCAAATTTTGTTCTTACAGAATGAAAGAGCTTGAATTTACACACCAGGAACAATAAACGGGAGCCTCCTAGGTGTACACATTTGCATATGACAGAGCGTCAAAATCCGAAAATAAATAAAATAATATCCCCTGAAACGCATGAAAGAAAACCTCATACGCTCTGCGTATGCCCTAACTACGCTCTAAACATGTAAATGAACACCTAAACAATGCGTCTAAGTAGTTTTCAATGATAATAAACGTATTTCAGTGTAACATTGTCTGTCTAGACTCTCCTTGAGTATAGTAGACAGCAGAGAGATACGAGAAACATAAGAAAACACCATGTAAATAACAATAAATCAATTGAAGTAGGTGTGAAAAGCCAACAATACAACATACAACACACGCAGCTACATCTATGCTTCTACGTGTGTGTAAATAAGCTAGAAATAGTCTGGAAAACATAGCCAATATTCTTTCTTGAAAATGCGACATTACTATTACTCCTTGTGTATACACGACTGCATGTATACATTCGTGTAGGCCTATGTATATTTTGGCTTGCGTCTCCATGAAGGCTTCTCAGATAAACTGTTCGCCCAGCCAGCCAGTTGCCCTGTATCAGGTGTGACACTGATAGCACACACAAGACAGAAAAATACGTCCCACTTGAGTACAGTGTGCGTATATACACAGCACTACGCACTGTACACAGTGTATACAAGGTTGTGTGTGTATGTATTTATGTGTAATATACTGCATGTAAACGCCTAAAATATTCAATGTAACTCTAAAATACTGTAAAGTCAAATAACCTACATCAACAAACATATTCCCATGTATATAAGGGGATTCATTTGCGTATATACGCACGTGTGTACGGGGTATCATCCACAAACTTTCCTCTGTGTCTGGACAGATGAGGAGGAGAGAGGGAGTGCATGTGTATCAGTAAGGGAGGGCTACCAAGAGTAGGGAAAGGGACTGTAGTGGTGAGGTGGGGTCCTTGTTGGTGCCTTGGTGGGGGTAGGTCTAGGCTCCACCCACCAGCATACGCAGTTGCCAGACATCATTACGACAGTCAAACATTTTCTCAAGGACGTTAGCTTTCCATTGTTACCAACGCCAGCTCGCTAGTGTAACAACCCATTTTTTTTATGTATGTTATTTAGGATGTTTTTTTTTATTAATGTATGATTACTAACTTCACTCTCCATAAATACCAGCATTTTTTTCTGGTAACTTACTTAGAAAATTAGTTAAGTGAGGTGTAGGGTCCCAAAAAGGGGACAAGCCATTTTCCGTTGGTGGAATACATATAGGTTCTAGGGGACTAGTTTTTCACGAGTAGATGCCCCACAACTACGGAGACGAAGTGAGAAGGAAGTGAAGCAGTTGCTCACAATCAGTCTCTCTTCGTCTCCCGTGGTGAAAAGGTAACTTTACTGGATTATTACTGCTACAAGTGACTAAAAGTGTTAATAGTGAGGTAGGTTTTTTTTTTTAATATTTGATTTGTTATTAAAGAGTCTCTCTTCGTCTCCCGTGGTGAAAAGCCATAAAAGCACAATCCCTTGAATAGCTAAAGTTCACTGGTGTACGAGGGTAATAATTTAAGATTGCTGGCAAATATAGAAAAATCATTAATTCCTAAAATATCAGATTTGTTGAGCCATATTTATTTTCTTATTGATAATATCTATATGTGTGTATGTATTTTTTATATTATTATTTAGTAAGTGTAGGAAGGATTTGAAGTGAAGTGTATTTCTGTTTTTTGTTGTTGTTTGTTTGTTTGTTTAGTGCTGTCCCCTAGCGTAACGCGGGATTATCCCCGTTCTAGGGTCAGCGGGATTAGGATTGGAGATTGGGGACTGGGGGGAAAGTATATATATATACATATATGTTTTTTTTTATATATATATATAAGTGATCAATGAATGTAAATAATAAACTAGTTTATAATTAGTTGAGTATTCTGTCACCGATACCGTATACTATACGAATAGACTGTGTTCCTACCTAGATTTTTTTTACTTGATTTAAGACACTGATCGAACCCCCATTAAAGTAATTCTGGGTTGCTTACGCACATGCCTGGGGTTCAGGCTACGTTACCTATCCAGTGTGTGATAGCTTGGTTCCTGTGATCAACCTGTGGTTTGGTGGTGGCAGCGTATCCTGATGAGGAACTGGACTTGCCTTTGTATGATTTTTTTTATGGTATTCGCAAGGCAAGTTCAGTACTCAGTCCTTTTTTTTCCCAGACCGGGTTGATCCAGTATAAGGATAGAGTATCATACACTGGTGTGTCATTCTTTTTTATTGTAAAAGGCCATGCTTTTGTTTCCTCCTCCAGTAAAGTAAGGGGGATAAAAATAGCAGCGTTACATTGGTGGCAGCGGTGGGATCAATCAGACCCAGATAAATTGTTTTAGCGAAGATCCGTGGAATTGGGTCAGATGTTTAAAGTAGGAATTGTAGGACACAGTCAAGTTCCTCGAGAACTGACGGTTGTCGGAGCTCAGGTAGTTATTTGTAAAGGACGCTCAACAAAAGGCTTCACCTCAAAAGAGGTGGGGTTAATATTCTGGGATATGCGACCCATAGAAATTGTGGATGTTCATATTTTTACTGACTTTCATCTTTGTTACTCACTAGACACTATCCTGGCAAATAGCAAGAATGTCTTCTTCTGATAATTCATACAGGTCATCATTATATATACGCCCATGCTATAATTAAATGTTCGATATAGTTTGATGGATTCAAACATGCCATCAGAAGGACAGGGGAGATTGAGAAGCATCATGGCCTATGTAAGTCCTTTGCTCAAATTTCTTTCTCCAGATACCTAGAAATGGATAAAGTTTTATGGATAAAGTTACCACACCCCTCCCTGTAGTAAGCCACAAACCAAAAGGGTATAGGAACCCGATGCTCCTTGGGTACATGCTCTACAGAGTCATCATTGTTAGGTCAGTAGTCATTGTCACTGAATTTGTGGACAGCATCATCTGATCCTTACAGTGCATGTGAAGGATTTTGCACGACATTCTTTCCTCTAAAGAAAGCCTATGACACTACATGACAATATGGCATCCTGAAGAAACTCCATGCATATGACCTACGGGTTCACCTTCCATGCTTTCTTAAGGAGTTTCTCAGTGGTCGCAGCTTATACGTGAGGGACGGTACAGCCCTCTCTGCATATGTTGCACATATGTTGTTACGATTTTTACTGTAGCAATTAATTCCAATATTGCCTCATCCCTGCTAGACGGTATAGCCAACTCTATGTACACTCGCCAGCATTGCCGCGTGGACAGGGGCTCACACATAATCACGACTGTGATTATTTAGCTCGAAACAATCCACGTGTGTGAGATGGAGTATCCTCGATACACTAGTACAGAAAGTAAGCTTTGTTGCTGAAGGAGTTAAATGGCTTAAATCTCTTAAACATGTGATCCCCTGTACCACGCGGCAGTGCTGGCGACTGTGCATTGACAACCTGGCGGTCTGGTTTGATGTTTTACGTATTTCAGTGGCGGATCAGCGCATGCAGCTTGCCCTCGCCAGGGTGTTACATTGGGTTGGTTCTCATGGGTTTTGTTTCTTTTCTACCAAGACAGTTGTAATGCACTTCTGCCGCATCCGAGGCATCTACCCTGATCCGGACTTATTCATGTATGGTCATCGGATACTTTGTGGCTTCTTTTTTGACAAATATTTTACTTGGGTTCCCCATTTACGTTCACTACAGGTTTCTTGCATCCAGGCTCTTACCCTGTTGATGGTCCTAGGCCATACGTCCTGGGGGGCTGAACAGGCCACCCTCCTCCGCCTATACCATGCTATTATTAGGTTAAAACTCGACTTTGGGTGTAAGGTGTACTCCTCTGCCACGTCTTAGACCCTGTTAATCATGCTGGGGTACGACTGGCGACCGAAGTCTTCAGGTCGTCCCTAATACCCAGTCTTCTGGTGTATGCTGAGCCACTTCTTGATCTCCGTGTGTCAAGCACACCAACTACATGTTCCTCAACAAATCATAGAAACCACCTGCAATACTGTAAACGCCTTACCACGTCTGGTTGTCGCAGTTCTTGAACCACACGAATGCGATATGTCCGCAGGTGTAATATCTTTGCAACTCTCTGTGCACTAGAGTAAGACATTTGTTCCTGCGATGCGAGTTTCCTGATATTTTTTCTCAGAGATCCTTGTACCGCTTGTAACTACTTCGTTTCCTGGCGTGCACACCTCCAATCACACGAAAACGGTCAACCAGTCTCGAAATTGTTATCTTGTTGATATTGGTGGCTTCAGGATATTGTTCTTGTCAATTGTGCCAATTGTTAGAATAAAACAAAATTACAACCTATTTTCTATTATTTTAAGACCATTCCATGATGGGTAATGTTAACTCACGGCCTTGCGTTAACTATACAGTGATATGTATAATGTTGTGTGCGTGGGTGTGTATATAGTATGAACGGGGATGTATGTGAAGAACAGTGTGTTGAGAGGGGGGGGGGAGGTCGACGATAGTTCTACTTTTTCTCTTAAGGAGATAAAATATTATAGAGCGACTTAGTTCTTCCAAAGTACTCCTGGAATAAACTTCAATATTAACATATAAAATGGTGGTCTGTTATAGTTGGAATCGTTCGGAGGCATAAATTTCTTCACATTTACCATGACTGTACTGTCCCGTTAACCCAACCTAAACAAATCCTACTCACTTGCCAATCATGTGCGTGTCGTAGCCCAAACTTGCGAGGTTTTCAGGAAGTAGAGTGTAATTAAGCGTCAGTCCTGTGGGCCAGGTGTAGCCCAACACTGTACCCTGAGAAACAGAGATAATTACAGTCACATGTCACAGTAAGTATGGATTTTTTTTTTTTCCCTGCAATTTCGTCAGGTCATTTGTTGATGAGATTTTACTAAAATTATAGCCGCTTATCAGGGTTAACAAATTGTCGCCATTGAAGTAAACTGGCTATATTGTAGATAGAGAGAGAGAATATGGATAAAAATATATACTATCTATATCTATTTACAATATCTGCATCTATTTGTCTGTCTATCGATCTGTTCATCAATGTTACTATAATGCAGCCAATCATTTGGCACCTTATGTACTGTACATTTACTTTAAAAAAATGCCAAAATGTTTACCATTTCTTTATAGAAGTTAACACTGACATATGACAAATATATATAACGTGGAGAAACAACCCTGGGTCATGCAGGTCGTATTGGCAATTTTAAACAGAGACGTCAAGATCAAGTAAAGGAGCGATAGGTCAGGTGATGGTTACTATTAGACAATGGCAAACACAAGGTGAGAGAGAGCATGCGTTGAAGAGCAGCTCGTGTTCTTGGTCCCTACAAGGATTCTGAACCACATGTTTACTAACTTACTGACAATTCTTAAAAATAAAAATAAACTTTTCACACCACAAAACACTGTCTTTTAATTCTTCAACTGCCCTCCATTTCTTTCTATGCCATTCTTGCTTGCTGTCTCACCTCTCTACCACCTTCTCCCTCGTACTATAGGGTCTCTCAGTTCCAAAGTCGTCTTTTATCATCTTCAAATCAAATAAAATCGTAATAAAGAAATTATGCTTACTTGTCGGCCAAGGTGGTAAGGGTAGTATCCTGTAAGGAGAGCAGAACGCGTGGGGGTACAGAGGGGTTGGACATAATTCTGTTCCAGCAACACACCCTCGTTTGCCAGTAATTGCAGATTTGGCGTCACCACACCAGCGTCGTGCCAGGAAACGTCATTCCATCCTACATAACAAACAGTGCGTGTGTGTTTAAGCAGAACCAATAAAGTAAAGAAAACAAACATTTAAAAGAGGTTTGAAAATACTGTTTATATATACCGGATTAATGCTATAATTCATGAAATCCACTCATTGTTCCAGTACTCTTGTCTCAACACATTTAGCAACCATGGGGACATCACACGCTCTTCGCACTTACTTGGTTCCAGAATGAGAGAAGAATACTAAACATATACTCTTACTTTTACCATTATAGAAGTTCTTTACTAAAGGCAGCATACATATATGCATGTGTATACATTATATATTCAACACGTGTTAGAGGCCTTCTACCTCCACTCTCTTACGTACTGTCTATAAATCCAATAGTACCCTACAGTATTTTTTTCACAGCTGTCCCCAAATTACAAGTCGTTCAATAGCTGGCCCTCCCATCCATAAATTCCCTTGACCTGTCTTCGTCTATCACAGCTAGGCCTTATTAGCCAATCTAATACGTTCTCTTTCCCACGCCTCATGCATTTCTTGTCCCTTATTAGCCTTATATCTCGTTTATACAGGGGGTAACATCATGGCACGTATTAATTTTAGAATGATAGCCTTGGAAGAGACTAATCAACAATGTATTTATGGCATTATGTCGAATTGTACAGCTGCCCACATTAAAAATATTACACATTTTGCAATAGTTGTGGATGGTTGAGACGTATGGCAATTCCCACCCAGCATTTCCCACTTCCTGTGGTATGAGTGTAACAGAGCTGATAATTGGCTGACATAAAAGGTAAATAATTTAATTAAATATTTATTTCAATGTTTGATATTTGTATTTCAATAATTGGTATTTGTTATTTTACGTATAATAATTGAAAATTAATTTATAAGTACACAACATATGATCAATACAGTGAACAGAAATTGCAGACTTATTATATAGTAAATTGCATGTTGGAATAAAATACTCGTTGATGATGTTTATGTTCTCCCGAGGCAGAATGGCCTCGTGCCCCACAGACCCCTGGTACACTCTGGTCGCAGTGAAAAAACAAATTAAATAAAGAAGGGGCTGGCCCTATACGCCTGGGCTACCGAAGCATATCCCAGTGAAATGGGACCAGAGCTTACTAGACCATGGAGTCTGGGGGCCTCCAACCGCCAGGAAGATTGTGGAGAAGATCTTTGATCCCACAGCCAGTGCTGTGATCGCAAGTCCACGTTACCACAAGAGCTACAAGTGAGGCTGCACCTTTCGTGAGGCTGCACCTTCCATGAGACCAACCCTGATGGGACCATAGGGGGCTGGCCTTCTCCACAAATTGTGATTTTATTATTATTTACACCGCCCCACCCCGAAAGTAGGGGGGGGGGGGCGGTGTATTGTGTTCGGTGCTGGATATTTATTTATTTATTTATCTGTTCGTGTGTCTGTTTTAATTCTAGCGTCCACAGTTTTAGCCGTCTGTTCATTTTTTTTCTATTTATAGATATTCATCATAAAACAAAATGACTAACTTTTGGGCAAAATCGGTCGAAGGTCAAGGTCACAAGAAAATAAAGATAGCAAAGAGCGAGTGTCTGTTTTAGGTCTAGCGTCCACAGGTTTAGCCATATGATGTTCATTTTTTTTTCTATTGATAGATATTCTTTTGAAGGGTTTTCCTTCATTTTCTTGTTTATTTCAACATAACTACCAAACAAGATATCAGTAGACGTACTGTATGTTTATAGAGTATTTGTATCTTAGAAATACATCTACTTATATTTGACAAAGCGGGAAATATATATATATATATATACAGGGTGTCCGGAATTTTTTACCCGAAAATTTGGCAAATGCCTGCTTTATTAATTCTGAAAAGAAAATACTCTATTGAGACATTTAATTAAGGGGGGTGGGAGTAGGGGACATGCTTGGGGAGGGGTGTGAGAATATGGGGACAGGCTTGGGGTGAGTAGAAAGCCTGTCCCCCTATTCCTGCATCCCCCTAACCCCCCAAGCCTGTCTCCATATTCCCGCACCCCCCAAGCCTGTCCCCTACTCCCACCCACCCTTAATTAAATGTCTCAATTACCGCTAAACTAAAAAAAAAAAAAAGATCACATCAATAGAGTATTTTCTTTTCAGAATTAATAAAGCAGGCATTTGCCAAATTTTCGGGTAAAAAATTCCGGACACCCTGTATATATATATATATATATATATATATATATATATATATATATATATATATATATATATATATATATATATATATATATATATATATATATATATATATATATATATATATATATATATATATATATATATATATATATATATTAATAAGAAATTAAAATAATAATAATCACTGGATAACATAAAATATATTTAATGTCCAACTCCAAGTCCAACATCGATAGACAAAAAAAAATATGTATATCATTCACTAAAGTGGGTTATAGTCGTCCCCAAAACAGTATGATAATACATGTTTTCGTCTACCATTGTGGGTTTTCTTCATCTCATTACTGTGGACGTACCCAAATCATCAGCCAAGAAGAAGACAATGTTAGGCGGCGATTGAGCCTCCACGATGCCCCACACCAGCACAAACCACGTCACCACCAAACACCACAGCTCCATACTTCCTTGTACGACACGGTTATCTGTGAATATGGAATACTCATGTTACAATACTGTGTAAAGGGGTGATTTCATAGTAATTGTTTGCTAGGTAGAATTAAACACAATAATATCCTTTGAATTGGCTATTTCATTGATTTAATTAAACTTGTTCATCTTTAAATTATCCAAAAAGCTTTATCAGTTATTATCCACATTCACCAAATTTTTTATCAGTCCGCTCTGTCATTACAACCAATGCATAATTTTCATCACTACATTCATCATATAATGTATTCAAAACATGTTAAAAGCATTTTATTTCTTTTCGTTCTGATGCTTACAATTCACTACAAATAATTGGTCCTTAAACAGACGTTTTAAAGTTCCCTAAGTTCTCCCTCTTACACTCCATACATACCTTGTCCCTTATATAGCTATATATGTAACGGCAATTTGCTTTTTTACACTTATGTACCGAATACATTATTTCAATTTCTAGTCTAATTTCCCATTTTTCTGTATAGTCACCTTCTACCAATCCCCTGATTGCTTTCGTGCCAAAACATCCCTTTGCATGGGCTTTGGGCTAGTTCACATTGTAATAATAAATAAACAATGGTAGAAACGCGGAAGTATAGGAAACTATAGTGAAACCTGAAGAAATGATGACAGAGCATCCAAATGTGTTGGGAAAAATCTTCACCCAACAGGGAATCAACAACTGCTAAAAAAATTATGCTAATCATGTTCGAGAGGTTAATATTTATCAGATGAAGAAATTAGGTAATTATATGACGGAATAAGCTCATTATAACCACCATGTAAGAAAATAGTTCATTATATGAAGGAATGTGGTCATTATAACAGCCATGTAAGGAATGAGCTCAGATCATTATATGAAGGAATGAACTCATTACGAAAGCCATGTAAGGCATGAGCCCACTAACAGAAGAAATGCACTCATTACAACAGCTATTTACTACTGGATCTGGTTATTCGGAACAACTTCCAGCCAAGTACTACCGTCCGCATAATATGTGGGTTAAGATTGTATCATACCAGCTAAAAGAAAAAGTATATCATTCATATACCAGCATTACTTACAGATCAGTGTATAATTTTGTGGAAAGATCTCGTGATGAGAATGTGGTGCCGCTTAACTAACTACCTCTTCTCACACAGGTAAACTGGTATATAATATCAGGTTCCCACACGCAGCTCACCAAGCGTCATGCTCTATCCAATATACTGTATATTTTTCCCACGTACCCAACTGTCCCTCCTATCTGTCTATTTCCATCGTGCTTGCTGTCCAACCTCTCTATCATCTTTTTCCTTATCGTACAGGCTTCTTGGAGTCTGTTACTGAGGACATGTCACCTACTTATCCATACCTGCTATTATATATTTACAGACATCAATTTACGTATCTACCCTTTTGTAATCCTAGTACCTACATACTCCACCCTGGACTTAGCATTGACAACCCATCTAGATGCTCTAAACTACTGCCTGTGGAGCTCTTCACTAATTTATGCAACATTCTCAGCCTTTCTACAAACTCAGGTATCAGCAGCAACCGACAGCAACCCCTTCTCTGTCCTCAGATAGAAAGGTCGCTAGTGAGAGACCAGACTAAATGGTGCCCATGCCATAGGCTGCCAGTACGAGCCAACAGTGCTGCCTGCCAGAAGGATTACCCTCTAGGCGCCATCCTGTGTTGGATGGGTGGGTGTCTGGGCCGGGAGATGTTGGGGATGGGGGTCTCAGCACCGTCGTAGACAAACTTTCGAGCCATTAGGGCTGCAGATTAAAACGAGTGGCCCCGTGGGGAATGAGGCACCTCACTCACGGCAACCAGCACTCGGTCCCCTCCTCTGCCCGGTAGGTAGTACCTCTTGGCTCCTGGGGCCATTCTAGTAATAAAAAATGTTAATGGATAACGAAAAGCCCCTCTCTATTCCTCGAGCGGTGGGCAACCAGAGCCGTGTTCTTGTCGTCCTTGCGACACGAAGATCTGTAGAAGATGTAGACTCTGAAACTAACCCTGCTCGGGATCAGTCTTGGTGCTGCTTGGTAGTCCGCTGACAACAACAATATGGGGGACAGATAATAGAAATAGGCTTAATTAGTGCATGTAACTTGCAATCAGCGCTAGAAAAACAAAAATAATGACGTAATAAGATGTTGTAGTGTTCTTTAAAGAGGATTATTAATAAGTAATTTAACTTGCAATTTTTTACCAGTGCTTACACTGCTGCAGAGGTCTTGACCTAAGTAAAAAAAAACAAAAAAAATCTGCTTACTCAGTTAATTTATTCTTTACCAAACCTTGAAATTTCGGTGAGATTTCAACATGTCACCAAAATTTCACTTTTTTGTTTTTCCCCTCCAAATAACCTCAATATATGAGGCTATATACCTAATTGTGATTATTTTATTTGGAGATCAGTTGGCCTTCTCTATGGTTATTTTAAATATTACCAAAGCGTATTCTTAATATGAACCTATTATTCCAGATCAGTGTGTAGCGGCCACATATATGGCCACTCTTGTTCCTACATATATGGCCACTCCAATAGCGCCATGTATACAACTCCTATATCCCTGTGTCTATTCATAGCCAGACAGGTACACTCGCCAGCACTGCCGCGTTGACAGGGGCTCACACATATTCAGAGATGTAGCACCACTGTGTGATTATTTAGCTGGAAACAATCCACGTGTGTGAGATGGAGTATCTACAATACACTAGTACAGAAAGTAAGCTTTGTTGCTGAAGGAACTAAGCGTCTTAAATCTCTTAAACATGTGAACCCCTGTACCACGCGGCAGTGCCGGCAACTGTACATTAATACCCTGCACAGACAGACCTAATCCTCTCTTGGGACCACGTCGGCCTTCAGCCAAGCCACTTCGTTTCCCTAGGGACACCAGCTGCAATCTCCATTCCCCGTGCCAGGCTGACTCATCTATGGGAAAGTCTACCTGCCCACGCACGTGGATCAGGTGATCAAGTGATGATGCCTCATCCGGGACCTGGTTCGGACTATATATAAAGGCCCAGGCCTGCTTGGTCAATTAGGGGTGCTGATGGTGCAATGGGTAGCACACTCGCCTAGCACGCGAGAGATCCTGGGAATCGAATTCGATTCCCGGGACAGCGGAATTGTTGGACAATTTTTCCAAGCCCCTATGTCCCTGTTCACCTAGCAGTAAGTAGGTACCCGGCTGTAAAAACAAGGATAGCAACCTTGTAGGCTGGGGGAATATATGTTGTTACGCCCCCCCCCCCCCTTTAAACAATCCGACTTGAAACTGGAACAAGCTATAAAAACTCCCAGGAGTCCAAATATGAACTGTGAACTGTACTGAAAGGTTCGGACTTAAGTCTTCGAGTATCGTTCCGAAGGTTACGAGGTGTTCTCCCCAAGTTGGAGGAGTCAGTATTCTACCAGCAGTGACTTGGACTATATCTCGGTGGTGGTTGGGTCTTGGAAGTAACCGGTGTGTTGTGACGTGGGAGAAAACAGGGAGTATAAATATAGTGTAGGAGTCAGCGAGAATCCTCTTTTTCTTTATAATAGGAATTGTGATTTGAGACCTTAATATATATTGTTGCTGTGATTTATATGAATTAAGATTATATAATTAAAATTTACACGAATTCAAATGCTGAGGGTTAAGAGTTATATCTCTATGTTGTCATTTTCGATTATTAGGGATCTAAAGTAATTGTTTGGATGTATGTTGTTTTGTTGTTATTGTTGTTGTTGTTGTACCTACGTTTAATTTTTTTAAGTATTATATATAATATGTATAAGGTTGTTTTTTGTCCTACCTTTCAAGAGTAATCAATATCTATCTTTTGTTCAGTCTTAAGCTTTATCATACTCCTAGTCCCTAATTATTATTATTTATAAAGTACTATAACTTCACATAGCCTTGGACTGTAACAATGTTGATGTAACAAGACTGATTGCCTTAAAGACCAACAGGAGTCGATAGGCATAAAGTCCTAAAATTCATCTTCTTCTGGGCCAATCACTTACATTCGATCACTGGAAAGAAAAGGTCCTGCCTGCCGACACACCTGTCTAGCTTCCCCGAACTTATACGTGTTCTTGATCATACGTCCATTCTCCTACCTCCAGCCAACTCTCCTGCAATAACCACGGCCATTCTCCTACCTCCAGCCAACTCTCCTGCAATAACCACGGCACACCTACGGCACAGCACGGCGTGCCAGCATACAACCATATTCTGTGTGACCTTTGTGTACTACCAATAAACTGTTATTGTGTATTCTACAGTGTTACTACTCCAAGCTTCTTCTTTAATAAACTTAAAATAAAGATAGATGGTGTGAGGGTCTAATTAAAGATCTCTGTACTTACAGTAAAACCACAACAACAATAACATCACAAATTGAAATAACCATCAATTCAATTTATGTCAGTGATGTGATAAACCAACTCTGAACACTAACAAATATGTTATTGTCGTCAGGAATTGTTTGCTTCAAGCCCCCTTGGCACCCCAAGTCGACGCTTGGACGACAAAGACACGGCTCAGGCCCTTGAGACGTCACTCTGGTCGTGGTGGTATGCAGAAGACTGCAAATAAGAGAAAACCCAGCAGTTCGGGTGTTATACCATCGAACCCTGATAGCAGTTTAGACACGTTAATGTTGACTAATGTGCTTGCATCCCTTTCCTATGGCGCTATCCACTCCATTTCCAAGTGTTTTGGAGTGGCTCTTCGTATCCGAATCACCTATAATAGTGACTGCAGATCTAATCGGTGCTATATTACTTTTAATACAAATGTTGCTGCCAAAGCAGCTTTTGAGGCAAAAGATTCTCTGTCTGTGGGGGATACTCCCTGTAAGGTTCAGATGATGCGGTCCATAAATGTAGTTGACAATGACTACTGCCATAACATCTTCGATGTTTCTGTAGACCATGTCCCTACACCCTATTGGTCTGTACCTTACTAAATGGAGTGGCTTGGTAACCTCATCAATGTTTCTAGGTATCTGGAAAAAGAAATAGGATTACTACCGATGGGCCACTTAAAAAGGTACAGTAATGGTGTTTTAATCACAGCCAAAGATCTTACACAGACCATGATACTCCTCAATCTCCCTTGTCCTTCTGATGGCATATTTGAATCCATCGAACCACATCTAACATTTGACTATAGCAAGGGGCGTATATATATGAGGACCTGTATGAATTCCCAGAAGAGGACATTCTTACTATGGGCGCAGATTTTGTCCAACGAGTAACAAATATGAAAAGTAGTAAAAATAGGACCATCCTCACTTTCTAGGGCTCGCATTTCCCAAGTTGCTTTTACAACTTTTGAGATGAAGCCTTTTGTTGAGCGTCCTTTACAGTGTTTCTGTTGTTTTAAGTTTAGACATGGGAGGAGGAACTGCACAAGCCGTTCCCGGTGTGGTATTTGTTCTGCTCTCGACTCTCATTCTAATTCTGAGTGTCAGTCAGAGAGTTACTGCTTTTACTGCAGGGATGTTCACCTCTTACGTTCTCGCCAATGTAATATGTACGGTCGGTGGCAACAGTCCTGTCACCTCATTTCCTTCACTGAGGCACACAAGGTTTATAAACTCGAGATCATTAGGTGTAGAAAACGTGCATATTTCCGGAGTCCATGAATAAAGCGTGTTTTGGTGAAGTAGATAAGGCGACAGGATTTCTGCTGCCTACTGTACCTCCATGAGCAAAATATCCTCCACTTGGCTAACACTCATTTCATCAGGATTGGTAGTGTCAGACGGCAACTCAACTTCAGGCGACGGAAGGATGTTGGAGTTAGGACATACTCCTCCTCCATTCGCCCTCATCATTCCAAGTCGACAACATCTAAATAGTTTACAGCACCTTCTAAACTCTCTCAAGAAGTAGCTCCTTCTTACTCCTGTGAGAACGTTTCTATTGTTTTACTACATAATATTTTCTCTATCTCGGGAACTGTATCAGACACTCATTCTGGTGACCCTTCAACTGATGACTAAAGGTGTCCATGTGGTAGAGGTTCACGCTGCCACCATGGACGTACCCCTTTGCAAAGCAACCGTCTCTGTAAACTCCTCCATAGTGTTTTCTCAATTTCACCAGAAGCGTTTTCGTGGCTCTGATAAATCTTTTGATTACAAACTTCCTTTGGAAATATCGGAAGTGAATGTAGATGCCTCAGCTATTATCATTTTCTCTTCTGCTTGACCAGCGGAGTGATTCTTCCACCTGTATCATGGATGTTGATGTATCTGCCTGTGTCAGTGATACCACTACTGAACATGACAATACCATTGTGGTTGTTTCAGGGAGTATCTCTGCTCATATACCTTCACCTTCTTCTAACAAATCAGATGCTTCACGGGTTCGTCTACTGGTCCCAGTTACTGCCCCAAGTACTACTCCTCGGGTTCGCTCTTCTTCTAGTGGCCCAGGATTAGAGAAAACTTATCATTTGAGTAAACCCTCAGGTCAAGGTGGTAGTGGGAATTCCCTCTGTGAGGCATCCCAAAAATCAATACTAAAGTAACACTGTTCAAGGTCCTGCAGAGAATTGCTGTGACTTACATTCATCTTGGGAGGAACTGCGCATTCTTCTCTCTAGTTCTCTCCTGCATGTGTTTCTATCCAAGACCAAATTCTTGGGGAGTACACTCCAGCCAGTCCTCCAGTATACTCTGCATTTTATTCAAATTTATTTGAAAGGCACGATCATCCTAGTTCGGCTCAATGTCCCAAGCACCCAGCTTTGGGTGCTTGACGCTCCAGGCTGTTGCATTTAAGGTTCCATTTAACTGCCCCTACATTGTGTGCAGTCAATGCCTTCCTCCTGGTGTTGCAGTTGAGAGGGGTGATCTCAACCGTTTTGTACGGAATCTCCCCGCTCCCTTTATTTTATTGGGTGATTTTAATGGACCATTTTTATAGCTCTACTGGGAATTTTACCGTCATTGAAATTTTCATCTGTTCACCCAGTGCTCTGTTGGACTGTACTTGAAGTGTGTTGCCCTATTTATATGGTAGTGGCTACTTCCCTATACTCTTGGAAAATAACTGGTATGAATTACAGTCTCGTCTTCATAGGTGTAGATTAAAGAAGGCTGATTGGCAATTTTTTAAAGAGCTAATGTCTCCGGTTTCTTCTGTAGCAGATTTTGGTAGCACTGACGAGGCTGTAACATATTTCAC